>OZ023069.1:8770000-9270000 GCA_963992785.1 Tenthredo livida | reverse complement strand
CAATAATCTTATATACGGCAGTATTCCAAAAATATAGTGTAGGTAGGCTCATGGGAAAGGTAGGAAAAATTATTAAAATAGTAACAGAGAATTATCATTGAAATTTAGCTAAAAATCACTTTTTTTTCCACATAGCTTTTTCACCGTTCCGTTTTGGAAAACGGTTGGGAAGTACTATATTAAACAGAGTCATGAGTATTAGAAATTTGGTATCTAAAAGAAAATTCTGGAAAAAAATCACTTTTCCAGCTGGCAGACTCATTTATCAATAAGTAGACGGTTTTTTACAGTAGAAAACTGTTATTCTACACTTGTATAATATTTCGGTAAATTGGTAAGTGTGTGAGTAAAGTCACACTAGTTTTGAAGGCGAAAGTTGTGAAAAGTAAAAATTTGAATCAAAACACATAATGTGAACAAACGCTATTTTTGCTGTACGACCGTCGCGGTTCTTTCGTATACACTTTTATCAGTCGTAAAATGAATCAAACATAGAAAAATAGAGAACCTAAAAATTCATGAAAAATTAATATTATTTTTCACATATGAACGCAAAGGCCCATTTTGCTACCTGTTTTCGGGGATAAAAAAGCGGTTTTACCGACCGGAAAGTTTTTCCTCCCGCTTCTTCTTTTTCTTTTTCGTCCGATGACTTAACGCCCGTTCGGGCATGTCGTCAAATCTTTCCTCCCGCTAAGTCTTTTTCATAGATATAGAGCATGGACTGCGCATTCCCTATACTGCCTGTGATAACGCCAAAAGTGAGAGAGAAGAAAGCACACGCGGCCAAACCTGTCTCTTTCTATGCATTTGACGTTGTTGGTTAGAAAGAAACAAATTTGGCCGCATCCGTTTCTCTCTCTTTCTACGGACCGAGTGATTTTCGGCCCGAATGCGTAGTCCATGCTCTATGTTTATGGTCTTTCTTCCCTAAAAGTATTTCCTCCCAGTGCCACTTGGTCAGTAGCGCCACATCGCTTGAGATATTTGAATAACTGCGAACTATGAGCCTACTGTTCGATCAATAATTTTTCGATTTCAATTTTAATTTTTCAATTTTTTTTTTTTGGAATTCATTTCTTTTTTTCGCAAACGATTGTTTCAGAATTTTTTCTTGTTTGCTTTCACAATCAACCGTTTTTTTTTTTGCTGGTAAATATCTTCGGCTTCTCTTTTGGGGGGCAGTGGATCCTTCTAGAGAGTTGCCCTCTGTTCTTCTTATATTGGATTTGATATTTTCTACGCATTGTATTCGAAAGGCTGTGAACAAACAGCAGAAAAACTTTAACCACCCACAAGTCGGCAGAAGCTGAGTGTAAATAATAGGTATTACTATTTGAATTTAATACTACTTTTAGGTTGTACTCTTTCCGAAGCACAACATCCGGACACCGATACCACGCTAGATATTCGGTAAACTGATGATTATTTAGTACTGAAAAGTACTACTATTTTTATTCACTTTGTTCAATTCCGAAACACTGAAAATCACGGAAACGCTCACGCAACCTCGAAAAATATTGCGCAAGTGATGGCGATCACATACCATGTAATCAATATCGAAATCCAGCGCCAGCGCCACTTGGGCCAGATCGCGATAGGCAAATGACGAACTTTCGAACCTTGACGATTTGGTCATACTCAATTTTTGCACAGATGGAGAAGACTCTTATAGGTAACATAAACTACAAAAAACGAGAAATCGATTTTTTCAAAAATTGAAGCTGTACTCGTCTCCTCAACAATCATATATGATACGTGAAGAATAATCAAGAATATGTACGAAAAACTCAGAGATGTAACATTTACAATTCATTTTTCTCTGTGAAGAAAACTTTTCCTCGAAAAGATAAAAAAAGAAAGCGGAAGGAACAGAAGAAGAATAACTGCATTTTGTATCGGCATTTCGTAGTTCCCGATCATCTATACGCTTGTGACAATAAGTCAGTTTGCGTTTCGAATTGTCTGTAGGTACGTGGTAAGGGTAAGTACTGTAATTAATCTTTTGAGGTTATATAGACAGATCTATAATCGTTTATTACGTTATGGGACACGGTCCCGTCAACGAAAAAAAATATACATAGGTATGACAAAAAACAAGAGAATGAACCTGAATAGCATGAAAAATATATAACAAAACAATACAAAATATCAAATTAAAAAACTAGAGCAATATAAAAGTCAAAGAAAACTTATATAGGTATAACTTATATAGTATACACGTTATGTAGAGGAAAATTAACAAGTAAAGATGGACAGATCAGATAGCTAGAACGAAGGCAAAGGACAGAGAGCGCCGCAGAATACAAGCCTAGCCATGACAAGCGTAGGCTTAGCAAATGACTAAAAGATAATCTAAGATGAAAAAATATTCAATTCTCCAGAAAAGAACACAGATAAAAGGGGACCACGCATCGCTGACTAGTTGTCGAAAGCCTAGGAAAAGAGTCGGCCATCAAATATAATAAGAATAGATAAAAAAAAGGTCATGTACGATTTGTAAATTTATGTCAAGTTAACCTGAGTACTATCGAGAGTACTCTACTATCGGGCCGTAAAATCGGGACACGTGGGTTTGACACACTGCATCCAAGTGAAAGCAAAGATCGGACAGCTTTTGGATACAAATCTTTTTCAAGCTCGTCCTATTCCCCGTCAGATCAGTCAAAGACCATTGTTGTATGAAAGTCAAGAGGAAAATTATCGTTCAATGTATGCAAAAAAACCTAGTTATCACACATTTTCTTTCGTAGCTTCACTTCGAATCATCGCCGTCCTTCGAAAATAACTGGGAAAAATATTTGAAAAATCAGGCTCAATCTTTGAAGCTTTCTAAGTTCAATGGTTTATGAATTTTAGACAAATTCCGAAACTGATGGTCACGGAAGTAGAAAATAGCCCGATTGATGATCTCGGAGACGAGTAACAATAGAAGGTTCATCAATGGCTGAGAATTTAGGGAAAAGTTATGGCGAGCAATTATCATTGCGATTTAATATGTTCGATGTGTTGTTTAACAGTTATTGCAAAGTATTCCGTTTTCGGCGCAGTATCTCGCGCGCGGCGCCTATGGCTGCGGGAGCATTAACTGTTGAACAATACATCGAACATATTGAATCGCAAAGGCAATTGCTTACCATAATTTTTGACTCAATTCTCAGCCATTGATTAACCTTCTCTTGTTACTCGTCTCCGAGATCATCAATCGGGCTATTTCCGCTGCCGTGACCATAAGTTTCGAAATTTCTCTAAAATTCATGAAGCGTTGCACTTAGAAAGCTTCAAAGATTGAGCATGATTTATCAAATATTTTTCCCGGCTATTTTGGAAGGATGGCGATGAGTTCGAGTAAAGCTACGAAAGAGAATGTGTGATAACTACGTATTTTTGCATACATTGAACGATAACTTCCCTCTTGATTTTGATACAACGATGGTCTTTGGCTGATCTAACGGGGAATAGAACGAGCTTGAAAAAGATTCGTATCCAAAGGCTGTCCGATTTCTTTTTACCTAGATATAGTGTGTCCAACCCACGTGTCCCTATTTTACGGTCCGATAGTACATGAAGACATATAAAATCTAATGAGTACGGCGAGTAATGAGTCACATCATTTATTTCTTTGCCACAACGTAGAAGATGGCGTGCGGGACTATTTCGGTTTGTGGACGTACACTAACACGTTTGTTCTCGGTATCATTGTAACGATACCAGTAAACTCCAGAAAGACCATACGCCATGTAGTGTCCATCTTGGAGGCCAGTGCCTTGAACATAGTGTGCAACACCACCCAAAATATATGTTTTCTGCCCTAGTTCAATAGTTTTAGCGATAATGCCCAAAGTATGTTTTATTTTCTTATTCTCTTTTGTCATGTATCTAGAGTCTGTAAACACGGTCGTGTCAACAATAATATGTGCGCCATATTCTGGAGTCTCCTCAGTTAAACTTTTGCATTTATAACACGTAACGTTAATCTCAGACCCGTTATCAATAGCCTGCTGCATAAACATTAGTCCATTGACTAGGAGCATGTCTACATTTACAGCGACTGTGATGGAGATGTTTGTTTTTCGATAACCACAAGAACAGCTGATGTACACTTGGGGACTTGGATTATGAGACGATCAGTTTTCTGGACAAGTCATTTATGTTGGCAACACAAAATAAACCCACAGCGCCACGTAGTGGGCCGATCGCGAAGCTTAGTCAATCTCACTAAATATCGCATAACTCGTGACAGTCCCGATAGCCAAAAAAGGAGAAGAATAACTTATGACAGTCGAATCTAACCTAATACCTACTAACCTAATAACCGTTGGATTGACGTGTAAATCGGTTGGAAAATAATTGTAATTCATAACTTCCCCCTCGAAGAATACAAACGGGCGAAAGATTATGTTTTCATTCTTTTTAAGTGATGACGAAAGAAATTGTAACCTGAAAATTTACGGTGAGTTGATTTGATAAAAATACAATTAAATTAGGGTAATGCAAGTTACGCTGTGCCTAAAAAAACAGATTCTTTGTTGATTTTGCGTGTGAAAGCATGTCCAGGACTAGATTCTAGATCATTGAGACGATCGTGTAACTCCTTATTACTTCTTGACTGATACAAGACATTTATCAAACACAGACTGAACCCTGCAAGAACCACCCGTTGAAACAGGCAAATAGAGGAAACATTTAGCTTCAGTGAAACGGAAGGAGTCAGCTCGTACTAATCCAGAGATAAGAGGAGCTGGTTTTGGTAGAATCGTAGTGGGGAATTTGAACGCGTTCTGCGGCGACTACTCGTCTTTCACATTCTAAACTGTGACCATTCTTGGACTGAGACTTAAAATACTATCGGAGACTACTGCTTGCTTCTTATAATGTATAATTCCGGACTTTAATAATTCTTTGGATGCTGACTTGGAATACCTCCTACGACGACTACTCGTCTGCCACAGAATTACATTTTTAAATCTATTAATTCTCAGACTAAGACTTGGAATACCATCACAGACGACTGCTCGCTCCCTATAATGTAAAATTCAGGACTTTAATAATTCTTTGGACACTGACTTGGAATACCTCATACGACGACTACTCGTTTATTACAGAATTACATTTTTAAATCTAACAATTCTTAAATTATTAAATTTCAGACTTTATCAATACCTACATCACCGACTTTGAATACTCGCTCAGGCCGCTTTTAGCCTAAAATAATTTGATAATAAAATATAAAAAGAAATGAAATATAAAATAAGATATAGTATAAAATATAATATAAAATATGCTCCAAGTTGACCGAGACTATCGTGTAACTCATTGACTACTTCGTAACTGATACTAGACATTTATCAAACACAGACTTGACTCCTGAAGAACCTGAACCTGCACACCCGTCGACACAGGCAAATAGAGGAAACCTTCAGCTTCAGAGAAACGGAAGGAGTTAGCTCGTACTAATCCAGAGATAAGAGGAGCTGGTTTTGGTAGAATCGTAGTGGGGACTTTGAACGCGTTCTGCGGCGAATACTCGTCTCTCACATTCTAAACTGTGACCATTCTTAGACTGAGACTTAAAATACTATCGGAGACTACTGCTTGCTTCTTATAATGAAAAATTCTCAACTTTAGGCTGAATAAATAAAAACGGGTGCATGAAAATCTTATATTCAAACTGATTATTCATTCACATTTCAATACTATCACTTCATTATCACATATACCATTCACAATCATTAATTTAGCAAATTGAAATATTTACATGGATGATTCTTCTCCTTGCAATTCGTTTCAATAGAAATGGATTATTGGTGAGTATATTTTGAATTTCAATCAAGTGTGAGAGATACCTACTAGCATTCCCGCTTATTCAGTAATTATTCAAAGATTGAAACTAATAAAATTATAATCTGGATGATATTAGGAAATTAAATTAGTTAGTCATTACAATTTTATATTCGATTAATTGAATATTATATTCAATACCATATCATATCTTTCTCGTCAATGAAAATAATAGATCTATATTACAATACATTCATGAATTATTATTATAAGTATTACAAATATTTATTATTCTAATATCTTATTAATAGGAATAAAAGTTGAAAAAATTTGATACACGTGACAACACGCTGGTCATAAATAACAATGACGAGATATGGATCATTGGATTTTATTCATACATTTCTAAAATTTCAACAATTTATTTGAGCCGGACTTGGAATACCATCACAGAAGACTGCTCGCTTCTAATAATGTAAAATTCAGGACCTTGACAAGTCTTTGGACGCCTGCGTAGAATGCCTTCTCTGGCAACCACTCGTCTATCACAGAATTATATTTTTAAATCTAGTAATTCTTAGACTAAGACTTGAAATACCATCACAGACGACTGGTCGCTTATTATAATGTAAAATTCAGGACTTTAATAATTATTTGTACGCTGACTTGAAATACCTCCTACGACGACTACTCGTCTATCACAGAATTACATTTTGAAATCTAACAATTCCTAGACTAAGACTTGGAATACCATCACAGACGACTGGTCGCTTATTATAATGTAAAATTCAGGACTTTGACAAGTCTTTGGACGCCTGCGTAGAATGCCTTCTTCGGCGACCACTCGTCCATCACAGAATTACATTTTAAAATCTAACAATTCTTAGACTAAGATCTAGAATACTATCACAGATGTCTGGGCACCTCTTAGATGATTAAATTTCAGACCTTATCAATACCTACATCACCGACTCCGAATACTCACACAGGCCGCCTTTAGCGTAAGATAATATGATACTATAATAGGCCAATATATACTGTTGCACAGTATACCGCGTCGCTCTCCCTATAGTCCAAAACTTTTAGCGTAAATTCTCGCACTAACACAAATAGGTCTGCGGCCACAACAAGCATACGGAGTACAAAACTAAAAAAGTAGATCCTAAGCCCTAGGGGAAATCCAATGTCGATGACGGTGTAAAAAAAATACTGAAAAATACTAAAAATTACTCGCGTGGAAAAAATTTACCTCAAAGAGCCATTGCATATATACTCTTTCAGAAAAAGACTCAGAAGTAGCTGAGGAGCTGAGCTACAATTTAATAGAAACCTACGATAAGTGGAATCGAAACGAAGTTGAAGACGCAAAGCTATAATTCTTCACTAACTTCACTGACGTAATGAAGTATGATGGTAAGACGAGATTCTAGAATCTACAAAACAGGATAAAGTAAGAAAAATTCATCATCTTGTAACAATCCAACGTTCAAAAGCTTCATCGACAAAACATGGCTGGCCTGCCGATACCACGGTTTGAAAGATCGTGCGGCGCTTCCAGGCAACAGGAAGTGTCAACGGCCGGACATTGAAGGTCTCACAACCAAACAGAAAATTAAGTTGGGAAACAAAGGTTTTTTTTTTTATTTTCTTTTCATTTTCTGATGAAAATGTTTAGCCACCGTCATAAATTGAAAGATATCTCCATAAATTTCTCCTTCTCAGAAGTAGCTGAGGAGCTGAGCTACAATTTAGTAGAAACCTACGATAAGTAGGGTAACCCAAAAAGACCTAGAGACGCCGTCGGGAGATCTGGAAAGAGTTTTCTTTTCTGTACAAGAGTTCGAGCTACCCGGAATCCTCTAGCAGGGAGATAGGGTTTGGAACGCGAAGAGCACCGCAGTTGCGGCGGTGTCCGGATCTTCCCCTCGGACATTGAAAATCCAGGAGAGGGCCATGTGGAGGTGTCGCGCCGGTTCGTACCCATATCCACAGGAGGTCTCCAAGGTGAAGAGCCTCTAGTCGATAGACTAATGTAGGTAAGGGAAGTCGGTGAATTGGATCCGCAACTTCGGAATAACAATTGGCTGTGGATAAGCGTTGGGCATTGATTTTGGATACAAAGAGTGAATATCAGAAACGTTTACTAGGCACAGCCAACAATAATACTAAATAGAATCAGCAAGGCCACAAACTTGGTCGAGATCAACATAAATTGACATAGACTTGAAGGCTTCAAAGAATTGGGTCAGTTTTTAGAGCCTCTCATACAGCTATGAAAATTAACCTGTGATTGGCCGGGGGGTGACCGCCTGGAGCAGCCGTGGAATGAATACCTCGAAGAGCCATTTGGAAGACTAAAATACTTATCTGTTGTAATATGCGACACTTTGGACAAGTGGTCGCTTATCTTTGCACTTGCACTGTGCGTGCAGGTGGAAGAAATCTATCTATTGCGAATATATCAATTCCCCGAATCGAGAAAAGGCCATTATTGGATGAGAAGACTCCGAGCCTCTTGAAAATCTAAAGAGAGTTGTCTCGTGCTGGTGCGACTCCGATATGTTGTATATTATAGGAATGAATTCACTATAATTCTGAGTAATTCATGTAAATTAAAAATAATTAACTTAATTCGTATTAATTCGCATTATTAGATTATTTTTATCAATTCACAGACCATTGGCACGTTATTTCAACGAGTTATTTTCACCTCGCTATTGGGTAAACTTTCACCTTGTGATAGCTGTAAATCGGTAGATCTTGCACAAATTCGTTGCTGGCACGTTCTCCGGATCACATACCTCCCAAATTCATTCTGCGTAGACGCGTAAAGATGTTAATTAAAGTTTCGAATCACAAACTACGCTCACTTGTTGCTCACACTTCAATGGCGTCGGCATCGCATCGCACAAAGCGTAGGTCGGTGCACTGATCATTGTTAGTCGAGAATGCTGTGAAATTTCTTCAGAATCGGTTGAACTGATACACCTTCACCGAAATAGTGCATTATCTGAACAATGTATTCACTAACCCGTTAAGAATTGACTCGTAAAACAATAATCCAGCAACGTTATGCTACAAACTTACACTCGCAAGAATCGCCAATCCGCGCAAGTTAGAGCTTGCTATAGGAGCTGCTAGTTCACATTCACGTAGGGGGTGCGCGGAAGTGGCCTAATGGGCCCAAGCCGGAAGACGAGTCTTGTTCTTTCTCCTCCTTAAGGACGGCGTCCCATGGTCCGGAATAAATACGGCCGGAACGGCCGGTAGCCAATGGCTAACGATTTTCTGTTGGATCCGTCATTGATGATTGGCTACCGAGCGGAACGCTCCGTCCTTTCCGTCCGTATTTATTCCGGACCATGGGACGCCGGCCTCCCGTCATCGGGTGCAGCCAACTTTTCAGTAATATCCCTAGTTGTGTCGTATGCTAGATCCACAACAAACATAACTTATTCCTGCCATGGTCTACGGCCATTAGTATTTGACAACAATAGGAAAATACAATAGGATGGCGGGAGGTGAACACTTGTATTTTTAATTTAATTCTTAATTTTTATTAATAATTTTTCACATAATTATTAGAATATTATATTTAGTATCAAATCATACCTTTCTCGATGTTAATAATAATATATATATTAGTTAGTATAATTAATATACTAGTATAATTAGTATAATATTAGTATAATAATATAATTAGTATAATTATACTATAGTATAAAACAGTTATAAATTATTATTGTAAGTATTATAAATACACTCAGTGACAAAAATAACGGGCCACTCAAGTTTTCCGGAAAAAACACCGTTTTTCGAAACGGTATTACTCGATGAAAAAATATTCGAAAAAAATGGTCAAGGGAGCATTTTACAGGTTGAAACGTCATCTTCGAGCTCGTTTCCGAAAATTTCACCTGCGATTGTTTTTCACCTGTTGGCGCAGGTTTGAATGAAGAGCCGAAAAATAAAAAAAAAAACGCCAATTTCAAACTTGCTTGCGGGGGTGAGAAAATTTGGCAAAAAAATTTCACGACAATGGTTGTGTAGCCTCAGGTCTGCTCTTCAAAAATGTTCTCGAAATTTTTGTCCACGACTTTTTTTCACCAGGTTATTGAATTTTTAGTAAGTATAGACCGTTTTGGCGTTACCCAGAATGCACCACGTGGAGGTACTGTCTTCAAGTACCCAACGTATTTGTGTGTGTTTCTGTATGTTTGTGTGTGCAGGCAGCGATCAGGACCCCCAGGTGCTTCACTTCCAAGGTATTGATGACTCCAAATTCTCGCTGTACTGCATGTGTTGCTGTCTGTGTGCGTAGGTGTGAGTATGAGCAAGGGTAAATTGGTGGCCTTCTTAAAATGTCGTGTTACCACCTCTATTTTGGATCACCGTATCCAACTGTTTGCACATGTTGATGCACGCTCGAATTTTGATCTGAGGAATTGCGTTTCATGCTTTGACGAGCATTACCCTCAACTCATGAAGATTGGCTCGCTGTACGGGTCGACTACGCAATTCACGATTCAGCATATCCCAAACATGCTCGATTGGATTTAAATCAGAACTCATTGACGGGTGATCTAAGACTGTGATGTCTCGATTGGCCAAAAAGTTCTGCTTTTGCCGCGCGGTATGAGGCCCAAGCGTTATCCTGCAGAAAAATGAAGTGCACCGTACAGCCAGCCAATCTTCACGAGTTGAGGATGATGCTCGTCGAAGCATGGACGCGATTCCTCAGATCAAAATTCGAGCGTGCATCAACATGTGCAAACAGTTGGATACGGTGATCGAAAATAGAGGTGGTAACACGACATTTTAAGAAAGCTACCAATTTACCCTCGCTCATACTCACACCTACGCACACAGACAGCAACACATGCAGTACAGCGAGAGTTTGGAGTCATCAATACCTTGTAAGTGAAGCTCCTGGCGGTCCTGATCGCTGCCTGCACACACAAACATACACACAAATACGTGGGGTGCTTGAAGACAGTACCTCCACGTGGTGCATTCTGGGTAACGCCAAAACGGTCTATACTTAAAAAATAAAAAGTTTGAAAAATTTTTAGCACTTGACAATACGGTCTCCCACTCCTCAGCAGTCATCGATATACGGACTAAGGGATTGAGGGGAAAAGCTCACTCGCTGCCCCCGATGACGTTTGGTGCGGGCGATTGTGTTGGCCGCAACACGGCCGCTGAGCCCCGCTTACTTCCCTCTCCGGCGAATCAACTTTGCCGAGACGTTGAGTCCCACACGACTCATAACTTGAGATGCTGGATCCCATCTATGTGCGATCAAGTCGCCTACGATTTAAACGTCCTGCTCGACAGTAATCTCACTAGATGGACCGTTATCATTTTTGTCATATCTGACCGCTGCTATGCCACCTGCACGGAGTTTGGTCATATAGCGGCCACACGTCGCTTCGCTACGGCCAACTTGAGCTACAATGACAAATGCCATTCAAAGAAATTAAACGATGCTGAATAGAATTCGTAATCAAACTTTTTTTTTGCCAAAACTGCTTCACCTGCCATAGTCCAGTCGGATTCGACATAAAATCGACCGACTCCTATTCTTTCTGAGTACAGTCATGCTGTTTTTTATGTTTTAATTCGAATTATTTTTTATACATTATTTCAAACAATGTTTCGCCCATTTAATCGACAAGTAAAGTTAGGGGCTTGTTTGTCGAGGTGAAATCTATCTACAATAATAACGGCATAACTGTACTAAGAAAGAATAGGAGTCAAGTCGAATCCGACTTGACTACTATTTGTGAAAGCGTTAGCCCAGATTAATGAAACGCAACAATACGGCCACGATCTTAGGCGAAGAGCCATCTCGGTAACTATACGCGTAAAAATGACGGAATCTAGCAATATATATATTCAAATCCAGAATTGAAATATATTTTGGAGAATTCATCCTACGGGTGATTGCCGTGAGTCCACTTAGATCTCCTTTCTCAAACCACTCATGGAACGCTGTGTAACGCGTCCGCTGGCTTCATTTGTTTTTACACAGACTGCTTGCTTCTTATATTTTACTTCCTCGTTACCGTAGCAATGAATACAAATTTATCAATAAAACAAGCTTCGTCAAAACGCAAATATTATCAAAACATATAGAACCTCAAATTTGAGCATCAACAGAATATATAAAACAGGTATGCTATAATCATTCGTTGATAGTGGTTATAATCTAATTTTTCAATTGCTCAATTACGTAATTTTTACGCGTATAGTTATCGAGATGCCCCCTGCACTTAGCGATGTAGATCGTGGCAGGATTATCGCCTATCACCAATCTGGGCTAACCCTCTCCCAAATTGCAGGTGAAGTACTTTTTCTTTAAAAAGGTGAATTACGAATTCTGTTCAGCATCGTTCAATTTATTTGAATGGTGTTTATGATTGTAGCTCAACTTGGACGTAGCAAAGCCACATGTGGCCGATGTGTGGTCCAACATCGTGACGGTGGCCCGGGCGCATTACGCGATGATCGTAAAGATAACGGGCCGCAGAGGAAGACCACTGCACAACAGGACGTTGAAATCGTAGAGTACTTGATAGCCCACAGATGGGATGCAGCATCCCAAGTGGTAAGCCGTCTAAGACTGAACGTCACGGCGAAGACGGTTCGCCGAAGAGCTAAGGAGGTAGGGCTCATGAGCCGTGTTGCGGCACACACAATTGCCCTCACTGACCGTCATCGGGAGCAGCGAGTGGGCTTTGCCCTTCAGTGCTTGCCGATGACTGCTGAGGACTGGGAGAAGATTATTTTCACTGACGAAAAAGTTTTTTCATCCGACAAGGATGGTCGGTACAGAGTATGGAGGCAAACCGGGGAGCGCTACAATCCGGAAAATTGTATCCCGGATGCATCCAGCGGACGCGTTACCACAGCGTTTCATGGGTGGATGGCGAGAGGAGGTCTAGGTGGACTCACGGCCACCACCCGTGGAATGAATGCTGACGAATACATTGACATTTTAGATCTTTCGGTAATTCCAGAAGTTAGGATCGTTTACCCCGCAGATGACATGCCAATCATTAACATCGTGGAGGACAACAGCCCAGTACATACAGCACGACTCGTCCAGGAATGGTACGCCGCACAACCAGACGTATTTCGTTTAAATTGGCCGGCTAAATCTCCGGACCTCAATCCAATAGAAAATGTTTGGTCCGAGGTCACCCGGGGATTTGTGCCGGTCCATGGTGAAACGGTCGCACAACTTAAAACTCGTGTCCTCGCAGCCTGGGAAGCGTTGCGAGGAAAACTCGATTACACCGAAAAGTTGGTAGCATCCATACCCCGGCGCATGCAAGCTGTTATAGATGCAGGAGGTGATATAATCAACTATTAAACATCGTCGCCCGTATTCATAGACATTTAGTAGCCTACAAACTCTTTTTAGTCGACTAAAAAAAGTTAGTAAACTGCTAAATGTCTATGAATACGGGTGCGTGTAGTTAACATAATGAAGATGGCTATTGGCATATCGCACTTCGAGCATAGGGTTGTGGATGCTGCTTCAACCTCGATGTACTCGAGCTTCCTCTTGCTTCAATCTCAGGCTGTGCGGCTCGTATTGTTTTTTTTTTTTTTTTTTTTTATTTCAGCTCGTAGTCCCTTTTTTTTGTATTTCTTTCTTTGCGACTCGTGGTCCTTTTGTTTCCTTTCTCCGCGTATCGTAGTCTTTTAATTTTTTTTTTTTTTTTTTGAGGCTCGCTGTCTTTTTTTCTATTTTATTTTCGGCTCGTATTCTGTTTTTGTTTTTTGTTTTTATTTTTGCGGCTCGTATTTTTTTTTTTTTTTTTGGCATGTTGTCTGTGTGTTGGACGGTTAGTTTTAATTTGATGTAATGTAATTCAATTTAGCGTAATTTAATTTGATTCAAATCTTCTGTAGTATTCATCGCTGTGGTAACGAGGAAGTGGGTGGATGGGGTTACAATTTTTTTTTATCGGTTCGTAGTCTATTTTTTTTTCTTTTTTTGTGTCTCGTGGTCTATTATTTTACTTTTTTCTTTTTTTTGCAGCTCTTAGTCCTTTTTTTATTTTTTTTTCTTATATTGTGGCTCTCAGGCTTTTTTTTTATTTATTTATTTTTGCTTCTCTTTTTTTTTTTTTATTCTTTCCGACTCGTATTTTTTTTTTATTTTCTTTTTTTTCTTTTTTCATTTATTTCTTTTTTTTTTTTTCATAAGTGAAAATAACAGTCTCTCATTCCTTTTTTTTTTTATATTTTGCAGCTCATAGTCTATTTATTTTATTTCTTTTTGTGCGAATCGTAGTCTTTTATTTTAATTTTTTTCATGTCGTGGTATTTTTTTTTTTTTTTTTTTTTCATTTTTCCGGCTATATTTTTTTTTTTTTTTCCGGCGCATAGTTTGTTTGTTTTTTTTTTTTCTGTGGCTCATAGTCTTCTTTTTGTATTTCTTTTTTTGCGGCCTTTTTTTTTTTTCTTTTTTTTTTCCTCTTTCTTCGGCGAACAAACAGTAAGTCCTATACGACTTACCACTTGAGATGCTTGATCCCATCTGTAGGCGATAAAGTTTAAGTTGAATTGTCAATGTTTGGAATGTAAAAGACGAGAAGTCGTCGTAGGAGGCATTCCAAGTCAGCGTCCAAAGAATTATCAAAGTCCTGAATTTTACATTATAAGAGGCGAGCAGTCGTCTGTGATAGTATTCTAAGTCTTAGTCTAAGAATTGTTAGATTTAAAAATGTAATTCTGTGATAGACGAGTAGGCGTCGTAGGAGGTATTCCAAGTCAGCGTCCAAAGAATTATCAAAGTCCGGAATTTTACATTTTAAGAATTGATAGATTGAAGAATGTCATTCTGTGATGGACGAGTAGTTCTCGTAGGAGCCATTCCAAGTCAGCGTACAGACTCATCAAAGTCCTGAATTTTACGTTATAAGAAGCGAGCAGTCGTTTGTGATAGTATTCTAAGTCTTAGTCTAAGAATTGTTAGATTTTAAAATGTAATTCCGTAATAGCCGAGTAGTCGCCGGAGAAGGCATTCCACGCAGGCGTACAAAGACTGATCACAGTCCTGAATTTTACATTATAAGAATTGATAGATTTAAAAATGTAATTCTGTGATAGACGAGTAATTGCTGTAGGAGGCATTCCAAGTCAGCGTTCAAAGAATTATTACAGTTTATAGTTTGATTTTTTGATAGACGATTAGTCTTCTGAGCATGTATTCAGAGTCTGGATCCAATAAATGATCGAAACTTCAGAAATGTATGAATGAAATCCAATGATCCATATCTCGTCATTGTTATTTATGATCAGCGTGTTGTCACGTTCACCAAAATTTTTCAACTTTTATTCTTATTAATAAGATATTAAAATAATAAATATTTATAATACTTGTAATAATAAATCATGAATATATTGTAGTATAAATATATTATCATTATTGATGAGAAAGATATGATTTGATATTGAATATAATATGTAACTGATTAAATAAAAAATTAAGGTGACTTCACTAATTTATTTTTCTAAAATTATTTAGATTATAATTTTTGAAGTTTTAATATTTGATCGTAGGTATCCCTCACACTCGATTGAAATTCCAAATATATTTACCAATAATCCATTTATATTGAAACGAATTACAATGAGAAGAATCATGCATGTAAGTATTTCAAATTTTCTAAAGTAATTACTGGATAAGTGACAGTATTGAAATAAGAATAAATATTCAGCTGAAACATAAGATTTTCATGCACGCATTTTTATTTATTCAGCTTAAAGTTGTGAATTTTACATCATAAGGAGCGAGCAGTCGTTAGTAAGTATACAAGCTTTTTCAATGTTGGGAAAGTCGATGCGATTCGAAGTATATTATCGCAGTCAGGTTCTATGTCATGTTCCAGACTCAAGTAATTGATCTGAGACGTTGGATTTTTAAGCAGGATCTGAAATATCGATGAACGTTGCGATTACTGAGCTAAATTCACCTCGTGTTTTCTCAACTCAAGAATTATACCTTTGCATCTTCAATATTCGTGGAGCACGAATAGCGTCCTCAAAATATGTCCTCATAAAAACAAGAGTCCTTTACATCCCTGCCTTCTCGAGGTACAGAAAATAAAACTCTTTCCGGATCTCCCGACGGCGTCTACTTTTACGCAGTACTTTTCTCACGGGTGACTTTTTAATTCCGATCTCCTGGGCGATTTGGCTCTCAAGTTTCGTCGAATCTTCTTCCACGGCTAATAATATCGCTACCTTTGTTTCCCAACTTAATTTTCTGCTTGGTTGTGAGACCTCCAATGTCCGGCCGTCGACACTTCCTGTTGCCTAGAAGCGCCGCACGATTTTTCGAACCGTGGTATCGGCAGGCCTGCCTTGGGCCCAGACTCTCAAGTCGCAATTTCTCTAAATTTTTACACTGCTTAGCAATTTCTATCAAGAATTGGCCATCAGTGACCGGAAGGTTTGCTAGGTATAAGTTTTTTAAGTTGTTCCAATTCGTGATCAGGTGCAGCGAGTCCAAATCCCAACTTTTGTACCCAGGTAACGAGCTAAAGTGACACAATGGGAATCAAAATACTGAGTTTAGCATACGTAGAGAAATTAGTAAAGATGGAATCACAAGTCGGAAAGAAATTCATGGATATGTTCAGTTTGTGAGTTTGTGATTACCTAGCCAGTAGAGTCAGATTTTCTACCAAAGGTGTTTTTTCAATGAAGGTCTTGAACATTTGATTGGTGTAAGACGACGAATTTTTCTTACTTTTGCTTGTTTCTAGTGGTGGTTCTTCGAGAGTCAAGTCTGTGTTTGATAAATGTCTAGTATCAGTCAATAAGTAATTAATGAGTTTCACGATAGTCTCAATTATCTAGAATCTAGTCTTACCCTCATACTCCATCACGTTGGTAAGTACAAGCTTTGTCAATGTTGGGAAAGTCGATGCAATTCGAAGTATATTATCGCAGTCAGGCTCTATATCATGTTCCAGACTCGAGTACTTGATCTGAGACGTTGGATTTTTAAGGAGGATCTGAAATACTTTTCCCACGGATGACTTTTTAATTCCGATCTCTTGGGTGATTTGGCTCTCCGGTTTCGTCGAATCTTCTTCCACGGCTAATAATAACGCTACCTTTGTTTCCCAACTTAATTTTCTGTTTGGTTGTGAGACCTTCAATGTCCGGCCGTTGACACTTCCTGTTGCCTGGAAGCGCCGCACGATTTTTCAAACCGTGGTATCGGCAGGCCAGCCATGTTTTGTCGATGAAGCTTTTGAACGTTGGATTGTTACAAGATGATGAATTTTTCTTACTTTATCCTGTTTTGTAGATTCTAGAATCTCGTCTTACCATCATACTTCATTACGTCAGTGAAGTTAGTGAAGAATTATAGCTTTGCGTCTTCAACTTCGTTTCGATTCCACTTATCGTAGGTTTCTATTAAATTGTAGCTCAGCTCCTCAGCTACTTCTGAGTCTTTTTCTGAAAGAGTATATATGCAATGGCTCTTTGAGGTAAATTTTTTCCACGCGAGTAATTTTTAGTATTTTTCAGTATTTTTTTTACACCGTCATCGACATTGGATTTCCCCTAGGGCTTAGGATCTACTTTTTTAGTTTTGTACTCCGTATGCTTGTTGTGGCCGCAGACCTATTTGTGTTAGTGCGAGAATTTACGCTAAAAGTTTTGGACTATAGGGAGAGCGACGCGGTATACTGTGCAACAGTATATATTGGCCTATTATAGTATCATATTATCTTACGCTAAAGGCGGCCTGTGTGAGTATTCGGAGTCGGTGATGTAGGTATTGATAAGGTCTGAAATTTAATCATCTAAGAGGTGCCCAGACATCTGTGATAGTATTCTAGATCTTAGTCTAAGAATTGTTAGATTTTAAAATGTAATTCTGTGATGGACGAGTGGTCGCCGAAGAAGGCATTCTACGCAGGCGTCCAAAGACTTGTCAAAGTCCTGAATTTTACATTATAATAAGCGACCAGTCGTCTGTGATGGTATTCCAAGTCTTAGTCTAGGAATTGTTAGATTTCAAAATGTAATTCTGTGATAGACGAGTAGTCGTCGTAGGAGGTATTTCAAGTCAGCGTACAAATAATTATTAAAGTCCTGAATTTTACATTATAATAAGCGACCAGTCGTCTGTGATGGTATTTCAAGTCTTAGTCTAAGAATTACTAGATTTAAAAATATAATTCTGTGATAGACGAGTGGTTGCCAGAGAAGGCATTCTACGCAGGCGTCCAAAGACTTGTCAAGGTCCTGAATTTTACATTATTAGAAGCGAGCAGTCTTCTGTGATGGTATTCCAAGTCCGGCTCAAATAAATTGTTGAAATTTTAGAAATGTATGAATAAAATCCAATGATCCATATCTCGTCATTGTTATTTATGACCAGCGTGTTGTCACGTGTATCAAATTTTTTCAACTTTTATTCCTATTAATAAGATATTAGAATAATAAATATTTGTAATACTTATAATAATAATTCATGAATGTATTGTAATATAGATCTATTATTTTCATTGACGAGAAAGATATGATATGGTATTGAATATAATATTCAATTAATCGAATATAAAATTGTAATGACTAACTAATTTAATTTCCTAATATCATCCAGATTATAATTTTATTAGTTTCAATCTTTGAATAATTACTGAATAAGCGGGAATGCTAGTAGGTATCTCTCACACTTGATTGAAATTCAAAATATACTCACCAATAATCCATTTCTATTGAAACGAATTGCAAGGAGAAGAATCATCCATGTAAATATTTCAATTTGCTAAATTAATGATTGTGAATGGTATATGTGATAATGAAGTGATAGTATTGAAATGTGAATGAATAATCAGTTTGAATATAAGATTTTCATGCACCCGTTTTTATTTATTCAGCCTAAAGTTGAGAATTTTTCATTATAAGAAGCAAGCAGTAGTCTCCGATAGTATTTTAAGTCTCAGTCTAAGAATGGTCACAGTTTAGAATGTGAGAGACGAGTATTCGCCGCAGAACGCGTTCAAAGTCCCCACTACGATTCTACCAAAACCAGCTCCTCTTATCTCTGGATTAGTACGAGCTAACTCCTTCCGTTTCTCTGAAGCTGAAGGTTTCCTCTATTTGCCTGTGTCGACGGGTGTGCAGGTTCAGGTTCTTCAGGAGTCAAGTCTGTGTTTGATAAATGTCTAGTATCAGTTACGAAGTAGTCAATGAGTTACACGATAGTCTCGGTCAACTTGGAGCATATTTTATATTATATTTTATACTATATCTTATTTTATATTTCATTTCTTTTTATATTTTATTATCAAATTATTTTAGGCTAAAAGCGGCCTGAGCGAGTATTCAAAGTCGGTGATGTAGGTATTGATAAAGTCTGAAATTTAATAATTTAAGAATTGTTAGATTTAAAAATGTAATTCTGTAATAAACGAGTAGTCGTCGTATGAGGTATTCCAAGTCAGTGTCCAAAGAATTATTAAAGTCCTGAATTTTACATTATAGGGAGCGAGCAGTCGTCTGTGATGGTATTCCAAGTCTTAGTCTGAGAATTAATAGATTTAAAAATGTAATTCTGTGGCAGACGAGTAGTCGTCGTAGGAGGTATTCCAATTCAGCATCCAAAGAATTATTAAAGTCCGGAATTATACATTATAAGGAGCAAGCAGTAGTCTCCGATAGTATTTTAAGTCTCAGTCCAAGAATGGTCACAGTTTAGAATGTGAAAGACGAGTAGTCGCCGCAGAACGCGTTCAAATTCCCCACTACGATTCTACCAAAACCAGCTCCTCTTATCTCTGGATTAGTACGAACTGACTCCTTCCGTTTCACTGAAGCTGAATGTTTCCTCTATTTGCCTGTTTCAACGGGTGGTTCTTGCAGGGTTCAGTCTGTGTTTGATAAATGTCTTGTATCAGTCAAGAAGTAATAAGGAGTTACACGATCGTCTCAATGATCTAGAATCTAGTCCTGGACATGCTTTCACACGCAAAATCAACAAAGAATCTGGTTTTTTAGGCACAGCGTAACTTGCATTACCCTAATTTAATTGTATTTTTATCAAATCAACTTACCGTAAATTTTCAGGTTACAATTTCTTTCGTCATCACTTAAAAAGAATGAAAACATAATCTTTCGCCCGTTTGTATTCTTCGAGGGGGAAGTTATGAATTACAATTATTTTCCAACTGATTCACACGTCAATCCAACGGTTATTAGGTTAGTAGGTATTAGGTTAGATTCGACTGTCATAAGTTATTCTTCTCCTTTTTTGGCTATCGGGACTGTCACGAGTTATGCGATATTTAGTGAGATTGACTAAGCTTCGCGATCGGCCCACTACGTGGCGCTGTGGGTTTATTTTGTGTTGCCAACATAAATGACTTGTCCAGAAAACTGATCGTCTCATAATCCAAGTCCCCAAGTGTACCAGGTGCAGCTTGGCATGGCCCTAAATATGTAGTCTATTAAAGTGGCCACATTGCAGTTGGCGTTAATTCTTTCAATTCTACGAGTATATAAGGTAATGTGAAAAAGTCCCGTGGACAATAGAATCTGAGCCCTTTCAGTATAATGCTTTACTGTAATCCTCTTCTCTTGCAATATCGATCCTGCTAGTCGAATAGTGGTGTTGTCGGATGTGTTGACTTCATCTGCATAGGTTTTAATGGTCGCAATCCCACTTGCCATGATTTGAAGTATGGTATCGAACGCACAAGTTTCCTGTACTGATAGCATCCATTCGCCGAGTTTCACTGGCTTGCATCGACTACCATTCCACATCAGTGGAATGTTTTGAGACTTCGCCTGTTTGATATAATTTCACTCCGGACATTTGTCCAGGTATGACGGTTTGGATCGCTTTTTGGTGGCAGGTTTACTTTCCGAATCCGCCATCTCATCCGGAGCTAACTTCACCAATCCTCGCCAATTTTCAATGTTATTCCAAATGTCTCGATCATTTTCAAATGAAGCGGCACATTCTTTATCGTCAGTTTCTTCTACTGTAAACGTATTAGAACTCTTTTCGGTAGAATCTGTTACTTTTTGTGATCCATTCATGATATGGTCTTCACGTTCCAGTGTTAGTCGATGTTGCTGATTTTCGTAATTGATTAATGGTGGTAATTCTTGATCACTTAGCTGGGATGTCATCGACGCTAATGATCCGGACTTTTCCCTTGTACCGCATGCACTTGGGTCGGTTTCCCCTGAAGATTCTCCGTTACTGCTTTCTTCAAATTCAACACCAGCTCGCTTGACATTATTCCCAACGCGCCGATCAAGTTCATTTCGCTTCGGAATGTCTGTTGGCAATGAAGCTAATTTCAATTTTCCGTCTATGTGATCTAAATGTTGATGGACAAATTTGTCAGGTCTCATTGGAAGCTGACCACCGAAAGCTCTATGTTTGAGGTCTGAAAATTCAGCCTCGACGGAGGAAGAAGTTGCAATTTCTCCACTTCTCTTGAAGTAAACCCGCATCACCCCTGTCCATAATACAAGGTATGGAATCAAACGTATCTTCAATTGATTAGCAAACTCCGGATTGTAACAGGCGTTTATAATACTGCCACTTTCAGACTCCGTAGCTATTCTAGTTGCCGAATCGAAGAGAGATTTCGTAAAATCTGCGCAACAATTTGCTGTATTAGCATTCCTCTGCACCTCGTTTTCCTCATCGTCCATTTCATCTTCGTCATCGTCGTAGTAATCTTCGAGCGGATCCGAGAGATTTATTCCTCTTATTGTGTCGTTCAAGAAGTGAACGCGGCTATCGGATGCCAATCGATCGCCATCAGGAGTAGTTCCTATACACTTGGTTAGAGCTGCAATTAGGATCGATTGCAAAAAGTACTTAAGCTCTGCGAACGATACCATTTGATACGCTTGACCGATACAACGAACATAGAATCTGCATACCAGTAGCTTATCTTTGCCCCTCGAGCACTTCCATCTCGCGACCATAGCTATCAGATGACTTACGTCTAATCTTATAAAACACGACGGGATCGTGCGCTCTTCGCCGGATAAAATTGCGTGACATTTCTGAAGATAATCACGCAGGTCGGTACATTTCGCGAATACCTCCGCCACAGCTATTAACGTGGCCCAGCCGAAATCGGAAACAACCATACGTGGTGGAGTTGCTCCTTTGGAAATAATTTTCCGCAAAAAATATGCAATGTGCATTGCTTTATGGTCAGCTGAAATCATTTGAAACACCGGTATGCTACCATTTTCATCAACAAACATACATTGATATAAAAATATTACCTCTGTGTACCTGGCCCCCCCACCATCGGCAAATGAAAAAACAACCACACGAAATTAAAGAGCTATTTATGAGCTCTTGATTCCCCCCAGTCCCGATTTTTGAGCTCGTACGGTCGAGCAGGAATTACCAATTTTGAGTGGGGGGGCTAGGTACGTACGTAGCCAGCCCCCCCACCCCGTGATAATGATTGTAGAAAAAAAAAAAAAAAATACAGGAATTACGAGCTATTTATGAGCTGACGATTCCCACTAGTTTTGATTTTTGAGCTACTACCCCTAGGGAGTTAGGATTAATAAAACTGTTATCCCGTCAGTCACCACCCCCAATAATTGATGTAGAATAAAAATGAAAAATACAAGAATTACGAGCTATTTATGAGCTGACGATTCCCACTAGTTTTGATTTTTGAGCTACTACCCCTAGGGAGTTAGGATTAATAAAACTGTTATCCCGTCAGTCACCACCCCCAATAATTGATGTAGAATAAAAATGAAAAATACAAGAATTACGAGCTATTTATGAGCTGACGATTCCCACTAGTTTTGATTTTTGAGCTACTACCCCTAGGGAGTTAGGATTAATAAAACTGTTATCCCGTCAGTCACCACCCCCAATAATCAATGTAGAATAAAAATGAAAAATACAGGAATTACGAGCTATTTATGAGCTGACGATTCCCACTAGTTTTGATTTTTGAGCTACTACCCCTGGGTAGTTAGGATTAATGAAACTGTTATCCCGTCAGTCACCACCCCCAATAATCGATGTAGAATAAAAATGAAAAATACAAGAATTACGAGCTATTTATGAGCTGACGATTCCCACTAGTTTTGATTTTTAAGCTACTACCCCTAGGGAGTTAGGATTAATAAAACTGTTATCCCGTCAGTCACCACCCCCAATAATTAATGTAGAATGAAAATGAAAAATACAGGAATTACGAGCTATTTATGAGCTGACGATTTCCACTAGTTTTGATTTTTGAGCTACTACCCCTAGGGAGTTAGGATTAATAAAACTGTTATCCCGTCAGTCACCACCCCCAATAATCAATGTAGAATAAAAATGAAAAATACAGGAATTACGAGCTATTTATGAGCTGACGATTCCCACTAGTTTTGATTTTTGAGCTACTACCCCTGGGTAGTTAGGATTAATGAAACTGTTATCCCGTCAGTCACCACCCCCAATAATCGATGTAGAATAAAAATGAAAAATACAAGAATTACGAGCTATTTATGAGCTGACGATTCCCACTAGTTTTGATTTTTGAGCTACTACCCCTAGGGAGTTAGGATTAATAAAACTGTTATCCCGTCAGTCACCACCCCCAATAATTAATGTAGAATGAAAATGAAAAATACAGGAATTACGAGCTATTTATGAGCTGACGATTTCCACTAGTTTTGATTTTTGAGCTACTACCCCTAGGGAGTTAGGATTAATAAAACTGTTATCCCGTCAGTCACCACCCCCAATAATCAATGTAGAATAAAAATGAAAAATACAGGAATTACGAGCTATTTATGAGCTGACGATTCCCACTAGTTTTGATTTTTGAGCTACTACCCCTGGGTAGTTAGGATTAATGAAACTGTTATCCCGTCAGTCACCACCCCCAATAATCGATGTAGAATAAAAATGAAAAATACAAGAATTACGAGCTATTTATGAGCTGACGATTCCCACTAGTTTTGATTTTTGAGCTACTACCCCTAGGGAGTTAGGATTAATAAAACTCTTATCCCGTCAGTCACCACCCCCAATAATTATTGTAGAATGAAAATGAAAAATACAGGAATTACGAGCTATTTATGAGCTGACGATTCCCACTAGTTTTGATTTTTGAGCTACTACCCCTAGGGAGTTAGGATTAATAAAACTGTTATCCCGTCAGTCACCACCCCCAATAATTGATGTAGAATAAAAATGAAAAATACAAGAATTACGAGCTATTTATGAGCTGACGATTCCCACTAGTTTTGATTTTTGAGCTACTACCCCTAGGGAGTGAGGATTAATAAAACTGTTATCCCGTCAGTCACCACCCCCAATAATTAATGTAGAATAAAGATGAAAAATACAGGAATTACGAGCTATTCATGAGCTGACGATTCCCACTAGTTTTGATTTTTGAGCTACTACCCCTGGGTAGTTGGGATTAATAAAACTGTTATCCCGTCAGTCACCACCCCCAATAATTAATGTAGAATAAAAATGAAAAATACAGGAATCACGAGCTATTTATGAGCTGACGATTCCCACTAGTTTTGATTTTTGAGCTACTACCCCTGGGTAGTTCGGATTAATAAAACTGTTATCCCGTCAGTCACCACCCCCAATAATTAATGTAGAATAAAAATGAAAAATACAGGAATCACGAGCTATTTATGAGCTGACGATTCCCACTAGTTTTGATTTTTGAGCTACTACCCCTGGGTAGTTCGGATTAATAAAACTGTTATCCCGTCAGTCACCACCCCCAATAATTAATGTGGAATAAAAATGAAAAATACAAGAATTACGAGCTATTCATGAGCTGACGATTCCCGCTAGTTTTGATTTTTGAGCTACTACCCCTGGGTAGTTGGGATTAATAAAACTGTTATCCCGTCAGTCACCACCCCCAATAATCGATGTAGAATAAAAATGAAAAATACAAGAATTACGAGCTATTTATGAGCTGACGATTCCCACTAGTTTTGATTTTTGAGCTACTACCCCTAGGGAGTTAGGATTAATAAAACTGTTATCCCGTCAGTCACCACCCCCAATAATTAATGTAGAATGAAAATGAAAAATACAGGAATTACGAGCTATTTATGAGCTGACGATTCCCACTAGTTTTGATTTTTGAGCTACTACCCCTAAGGAGTGGGGAGCAAAAAACCGTTATCCGGTCAGTCACCAGCCATAATAATTACTGTAAGATAAAAAAAAAAATACGGGAATTACGAGCTATTTATAAGCTGACGATTCCCACCAGTTTTGATTTTTGAGTTACCACCCCCAAGTATTGGAATTGTATTGTACTACATTTTTTGGAGTAACAGTTTTGCAGTTCAACCGCCTGAAACATTGCTATCATTGTTTAATTCACGGCGTGTCACGGCTGCCCCCGAAAGATAGTGCAAGAAAAAGAAGTGCGTCTTCAAACGAATGAGTAATCAAGATCAATATTTTCAGGACAACGGAACCTTCGGGGTTTAGTGCGTTGAAAACGTAGGATCATTGAAAACGATCATGTCGACTTTATATCGATACAACGGCTGAACTAAACAGCTCATTAGACATCAAAATTGATATAATTATACCTAAACAAATATATGATGAATTGTTCCAAGTGACCAGAAATAATGTATTCTTGTTTACCGACGGAAACAGATTTGAACTCATCGAGCAGGTTTGTTTCGTTTCGGAATAACGCGTTTTACATTGTTGCATTTAGTGCAGCGGTACGTTTTTGATCATCATTTCTGGTGGTTATTTCTCCAATTGTTCTCATACTTTTTATGTTTCCGAAGTAGAAAAACTGGTGGGAGAAGAACACTGATTTTTCAGTTGCCTTTGGCTTTCTACAGCGTTAACATCTACGTCAGAGCAAATTAGTGTAATAAGTTTAACGTAGTTCGGTGTGAAATAACAGTTTGCAACGATCGTGTCCATGATCGATTGGCATTCAGTCACATATTTTCGTACAACGTGTCTTGGTATAAAATATAACGTGTTTTTTTTTCGCATGATTTTTTTGCAAGTGTAGTTTCACATATCATAAACAATGAAACGCGGACGGCCACGTAAGTTAGACAACGATGCTATTGTTTCAGCCGTGGTAGCACGTAAATCGGAAGTGGTATTGGGAACAGGAAAAATTATTTCAAAAAACGACAAAGTGTGGAGAGTGATTTCGCACGAACTTGACAATATAATACAACCACATGCCTTGTTCACTTTTGTTGTAAATAATCGATATAAAGTCAGAGATATTTTAATTCCGGCGATGGAGATAACACAGACAGAAGTTTCCGAGGCATCTATCCATGAATCCTCGAATACCCTTGATTCATCAACGGCTTCTGTTAACGAAGAAAATGATCAGCAAATAATAAATATCACGTTCGATAAAGCCGAGCTGGAAGTCTTGCTAGTCAAAAAGCAGTACAGCAGATCGGAGGAAGATAGGTCACAACTTTCGTTCCGGGAGTATCTAGTCTTACAACCTGGTAAGTGGCAGGAGGCTGTCACGAAGAAGCTCTGGGAAGCCTGTAAGAAAAAATGTGCGTTTCAGTTCAAGCGGAACAAAATTTATAATGATAAACTTGAGGTCTTAGGTAAGTGCAACTGTGGCTCAGTTATTAAAGGATCAATCACCCGTTTGAACTTCAATTCCGAAACAAACATGATGACGTGTGCTATAACTTCTGGCGATGGCACGTGTGGAAAACGCTATTTGCGAGATCCAATTCGACTCGAACTCGGAAAGATGCTATGTGAGACGAATAAAACTGCTGAAGTTCATCGAGCAGCAGAAGCCGATCAAATGATGTCTTCTGGTGACCCGGAACCGCCACATTTATACAAGGCTGAAGCATTGCGAAAAGCAAAAGAACAGTACCAGGCATCACTCACCTTACATAAAAATCCGGTAACATCGATCTTGCACGCACAATTGTCATCGCTCAAATATTTCATCCACAATCTCGGCTTGAACCAATTTTATGTTCATTATTGGTCCAACTTGCAGACAAATGTTTATAAGCAGTACACCCTTTCGAAGACGTCTTCTATAGCAATTGATGCTACCGGAAGTGTTGTGCGTAAAATTAATCGACCGGATGGATCCAAATCGAAGCATATTTTTTTATATACATGCGTTGTCAATTCGCCTGATGCAGAAAAATGCCCAATTACGCAAATGCTCAGCGAATCGCAGACAACAAATTCAATATGCTTCTGGCTTATGGAGTGGATACGTACTGGCGCTCCACCTCCGAAAGAGGTTACTTGCGATGCGTCGAAGGCATTGTTATTGGCTGCAACGAGAACGTTCACGAACTGTGCATCCGTTCACGAATATGCTGACAAGTGTTGGGGAACCTCTGATATGCCCGTTTGCTATATCCGCATAGACGTCGCCCACTTTATTAAGACGTATGCTAACTTCTTGGAAGGAGTCATAAACCCTAAAATTAAAGCATTTTACATGGCATCGATTGGCCAGCTCATTCTTACGCGTACCGTTTCCATTTTGGCAATCTCTCAGAGCAAAACGGAAGGCTCACTCGAAAATGGACGAGCATCACTCTGCGAAGTAGAAAAGGCTAAATTGAACGACCTGTTATTAGACATTACCTGTGATACAAACGTACCCGAAAATCCCGAGGATGATGTCTTGGGGAGTGTGGAAATAGATGACACAGGAAGAGTTAATAACATGTGGAGTGATTGGGCTATGGGTGTTCTTGAGAAAGTCTCATCTGAATCCATTGACACCGGCGATAGAGTGAACGCGCACTACTTTCCACAATTGGCAGATCGCTTATTAAAGGATATGAAGTGGTTCCCTCTGTGGTCCTGCATTTGTCGCGATCGTTTCGGATACGGTAGAGTTCCTGCATCTAGTGCAGCAGTTGAGTCGGAGTTTAATAATATCAAAAACCGATTGCTCGCAAACGAGACATTGCCGATCCGAGCGGACGTATTTCTGCAAAAACACGCCGAGCATATTAATGGTCGCATGAAAATTAAAAGTGCAAAGAACGACTCACCAAATTGCCTTGTTACGACAGATGAAGCCGAAATAATTGAGCCTGTGGAACAGCGAAGCGACACTGCATGTCCGGCCTGTGCAATGAGAAATGAGCCCTTCGGAGCGCACGCGTGCATAATTTGTGGCGCTTTTGTTCATGCTCTCGAAGAATGTTCGAAGTCTTTACAAAATGAAGAGGAAGGCTATGGTCAAAGGCGGCTGTGTATTCCATGTTCAAGAATCCCAAAAAAGACAGCTATGAATATGATCGATTCTGGTGAGCGGGAAAATTGGGGAGGACTGTCGACAGAACCACCGAAGAAGAAATCTAGATACCTGCAAAAGAACTTCACTCACAACCAATTCCTTTTACCCGATAAAATAAAAACGGTACCGATTTTGAAGAATGGTAGCTCGTTAAACTTGGAAGCAACCAATTTAAAAGGAAACCGGGTGTCGTTATTGAATACATGTGCTTTCGATGGTGTGTATCAAATCTTCCTGACAGCAGCATTTGATAGCGTTGACTTCAGAGATGAATGTCGTCGGCTGGCGGAAACGAACATCTTTTTCAAAATGATAAAAAACTCTGCAGAAAAAGGTATAACAAGAAATACGTATCATTTAAGAACCGAAGCCCTGATTGCCATATTTCCGGCGGAACCCAGTCTTCACAACACGCTGAGTGTACAATGTGCGGTCACTGTGAAGACCTTATGCCAAAAACTATTTCAAAGCACACCGTGTGTCATGGAGGTGTCATCTTGTGATGAGGGATGTCCACCAAGGATCAAACCGATTCAAACGGTACCAGTTGATCGCAGGTTCCTTCTCGAAAATGATTTCAGCAATGCAGTCGACAAAGACTTTTTGCTGATTGGTGCTACTCACTGCTGCCGGAAAAACTGCATTGGAATCGAAACGACCGCCCCACCAAAAGCTGGTAAGAAAATAATTTCATTAAATATTACGAAAATATATTACAAATGAACGAATAGATGAAAATAGATGGGGAGATAAATACACTCATCAAAAAAATTAAGGGCTCGCCTAAGTCCCCGCTCAAAATGACTCGGTTTCAAGCTGCTGTAACTCCGTCAAACTGAACGGATTTAGCGATTGTTCGATCGCGTATTTTATGGATCGGCCCAATCTTTACTTGCGCGATATACGTCGAAAAAAAGTGAATATGTATTTTGATGTTCGTAAAAAATATTTTTTATTTTCAAAAGTGACAAGACATCCGATTTTGTTGCAAAATGCGCGCGGAGTCAACTCGAGGGAATATTGTCTTCGGTTTTATTTGTCATAGCGACATAATTCATAGCGCATTCGGAAGCTGAAAGAATTAGCTTAAATTAATTAGTCCTTCAGCTCTTGAGTGCGCTGTGATAATCTCTCTACGACAAATGGAACCAGGGATATTATTTCTTGAAGTCGACTGCGTGCTCATTTTGCAACGGAATTGAATATCTTGTAACTGTCGAAAAATAAGCATTTCGGACAAACACTGAAATATGTGTGGTCTTTTTTTATGTATGTTTCACGAAAAAAAGTTCCAATCGATTACTAAATTCGGGGGCATTTCTGGTCCGATTTGATTTGATCTGAAATTTTTCATACAGATGAATATAATTGAATACATGGACAACTGAATCAATTTATAAACATACAAGTAAATAAGTGGAGTGTAATTTTGTAATTATTAGTCTATAGAAAGATGTACTCACTTTTGGTAAATATTGTTCACAGAAAGTTCCATTATCTGCGACGTCAATAATCTGAAAGATCTGAATTTCAATCTGGAAGATACAGGTATTCATCAGAAGGATCTAGATGTTTATCCGGAAAATTATAATTTAAATCCCGAAGAAAACGCTACTACCGAGCTCTGTAAGGTTCCGAGAGAGATCAAACTATCTTTCATGACAAAATCGTACAAGTTGAGAGGAGTGGTACATTGGAAACCTCCCGGGCCGGGAACACGAAGATCGGATTCCGAACACCAGGCTATAGGACATTATACGCCTATTTGTTTCCGCCCGGATCAATCGTGGGTGCAGTACGACGACACTCAGAAGAAAGGGAAAATTATACCCAACAATTTTCCTGCAAAAGTCCACCTAATTGTTTATAGTGTGTAGGAACGAATAAAAATGTGATACTCTCTTAATTAAAGAAGAGAACAACGCCAACAAAAAAATATACGTACACACAGCAAAATCTGAACCTAAATCACGATTTCATAAGCGTAATTTACGTTTTCATCAGCGTAATCTACGTTTTTAGGGAAAACGTGAATCACGCTTTCCGTTGCCGTAAAATAGGATTTCGTATTCGTAGATTAGGACAATTTTTCCCTTATTTCACGTTTTTTCAATTCATCATGTGAAAAACGTGAAATAAGGCAGAAATTGTCTTACTCTACGACTACGAAATCGTACGTGAAGGACATTTGATCCTATTTTACGGCAACGCAAAGCGTAATTCACGTTTTCCCTAACAACGTAGATCACGCTTATAAAAACGTAAATTACGCTCATGAAATCGTGATTCAACTTTAGGTTTTGCTGTGTGTACACGATAAAAAATATAAGGGGGGAGTCCGCATAAATGTTGACAAATATTTTTTTTTCCTTCAAAGTCACCTCCAAAAATCTAATAACAAATTCTTTCCGGCCAAATTTATATGATATTACTATGTGTATTGAAAAAACAAATCGATGTTCTGCGATGGAACCCATCACAGAAGATTTCCTGCGTACCACCGGAAAAAAGTTCTTTGCCCTTTCACTTTGATCAAAGAAATTTTATTTTTCCGACACACGTACATTAATGTTCATTAATTGGGTCCCTGTGTCTCACTATTTGTTCTAGCCTTTTTTCAAATGGAGTTTCCCTTTTACAAATATCTTATTTGCCCATGACCAATGAAGCAGCCACTTCTCTGTACCACTTCGCAGCTGTCGAATTCCTAACAACCTGGAGTTCCCCTGGTCATGGGCAAATGAGATGTTTGTAAAAGTGAAACTCGATTTGCAGAAAAGCTAGGAAAAATAGTGAGCCACGGGGACCCTATCGATGAACATTACTGTATACTAACATTATCTAGATTTTGCGGGGAGAAAGTTTGATTAGATTTTTCTGAGGGATTTTAAAACTAAAAAAAACTATTTTTGTCAAAATTTCTGCCGAGTCCCTTTTTATATGACCGCCCTTCTTCCTCTCTCAACTACGAAGATCATTTTACGTGAACCTAGCTTACCTTTTATATTCTGATTGATATTCTTCATTTTGTATTTTATTTTCTCTTGCATATTATTTCTAGATTTGATTCGTTTTTAGTGAAGTTGGTGTTACTTCATTGAAACGACTATTGATGGAGTATGTACTTCTGTATGTCGAATTCCGTATTGAAACATGATTATTTTCACATAAGTTTACCTACGCTTGAATGGAAATTTCTAGCGAAGAACAAAAAATACACAACTTTGAAAAAAAAATTATTTTACGGTCACGGTCTTTCACATGTCATGCACAAGCGCGATGTCGCATTTTAATGATAGAGTAATGCATGTACGTACCTGCGAATATTCACTTGCTGCAATAATAAAAATATCACATATCTAGATGTTCACTATTCAATTTTTCTCTTACGCAATGAGAAGGTTGTACACACTTTTAGAGCGTGTGCGCTCTGGTCTATTGTATCAATTATACTGAGTCTCCGATCGATCAGTGTTTATCTTCTCGTTCTGTGAGGATAGGTTCCTACCCTGCCAGTTGGTGTATTATCTTATTCACGGAATATTGATAAACTCACCTTTCTTTTGTCAATATATTGTTTTGCTCACTGATTGTTGATAACCTCGATTTGGGGTCCGAGGGGGGAAGTTTGAGTGTGTTGAGACTGTGCGCCCTCGCGACCATAAGATATATATTTTCATACATACTGATATCTGTCAACGCACGGACAATTTAAAACGGCTCCACAGGGTCTCTGCGAATCATGCATCTTGTCGCAAACAGGGCTACTGGGTAACTACTCGACAATATTTGAGAGACAACTGACTTGATAACATTATCCCAAGAAGTGCAATGCAATATGTATCTTGCTTTCGGCGACTTTTGGTTATTTATATTTATCCCGCTGTGCCTTTTATACAAACAAATATTATGCAAAGACACGCCTAAAGCATAGTCCTCTTCTTCTTCTTAATGCCTGATGGCGGTATATTCCCATTGAACACTTAGCGGGGTGGATTCTGATCTATAGTTATATAGTTGAGAATCTAAATTTGGGAACACAGAGTTACCGCTGTACAATATGTGAGGGCAATAGTGAAGCGACTCATTCCGCAAATTGTCAAGAAACAGCGACTGATTCTAAGCCCAAACAGTGTGGCTAAACTTCTATTGTATACTGTCCAACTGAATCTGGGATCAATCACGCTTAGTGTACAAAGGACAAGGTGAATGCCAAACACAGTGAACTATAGTCATACAACTGTAGGGCGCGTCATTACCTGTCAGCGATGAGGAAGTATAACTAATTATCAAATTTTGTCTCATACGGAGGTACGGAGCGTTCGACTAGGTGAACTAATTCATATAATGATCCCTCAGAATACATATATTTATAATCTGATCGTACCTATAACCGTTCTTGTAGAAAATTGAGAACAAAAGAACATAACTTGAAAGAATGACCAAAAAAACGGCAGTGAAAACCGGGACTTTTCGCGATTAACTCCTAACTCCCTAGGGGTAGTAGCTCAAAAATCAAAACTAGGGGGAATCGTCAGCTCATAAATAGCTCGTAATTCCTGTATTTTTCATTTTCATTCTACATTGATTATTGGGGGTGGTGACTGACGGGATAACAGTTTTATTAATTCTAACTCCCCAGGGGTAGTAGCTCAAAAATCAAAACTAGCGGGAATCGTCAGCTCATAAATAGCTCGTAATTCTTGTATTTTTCATTTTTATTCTACATCAATTATTGGGGGTGGTGACTGACGGGATAACAGTTTTATTAATCCTAACTCCCTAGGGGTAGTAGCTCAAAAATCAAAACTAGTGGGAATCGTCAGCTCATAAATAGCTCGTAATTCCTGTATTTTTCATTTTTATTCTACATTAATTATTGGGGGTGGTGACTGACGGGATAACAGTTTTATTAATCCTAACTCCCTAGGGGTAGTAGCTCAAAAATCAAAACTAGTGGGAATCGTCAGCTCATAAATAGCTCGTAATTCTTGTATTTTTCATTTTTATTCTACATCAATTATTGGGGGTGGTGACTGACGGGATAACAGTTTTATTAATCCTAACTCCCTAGGGGTAGTAGCTCAAAAATCAAAACTAGTGGGAATCGTCAGCTCATAAATAGCTCGTAATTCTTGTATTTTTCATTTTTATTCTACATCAATTATTGGGGGTGGTGACTGACGGGATAACAGTTTTATTAATCCTAACTCCCTAGGGGTAGTAGCTCAAAAATCAAAACTAGTGGGAATCGTCAGCTCATAAATAGCTCGTAATTCCTGTATTTTTCATTTTCATTCTACATTAATTATTGGGGGTGGTGACTGACGGGATAACAGTTTTATTAATCCTAACTCCCTAGGGGTAGTAGCTCAAAAATCAAAACTAGTGGGAATCGTCAGCTCATAAATAGCTCGTAATTCTTGTATTTTTCATTTTTATTCTACATCGATTATTGGGGGTGGTGACTGACGGGATAACAGTTTAATTAATCCTAACTACCCAGGGGTAGTAGCTCAAAAATCAAAACTAGTGGGAATCGTCAGCTCATAAATAGCTCGTAATTCCTGTATTTTTCATTTTCATTCTACATTGATTATTGGGGGTGGTGACTGACGGGATAACAGTTTTATTAATCCCAACTCCCCAGGGGTAGTAGCTCAAAAATCAAAACTAGCGGGAATCGTCAGCTCATAAATAGCTCGTAATTCTTGTATTTTTCATTCTTATTCTACATTAATTATTGGGGGTGGTGACTGACGGGATAACAGTTTTATTAATCCTAACTACCCAGGGGTAGTAGCTCAAAAATCAAAACTAGTGGGAATCGTCAGCTTATAAATAGCTTGTAATTCCCGTATTTTTTTTTTTATCTCACAGTAATTATTATGGCTGGTGACTGACCGGATAACGGTTTTTTGCTCCCCACTCCTTAGGGGTAGTAGCTCAAAAATCAAAACTAGGGGGAATCGTCAGCTCATGAATAGCTCGTAATTCCTGTATTTTTTTTTTTTTTTTTACAATCATTATCACGGAGCGGGGGGGCTGGCTACGTACGTACCTAGCCCCCCCACTCAAAATTGGTAATTCCTGCTCGACCGTACGAGCTCAAAAATCGGGACTGGGGGGAATCAAGAGCTCATAAATAGCTCTTTAATTTCGTGTGGTTGTTTTTTCATTTGCCGATGGTGGGGGGGGCCAGGTACACAGAGGTAAAAATATTGGTGGATCCTGTGCTGATGAGCGTTTTGCAATACCTTCTGTAGCGTCAATTGTTAAAAATCCATTTGAAGCCTTCTTCTGTCGCTCTGTGTAAAGCATTTGCTGTTCTGGGGTGCGATTCTGTAACTTTTGCGCAAAATTAACGATTGCGCTATCTTTTTCCCCCTATCCTCCGTCAATGTGCTTCCCCGCGAGCACCCGCTCACCCCCGAAGGCGTCCATATGCTCGGTTCTCGGGTGTCAACGAGGGGATCGTCATGCAACTGTCCGAGAATCAACAACTGAATACCCGAGGAAAACCCGGCTCTGTGATGAACTTCTCGCGATCTACCGCTATCTTAACGAATTCTTATTACCTGTCGTAACGATACTCTCATAGGCCTCGCTAACTATACCGATCGCGTGTTATCTAAAAGAATTTTCAGTGCCTGCCGTTAACGAGACTCCATAATATATTCCTTATTTCCTTATTTGTTATCGAATATGTGTACTATGAAAATGTGATAATTCCTTATTAAATTAATGTTTCGACCACTTTTCCCATGGAATTTTTGACCCGGCCATGTAGGGTAATTCCGGGTGAGAAGACCATAGGGGAGAGATGGCCTCCGATGATATTTCGTATGCTATTCAATATGTGATACTTCCTATATAGAGTACTACAGTAGTACTACCGATCTACTGTAATCTTATTCGAATACCCCTCCGTTAAGTGCGTCGCACAACTAGACACAAATTGTCATTCTCTATGCTGAGTGTTTTTCCGTTCGAATAATTTGGTTCACCGCTTTTAGAGATTGTATATTGCTGACAAGTAATGACCAAATCTTTGGTAAGGTAAGTGTCGATTTTTCATTACCTACAAATGTTTTAATAGGTATTTAGTAAATAAACGTAGATTCTACGTAGAGGGGGAACCGGCCTAAAACGAGACCCCGGTGTAAAATAAGAAATTGACTGAATAAATGCCTTTGAATGTTGAAAAACTCCTTCTTCATTCAAAAAAAATTGCGTCTCATTCGGCCCCGTAGCTGCGGTTCTTAGGTGGCTTTTTCTGCCTCAATCGCCCCGACATTCGACAAGTATAATTCTACTCAAATAATAACGAACTAAAAGATCATTGGTATAAGGGTCAGTCCGTGTCAACTCGACCAGCGTTTGACCCTGATGACATTTTTCTTTCAGTTCGAAATTAATTCATGTAGGGTGATTCCGGGTGAGATGGCCATAGGGGAGAGATGGCCTTCGATGATATTCCTCATGCTATTCAATATGTGACACTTCCTATATAGAGTAGATCGCTTCGTACAGAGTAGTACTACCGATATACTGTAACCTTATTCGAATACCCCTTCGGTAAGTGCATTGCGCAACTAGATACAAATTGTCATTCTCTATGCTGAGTGTTTTGCCGTTTGAATAATTTGGTGCACCGCTTTTAGAGATTGTACATTGCTGACAAGTAATGACCAAACCTTTGGTTAGGTAAGTGTCAATTTTCATGACCTACAAATGTTTCAATAGGTATTTAGTAAATAAACGTAGATCCTACGTAGAGGGGGAACCGGCCTAAAACGAGACCCCGGTGTAAAATAAGAAATTGACTGAATAAATGCCTTTGAATGTTGAAAAACTCCTTCTTCATTCAAAAAAAATTGCGTCTCATTCGGCCCCGTAGCTGCGGTTCTTAGGTGGCTTTTTCTGCCTCAATCGCCCCGACATTCGACAAGTATAATTCTACTCAAATAATAACGAACTAAAAGATCATTGGTATAAGGGTCAGTCCGTGTCAACTCGACCAGCGTTTGACCCTGATGACATTTTTCTTTCAGTTCGAAATTAATTCATGTAGGGTGATTCCGGGTGAGATGGCCATAGGGGAGAGATGGCCTTCGATGATATTCCTCATGCTATTCAATATGTGACACTTCCTATATAGAGTAGATCGCTTCGTACAGAGTAGTACTACCGATATACTGTAACCTTATTCGAATACCCCTTCGGTAAGTGCATTGCGCAACTAGATACAAATTGTCATTCTCTATGCTGAGTGTTTTGCCGTTTGAATAATTTGGTGCACCGCTTTTAGAGATTGTACATTGCTGACAAGTAATGACCAAACCTTTGGTTAGGTAAGTGTCAATTTTCATGACCTACAAATGTTTCAATAGGTATTTAGTAAATAAACGTAGATCCTACGTAGAGGGGGAACCGGCCTAAAACGAGACCCCGGTGTAAAATAAGAAATTGACTGAATAAATGCCTTTGAATGTTGAAAAACTCCTTCTTCATTCAAAAAAAATTGCGTCTCATTCGGCCCCGTAGCTGCGGTTCTTAGGTGGCTTTTTCTGCCTCAATCGCTCCGACATTCGACAAGTATAATTCTACTCAAATAATAACGAACTAAAAGATCATTGGTATAAGGGTCAGTCCATGTCAACTCGACCAGCGTTTGACCCTGATGACATTTTTCTTTCAGTTCGAAATTAATTCATGTAGGGTGATTCCGGGTGAGATGGCCATAGGGGAGAGATGGCCTTCGATTATATTCCTCATGCTATTCAATATGTGACACTTCCTATATAGAGTCGATCGCTTCGTACAGAGTAGTACTACCGATATACTGTAACCTTATTCGAATACCCCTTCGGTAAGTGCGTTGCGCAACTAGATACAAATTGTCATTCTCTATGCTGAGTGTTTTGCCGTTTGAATAATTTGGTGCACCGCTTTTAGAGATTGTACATTGCTGACAAGTAATGACCAAACCTTTGGTTAGGTAAGTGTCAATTTTCATGACCTACAAATGTTTCAATAGGTATTTAGTAAATAAACGTAGATCCTACGTAGAGGGGGAACTGGCCTAAAACGAGACCCCGGTGTATAATGAGAAATTGACTAAATAAATGCCTTTAAATGTTGAGAAACTGCATGCTTAAATGCTGAGTTTGCTACTCTTGTGTCATGTATTTAATTAATTAATCTATCTGTCTATTCTACCTTATCATTCTATTCTTTTATTTTATTATTATATATTATTTTTTTCATTCTCATTTTTATCTATCTAATTCTAAGCTATTTTATTTCTACCATTCTATCTATTATGTAGGCTTGTATGCCACTGTATTAGACCAAGAGCCCATGTCACTTTTAAATCGTATCATAGGTTTACGCATACTGACCACGGAAACCTGTACTATCGATGTCGACGATGTTACCGATATGCTCGCCATACATTTTTTCTGGGGCGAAGTGAGGGTAGGGGCCTTATGGAATCGTTATCAAAAAGTAGGTATAAAACATTAAAAGTTCACGACTGAGGGTGATGGGAAACAAGAGTTTTCAATAAAACAGTCCGACGGTCGCCGGTTGTCAGTCGTCTACAACGAGGCGTCCACCAGCTACAACGCTCAGAAGATGTCTAAAAAACGGGGCCGAAAAAATTTGAGAGTTTACGACTGACAATGGGGGGGATCTTACCATTAGCCTTTGAAGAACACAAATTCCGTCGGTCAGTCTTTTTCAATGGGGCGGAAGGGCGCTGGGCCCTCCGATTTTGGAAAAAAGTCTAGGTACTTTTGAATGATAAGTTCACGACTGACGGTTATAGATTCTCGATTTATATATTACGGGTAACTTGTCTTCAAATTTTTGAATGTAAACTCATCATAAAAAAGTACCTAGACTTTTTTCCAAAAGCGGAGGGCCCAGCGCCCTTCCGCCCCATTGAAAAAGACTGACGAACGAAATTTGTGTTATTCAAAGGCTAATGGTAAGATCCCCCCCATTGTCAGTCGTAAACTCTGAACTCTTTTCGGCTCCGTTTTTTAGACATCTTCTGAGCGCTGTAGCTGGTGGACGCCTCGTTGTAGACGACTGACAACCGGCGACCGTCGGACTGTTTTATTGAAAACTCTTGTTTCCCATCACCCTCAGTCATGAACTTTTAATGTTTTGCACCTTCTTTTTGATAACGATTGCATAAGGCCCCTACCCTCACTTCGCCCCAGAAAAAATGTATGGCGAGCATATCGGTAGCATCGTCGACATCGATAGTACAGGTTTCCGTGGTCAGTATGCGTAAACCTATGATACGATTTAAAAGTGACACGGGCTCTTGGTCTATATGTCTATTCCAATCTATCTCTGTTATATTTCATATATTTATAACTGATGCTGTGTGTTAACTGCTGTGCCAATTCTAAAATCAAAACTCATGTATACTCTGTATCTAACCATTTGCCTCAAGGTCCGCCAAGGCATAATTAAAATATCAATCAATCAATCAATCGATCTTTCTCTCTTCCATAAACGACTTATCATTCTTGCTAAGTGCCTGCAATGCCAAATGTTGTGAATTCGACATACGCCTAACGCTATGAACAATAACACATAACGCACTATCTAGTATCTACTCTGCGCGAACTCTCTCTCTCTCTCTCTCTCGTCCTTGAACGACTTAAAACGAGGATGGTGTAAGCACTCGACTGTCAAAGCTAGTCATATACAATGTAAAGACGTCCTTCTTCTTTCTTTGCTTAGGCCTTTACCCAGAGGGTAAGTAGACCGATACACGTATCAGCACCTTATTGGCGCCCATCCGATATGCGAACTGTCTACGGACGTGTCATCTTGCAGTTAATAGGTGTGACTCTAGACACTTCCTAGCGTCCGGGTCCCCGCCAGAAAGCCGAGAGCGTCGCTTTCTTTGCATAGCTCTCGATACGATTGCACATTTGGAAAGTACTCGCAGCTAAAATAATCAATCAAAAATCGTTTTAAGTTGAAATACCATACTTTTTTGATATATATTTTTCAGCAGAGCCCGGCTTTAACTATATAATTATATAATTTGACATTGTGATAGTTGTGATAATAATATATACCCGGGAAAAAATTTTCAGACATGATCATGCCTGTTCATATATGATCAGGCCTGAAATTAGACATGATCATGTCTGTTCATGTATGATCAGGCCTGAAATTAGACATGATCATGTCTGTTCATGCCTGTTCATATCTGATGCCAGACATGATCATGCATGATCAGGCCTGAAGCGCCCAATACGTTCAGGCCTGATCATGCATGACCATGCCTGTTCATGTATGATTATGCCTGATGCCAGACATGATCATGCCTGTTCATGTATGATTACGCCTGCTGCCAGACATGATCATGCCTGTTCATGTATGATCAGGCCTGATGCCAGACCCGATCATAAATACGTTCATGCCTGATCATGCATGGCCATGCCTGTTCGTGTATGATTATGCCTGATGTCAGACATGATCATGCCTGTTCATGTATAATCAGGCCTGACGTCAGACCTAATCATAAATACGTTCATGCCTGATCATGCATGGCCATGCCTGTTCATGTATGATTATGCCTGGAAGGTTGAGAACCTCCGCTCTGCTCTAACTATGTCGCTCTGATCAGGCCTGATACGTGATCAGACCATGATCGGCCATGAGCATCAGGCCTGATCAGACATGAACAGGCATAATCATGTCTAATTTCATACGATATGATCAGACATAACTGATATAAGTCAATGTCCAATCATTTATAGGTCTATATATAATTATAAAATATTATTATTATTATATTATTATTATTATTATTAATCATATATGGTCTATATATAATTAAATATGATCAGACCTGACTGATATAAGCCAATGTGTAATCATATATAGGTCTCATGTAGGTCTATATATGATCAGATCTGATCAGACCTGATTGTTATGAAACCTCAATATACAGGGTTATTCAGAATTCGTGACGAATCTCTCGAGGGGTTAATCCTTGACAAAATCGGGATCGAAAGTTCTTCAGCCATTTTTCCGAAAAATGATTTTTTTCCTTGGAATCATAACACATTTTTTCTATATCTTCCACCGAATAAAAAACTTTTGGGATCCTTCAAAATTGACAAATAAAACAACAAAATCAAAAAAAATCGTTTGTCGGAAAAAAATATTTCCAAGGAAAAATGGCTGAGGAACTTTCGTTCCCAATTTTGACAAGGATGAACCCCTCAAGAGATTCGTCATGAATTCTGAATCACGCTGCATACCCATACATATTCTTTGACAATTTAAACAATGAAAACCTGAATATTATGATATTATTAAATTAGCCGTTTTGCCCCACAAAGTTATAGAATTCCTCCAGTCAATAAAATAAACGTTTAATCTCTTTCAATAAATAGAATACACAGCATTTTCAGATTAGTAATGTTTTCTGCTGGAAAATTCAGAGTGGTCATATTGCCTCACATTCCCTAAAATACAAAAACAATTCAAGAATCGTTCGATCATCATAATCAATATTAAGTGCATTCGTTAAGGTTGATAAATTTTCGTGTCAAATACATATAGACATTCTGAAAGTATCAACTATGAAATACGTAAAGTAGCAAAGTGGTAGAAGCTTCGACTGATACGCAGAAGGACCTGGGTTCGAATCCCAGTAAGAAACAGTCAGAAAATTTTAATCGACAAAAAAAAGTCAATTATCAGAAATAACCATAATTCCGGACCATTACGCCGAATAAAAGATATAAAACCAAAATAGTTTTCATGATTTTGTAATTTAATTGACTGTTTTATTTTAATTTGTCCAAAACAAATGATTAAATCTGATCATATCTGATTATATATAAGCAGACATGATCAGACCTGGCCAATTATACATGGCTATATATGGTCATATAGAGACAAATTTCGTTCATGATCATTAATGATAAGGTCATATACCGGGAAGAAATCTTGATAGTATACAGTCGATTGCGCATGCGCCGAATGATTTATTTCCATAGGTCGGTAAGGTCGTCCCGCGGCAGTATTATGACGTAGTCGGCCGCGGGACGATCTTACCGACCAATGAAAATAAATTATTTGGCGCATGCGCAATCGACTGTATACTATCAAGATTTCTTCCCGGTATGATTATTTATATTCATATACAACTATTTTTTCCCGGGTAATTATTTAAGTTCATAGTTTGTGCGTATTATAAGTTCAGTTTATATATATATTTTTTTTTTCTTTCTTTTGTAGTCGTGATAATACATAAATATTTAATTTCAGAGTTTGTGCGTATTATATAAGCTTGGTTGATATTTTTTTTTTGATTCTCATCTTTTTTTTTCACTTATTGTAAGCTTAGGGTATAGGTTAGCATTTGAATATATCTTGTCCTTGTACGTGTGTGGGTCAACTGTCAGCAGTGCTGCTACCGAATTCTGATTATCAAGGTTAGTCTCGTTACGCATTTATAAGTACAAGTATACATAATGTGTTATTTCGGAGTAATGTTAGTAGATAGGGTGCAGTATGGCTCCTATTTTATTGCCCCCCATAAAACGGCCCCCCACTGGAAGGGGGGGGGGGGGTCGCCGGCTCTTGCCGCCCCCCTTTTTTTTTTTTTTTCCAAAAGTAGACCAACCTATGGATTCAACCCTAAGTAAGTTTTTATATTGTAACCTAGGTGAACTCTGTCGATTCTAGTCTAAGTTCTAATTCGCTGGTCTGGTATATATATAGATATAGAGACCCATGCTCCTCTTTGCTTCGGCAGTATGGGTCCGTTTCTTTGGTCAGGTATATATAGATATAGTCCCATGGTTATTTTGCTTCGGCAGTATGGGTCCGTTTCTTTGGTCAGGTATATATAGATATAATCTCATGGTTATTTTTGCTTCGGCAGTATGGATCCGTCGCTTCCACTAAATATATATATTGTGACGTGGATCTTATCTGATCCTCGGATCTGGACCGGATAACCAGTCTCCAAGAACCATCCACTCGACAATTGGCCGAAAACTGAGAATAAAAAGAGATATTGGGCGCCAGGCGGGTAACCGCCACTTTCAAAAATCTAAACAAAATAATAACCGTCGGCTAGCTACAGTACCGCGGAGAGGGGTCAGGATTAAATGAAGGATTAGCGGGACGTTAAATAACGACTCGAGCGATTGAATTTAATAACAGGAAAATAGAATTTATTCAATAAAATAAATTATAGAAAAGAAATAGAAATAATAATTTGAACAATCGGGGAGAATTCCCCTCGTATAAAGGACAGCCACAGGCCGTGTATAGGCGACCTGGCCACATTTGACGAGCTTTACAATATCTAATACACTACTAGCTTCCACGTAGGATAGCAATAACAAGGAAAAATCATGCAAATGTTAACTAACTCGGCAAACTAAGTCCTCGTGGGACAATATCCCAACGGGAACGCTAAATAAACTACACGAGTAGAACTTACAACTAATGAACAGACTAGTATTTACAATGGGTGAGCCTTCGGCTCGTATTAAAGAATAGAAAATTAAGAAATTGATCAGAGAAGTAATATTTACAGGAGCTTACTAAATCTAACTTAACCTAACTCTGCGAATAACGCGATGATTATTTAATTAGAATTCTTTATTGACTCGAACCCGAAAAACAAAGACTCGAAATCTAAACACTAACTAGCTGTGTCTCTCCCTACAGGAGGAAGAGAGAGCGACAGTGACTGACTAGGACTATCTCTGTCGCACTCGTGTGCGACAGGTAGCACACCCGAACTTAATAAACCATACAATACTCGATATTTCTCTACAAAATAATGACTCGAACGATATTCTCTAATACACGGGGACACTGGTGACGGCCTACCCTTTGGAGATCGGTTTGATTCGATTCCAAAAATATTAATTAGCCTCGTGGCTGCTCAAAGGCAATATGGCTGACGGCCGTTGCCGAATTCGAATTAGCATGGGTGAGAATGGCTAGCGCTTACCGTCTTCCAGCCACGCCAGGAAAAGAAGTGTCTCCCGCTCCACATTCATCTTGGACTACCACGGGGTAACGCTAGTCCTCGAGGAACCTCACTCACTCTACCCACTACTCAGAAAATAACTTAAAGAAGCCCACGAGGCTCGAACGCAATACAGAATCTCTCACAAAACGGCTCTCAACGCAACGATAGCAAAAGAAAGAACAAAACCACCCGAGTGTTACTGACGCTAGTCTGACGCAGAGTGACTAGACCGCATGGCACCGGTAATCAGCGCCCTCGTGTTACGGCCAAATATCGATTTTTGTATCGACCGAAGGATCCATGCAACATGGCGACCGGTGGTCGCCACGCGCGTAATTCAAAGTTCGCCACGATGATTCTAGCTCGCTACGTCGGAGGCTCACGGGTTGCAGGCTCTTCTTGGTGGCGGGAATCTCGTCCACCACCGATATCCCCCGTTGTAGAATGCCCTTGGCACTCCCCCGTGTCCTCTAGATTAATAGCAGGAGGTAGCGTGGCCATCGCTATCCTCCGGAGCTGTTAGGTGGCGCTCGTCGATTAGGATCCCAATAGTCGGTTTTTGGCGTCACTCGTTGGTCGTGGCGTGTCTCTGTCTTAGTTTTTAGCCGTCGGCTGGGCCTCGTCTCCCACATGTTAGAGAAAAGTCGTAAAATAAAACAAAAGAAGAAATAATATGCTCAACAGTCTTTAGTCGGTCACGGTCGCCTCTCGGAATTTCTATCGGACCTCGGGGTCTATCTACTTATTCTCTCATTTTCATCCACTCCGCTAAGGTCGTTTAAGGGGTGAGGAGCCTGTCGTAACATGCAATGTTACAATATATATTTCGGTTTATTACTAGGGGATGCAGGTATAAGGGTTACCGTCTTTCGAAGGTGGGGATTATGAAGGGACAGTCTGCGGACTCGGAGATGACCATGGTTATGATTCATGAAAAAAGGACACTTGTTTATGGTTTCAGCTCGTGTTTATTCATGCAGATAAATTCAAATACAGACAACATAGGTTTAAATCTAACTAAACCGAGAGATATATCGCTGATTGAATATCGTATAATAATGAAATCAGATTATTACTAGTGAACAGAAAATACTTATTTCTAACGATGATACACAAAAGAACAAGAGGCATACACGTGACAAACACTTAGTCTTTCTTACGGCGACAACACTGGATACAATTCACACGGTTGATACCGTTCTGTATTCTACGCTTGAGCTTCCCAATAAACACTAGTTCGTATAAAAAACGTATAAATAGGTCATATACTCTACGTTTATTCCGAGGAAAAATGTTCCTCAGTTAAACGCATAAGCAGCGTTGATTGAAAACGTTACGTCTATACGTTTAACTTTACGCAATAAACAACGTTTAATACACGTGTACCACTTGAATTTTGACCAAATAATTGTTAGCTCAAAAAAAAAATTGAGATATACGTAAAATGAATTAATTACAATATATGAGGCGTTGATCAACAACTACTAATCGTAAACAATCGCACTTTGTTACAAAGTAAGAATTTTGAGATTAGAAAAACTTCGCATTATTGTTGTGGTCGGGATTCGATCCGGGGACGCTCGCATTCGCTTGTATTACTGTTCGCACGCTCTATCGACTACGCCAAACTACTCATTGACAAAGTCAGTCACTTTCTCGTAATTACTCTGGATTTTGCATCTGTCTTAGTGATATCAGTGTTTTAATGTAGCTGAGATGTCTTAACTAAACATCCGAGTGGCAAGTAGGTTTTTTTAATTTAATTTCTTGCCTAGAGTTCCACACATTCTCACTCGATTTCATTATATTGCACGTTCATTATTATATTGGAAAAAACGTATAAATGACGTGTAGTTCCGAGCGTATAATTATTGAAGGAACTGAACATTGTTATAGTGTAACTCAAAATCCGCGAGGTATTCATTGATTTTTTGGTTTTCGAAGACGTTTTGAGGATATATGATATGTGTAACAGTATACGTACATTAGAGCGTTTCGTACACGCAATTAAATACACGTATTCTTGTCCAGTCTGATAAACGTATAAACAACGTGTGAACGACAGGTTTCGAAGAAACGTTCGTAATACGTATATGATATGTGTAACAGTGTACGTACATTAGAGCGTTTCGTATGCGCAATTAAATACACGTATTCTTGTCCAGTCTGATAAACGTATAAATAACGTTCGAACGACAGGTTTCGAGGAAACGTCTGCAATACGTATATGATATGTATAACAGTATACGTACATTAGAGCGTTTCGTACGCGCAGTTGATTACACGTCTACTTGTCCGGGTTGATGAACGTGTATAAATCACGTAAATTTTCAACGTATTCGTTGTCCGAATCATACGTGTATATTAAAGGTACAAGAAGTTATTTCTTCGTTTAAAAAGCGTGATTAATAAACGGATAATATTGGACCACTTATAAACGTGTACGATATACGTTTTATAATAGTATGATGATATATGGATACCAAAAATCAACGAAAAAGACGTGTATAATACGTATAATATACGAACTGGTGTTTATTGGGTTGGTTAGTCTCAAGTGCCTGTAAAATGAACTGACTATTCTATCGTTTTTCTTCAAATTCTGAGTAAAGATACTTGTGATCTGCTCGAGAGTGAAGCCCTGCGTCATATAATACAAGAACATGATGCAGAACTGACCACATACCAGAGAGGAAGAGCTCTGCAGCTGTTTATCATTCCATCGGTAGGGTTTACAGTTCCGACGCAGAGCCCTGATGTGTTGGGGTATAACGGGTGATGGACCAAAACTATCGAAATATACGGCTTGTCTGGTGTCTGTCACATGGAAAGCAACCCAGTGTGTCCCAGAGCGTGTATGGATATCTGTATTCGCTACGATAGCAGTCGGGTATGTCCAGTGCAGCGGGTTCTGATCGGCTGGGTAAACTCCCTTCGTCCGAGCAGGTGCTTGTTCCAGTGCACTCAGAATTTGAAAAGTATCCATCCTCTTTGCTTGTCGTGGACTCACTGATAAATTTGGTAGAAAATCTGTAAAATCCTCAGTCACAGGCTCCGGCAGGCTGTCTTCATACGTGCAGATTTCTCTTCTATACCGTTGGGACCACACTGATCCTCTTCTTGCTCGAGCGGATTGTTCGGAGTTTCTCTCTCGTTATCAGCCGATTGTTCGGGTGAGTTTAGCAAACTAGTCCGGAAAGGGATTAAAGACAAGCTTTTTTCGGACAGTCCATGTGACTGCAGCCACTTTTTCAGTTTTATGGCGTTACGCAGTGCACAGTTGAAGTTCTTACGAGCACCGATGTGTAGAAGACATGACTTGTCCGATGACAGGTCTCTGAACGCCGGGCACTCGCACTCACCACGTTCCAGGTTGACGATTTCTCTTGCCATCACCTCTTGAAGAAATTTAGCTTTCTGCACCCCACGACAGAAGATGTTCTTTGCTATATGCGTGATACCCCGTAAATTCGCAGTCAGTTGTTTATGCGTCACATCGCCCTCAAACCATTCTATACCATGGTGGTTACTTGTCAACCAATTGTTCTGCGAACGCCTTGATGAGGATAGCTCGCTGATGGAGTGAGGAGGTGTGATGATCCAGTGGGCCAGAGCCTTATTCTTGTAGACGACGACGGCAACCTCTTTCGGCATGAACTGCCTGCTCTCAGTGCAGAAGCCTTGTATATCGATGATGTAGTTCATGGTTGCTTGAAGAACTAAACGACTGTTACTCGAGAAGGTTTGGATCACTACTGGCAGACTATGGCGAGGGTTAGACTGGCTCAGGTATTTAGGCATCGCTGTTTTATGGTCTCAACTAGCCCTCTCCCTATTTGCCGAGATGTAAGGGATAAGCAGGTTCTAGCAGGTTTTACAATGCTCACAGGTCGTTGCCCGCAAGGGATGGTGCAACTGCAGGTTTATGATGTACAGGTTCCAACAGGATTCCGTGACCTGAGCTAGCTAATATTCTCGTTCAATTACCAAAGTCTGTGATGACTTGTCGCATAGAATCAATCTCAATCACGTTATCGAATTCTGCGTAGACGATACAGTTTATAGTCGTGGTCAGAGGATTCTCAAAACGTGTTTCGATTCTAATACTGCCATGCTTGATGAGGTTCCAGTGTCCGTTATCACTGGCTGAGAGGTCAGGAGTAAGATCGAATGCTGTGAGACAGTATCCGTCCGCATAGTCCCGACGAGAAATCGAGTTCCCCTCGTTTAGGAAATGTATACCGGTTCCCGTGAACAGGGTGTTGTAGGAATCCACAAATAATTTGTTCGTGAAATCTGGCTGTAACGGTTTCGACGGAATCTGGGTGCCCTCGATATATGAGGATAGGTGGTTCAACTCGAAAGATGCGAAATTAAACGGGTTGCGTTTTCTGTCACCGTTATACGCTTTGTTATCGACAAATCCGATGATTCAACGTTTCGGTAGTTGACTAAGGAAAACATTATTGAGTGTCTCCGCTTGCACGCCGCTATGTATCGTCATTGTCTTGACCTCAACGCGCGTCATCGGGTATTTCGCAGTTGTTTTGGCAAGGGTTCGTGCATGTGCCAACAGAATACCTGGACTGATTTTGACACGTCGTATGAGTAAGGTCACGTCCGTAACTTCCAATTGATGATAATCGCCAGCTTTCATCCTGCAAAAGGCAGGATGGAAGCTGGATCTGACGAGTCGCAATCGGATCTGACGAGTCCCTGGATCTGACGAGTCGCAATCGGAGTTCCACACCGTTTAACAGAAATTTTTCCTGATTGAAGACATCGCAATGCAAACGCCCGAGCATATCGACAGGTTTGTTTTCAGCGAAATATATATTTCTCCTTCTAAATCCCTCATTGGTGCTGGTCGTGGTGTCGTCAAAGTGGCCGGGTGTATCAGAATACCATAAACCCGAAGTGAGATGCGAATTCCTAGCTGCGTCGCCATAATTCAGCAAAGTCTCGATGTAGGCTCTGTATGCGTATGAATTATTACTCGGTGAAACCAGTTTTTGATTGAAATACACATCCGCTTGATTAAACATACTGTGCAGGAAATTGTTCACAGGGGCTACACCTGAAGAATCTTTAACGACTGCATCGACCCGCATTCTCTTTGCACGTGTTCATACCCGGAACATCGTGTGTAAGAGATCTAAGTACTCATCACCCTGGCCCAGTACAGCGAATTCAATCGGTGAGTCATCGGTGAGTGCAGACACAGGTTTGTACTGCACCCATTGACCACCTTCGATAGATGTCTGTGTAGGAGGTAAAGTAAAGAGGTCCAGTTCGGATTTCAAGCATTCACAGGAGCGGGCATGTAGGTAGGCCATTTTTGCAGTGAGGTCCAGTAAGACTATTCGCTCAAGGTTTTGTCTTTACGCAGCTCCGAAAATATCCGTAACGGGTCTTTTCTTGCAACACTTTTTCTTTCTAGCTTTCCTAGCAGATCCTTCAGTACTCGTCGTCTACTTCTTCTTCTTCTTCGAGGTGGACTTGCTCGTTTCCCTTTTCTTTGTCTTAGTAGGGGTTTTACGTCTTCTGCGCAATTTAGACCTCGTAGCTGGTACGGATAGCATCGGTGGAAGGGCAAGGGCAGACTGACCCAACGCTCCCCCGTACCTGAGTTTATAGCCCTCTCCTTTCATAATCTTTTCAAGCCCATCCTGGGCCTTCCGCTTCAGGTTCTGACCTGTCTCGCTGGCGCGTGTCTGAAACGCCTGTTTCCACGGTACGTCATTGTCCAGGTCCGACATGAAATTCATACCACTACGCAGAACTTCTTTACCGAGTACACGTGCTCCTCTTTTCAACAGTGGAATAGCCCGTCTGAATAGGCCGCCCAGAAAACTACCGATACCATGACCCCGTTGATTGGGTGCTCCGACAAAAACGCGATCAATCCTCCCGCCTATTTGCGACTCGTAATACTCTATGTACTGTGCCATGGTATTAACTCGTTTTCCCTGTTATTTTCAATACCGGCATCAAACTAGTATATTTTCTTGAAGTGTAGTGTGACTGTCAAGGTTCCGTGGTCAAATGGTATAGATTTACCCTGGTGGTCTCTTATAGATATTTCGATCGTCCGGAAACTCGAAAGAAGTAAAGGAAGATAGTGTGGCGGAGAAAATGTTTTGACTTTCACACCCGCGGTGCCGACCCTTTGTCTCAGTTGAAGTATACGCAGAAGCGGCGCATAGACGTCTGAGTGCGTGACCTTATATCTTTCCTCGGAACATATACATCCTGGTGTTTGTCGCTGGGAAATATATTGCTACGGTAGCGACAGTTTTCGGGGGTGCTTTGGTTCAGATCAAGTAAAAGATAACCGTGTGGCCGAGCTGTTGCATCGTGGTAGGCTTACTGGACAAATCGTGGATCCTCCGGGCAGACTTGTCGAGCTAGATGTTGTACCTGAGCGCGATCTCGCGGGTTCTTGAAAAATATGATATAATTCGCGTTGAGCGAAATATCGCGTTGACCGCGTCCCTGATGAAACAGGTTCTGTGTGATGAAGAACACGCTTAGATTCTTATGATGACACCCCTTGGTGAAAAGATCAACTATTATATTACCGGAGGCCTCTCGCATAAGATCATCCATTATAGGCAGTTTGGGCAGCGTGTTCGAGTCATAGTCAGATTCTTGGGGAAGGCCTACCCGATACTCGATGTCGCTAAGAGTTGCTCTGGCTCCGTTTTCTGTACTATGGAGGGTTTGCTGCTCGGCGTAATACCAGATTATACGACGACTGAAGCGAGTATCGCACATCTCACCGATATGATGCAGAAACTTCTTAACAAAGATTGATTTTCCACATCCAGAGGGACCGGCTATTATTGCGGAAAACGGGTGATTCCAGCGAGTATCCATTTTTTGACGTGAATAGAACACTAAGACCTGAACCTTTCCCAACGAATACTCCGAGAGATATGGAGAAATCAGGATAACAAAAGCTACTACATACGTCTAGAATAAATTTTCTATTCCGCGGTGGGGCCTCCCCGGCGGCGCGGTGCGCGCCATCTTTTAGCTAATAGCGGTGCGGTGCACACTGTCTCTTAGCTAATAGCGGCACGGTGCACGCCGTCTCTTAGCTAATAGCGGGCGTGCTCACAGACTCGGCATTCCGAACGGTAATCAGCTTATAGTCAGCGTGTGAGCCGCTCATCTAGACTATGCGCTTAAGCTAGCTAATTTTGCGCATTTAAAAACGTGAGGAAGATGAAAACTTACCGGACGGCTGGCCGACCATGACCAAGTCAAGCTAGCCCTTGTAACAACTCAGCGACTATTCAACTACCTGAAATCAACGAGATTTTGAGATTTATTCTACTCATTTTATTTTTGAATATATTTTTAATTATCTTATTTCATTTACAGATAAAATGGTTTTAACAGGTTCTATTTCCAATCTAGGCTCATTTTCTGTAACCTGGTCACAGGTATTTCGAGGAAGGTGATAATAAAAGGTATACAGAGACACAGATATAATAGTTATTTCGTAATAGTTTTATTCAGGGTCGAGATCCAGGTAACAGAGTGTATGTGGGAAGGGTTAACCAAATGAAATTGATAGATTTTACTTCATAGATTCTTTTATTATGAAGACCACAGTTGTCGTTAATTATGTATACTGTGTATATTACCTGAGCAGAGACTAGACCATGTTCAACCGTTCTGGTGTACATACATTTTCTTATTGCTAATAGTACTTTTATTTTTCACAGAGCAGGCACTCAATAGTATAGTATTACATACTAGACTAGACTAGATTATTCTACTCCTAATAGCTTAAAGTCCTAATTATAAGATAAATTTACAAAAGTTGTACAACTAAAATACAGTAAAAAACTAACTTAAACCTAAACTGGATGTAGGGTGCTGTTTCCTGGTTTCTTCCGGTTATTGTTACATACGGACCAGGGATGGAGGCGGTTACGCCTCTGTATGCCCATATGGGAGGGTATCAAAACTATCCCTGCAACAACGTCTTTTGACAAAAACCGGACGACATGCTTTCGTCTGATCGCGAGTCACCACATCATGCATTGCGGTTCGTCGGATCGCGCCATACCTAAGATGGATACTCTCCCCCTCCTCAACTACCATTTCCCGTATAGAATTGAAATTTATTTTAAGTCGCGTCGTATAATTGAGGGTTATGCCCTTGACCTTGTAAATTTCTATTTCCCTCCCATCCGGGCATACTACTATGAAAGCGTAAAACTTCGCCCTGCCGGATACAAAGGCCCGTATGTAACTGCCTTCGCCGTATTGTTCTAGCTCGTCGGTCCCAGAAAACTGCCTACTGGCGGCTCGTACTCTCCGGCTGCACCTGACCGCACGTAGATGACCGAGTCCGTGTCATAATATAAGACCCTACGATTCAGTTTCTCCAAATAACTATACAATTTAAGCCGCGCCTGTGCCGTAGTATACGCAGCTATGACCACGTTCGCAAGACTCGAGGCCTCCACGCTCTCGTTCTTGTATGACCACCGAGCGTACAGAACGTCATCGTTCACGGCTACTAGGTCCTCCAGCAGAATCGACGGGCTTGTCACCAGACCTAGCAGCTCCTCTCTGGTCTTGACCACGCTGGTTTTTGAGAGGTTGTCTCGCTGGCCAAACTTACCCCAAAAGGAATTGAGACATAGCTTCGACACAGAACGCAGTCCTGGATTTTTTTCTATTTTAATCTTATCCAGTTTGATTCCCTCTACCCGGGAGTATTCTTCGATATAGCGAGACCGGCTCTCTTCGCTACTACAGGCAGTGGGCCAGCCGCTAGCCTCCCGTTTCATTTTCAAAAAAGTATCAATATACCGAGCAAAATGTCCGCCTTCCCGGGTAGAGGGATCAAACACCGTCACCTCGTACTGCCAGATCTCTGACACCGATATCACCCTATAACCCATTGCCACGGCCTTTTTCACCTCGTCTGAAACCCATGTCCCACTTATATACCTCTCACGGACGTCGTTGTGAGGACATGGACCTTGTTCCATGTCTCGGCAACATGAGTTACAGAGAGGGAACATTAGTGTGCCGTGCATACGCAGAGGTAATACCGGATGATAAAGATTCCGGGGCGGCAGTACTTCACATTTAATCAAACCCTCGACTCTAAACAGATCTCAAGTCGCCTCAAGTCGCCTATCCATGTTCACGCCACCCACAATTTCCTTATCCCTATTTACGCGATAACAGCGAGGACAGCCGTGCCAATAACAACCATGAAATTCTAATACATGGCGTGTTCCATCCGCCGACTGGTAGTAGCCGTCTACTCTACGTCCTAGCACGCGTTGCTCACGAGCCCTACCCGGGTGTAACATCTCCTGACCTATCTCATGTTCCCTCCAGACCAACCACTGGATGGCCTTGGAGGATTGTTTATCGGCTAGTCGGTAGCCGGCGGGCGGAATAATCCCTATGCTGTTATCGCGAAGGAAATTTTTCCGGTATAGCATTGAACATGCAGAGGCGATTCTTGTACTCTCCGTGAACGGGCAGACATCGCCGGTACGAAGAAATATATCACGGAATGCTAGGCAGGCTAACCGTAAAATCGTGACGTCTGACCGGCAGTACTCAACGATTTCCCTACTAAAATCGAAAACATAACCTTCTCTTACGGCCCCTTCATACCACGCGTAGAAACGGGCCCTACCCTCTACCGTCATGGAGTCTGGCGCGTAAAACTCAGCCGCAGGTAATACTCCCACATACCGCTGGTTAGCCGGGATATTAAAGAGGTGCGGAAATACACCCTACTGCGTGGCCTCTGGTAGGCCAAAAGCCTTTGGCAACGCGGCTGAAGCCATCGGCATGTAGGCGAGAGAGTCTAAAAAACGTACATTGGATGTCTCTAGCAAGACTATTTTGCTACCGTTTAGTATTACCTGCGGAGCCACACCGCCTTTCTCCACTAGGTAACGGAGAATAAACTGCCTGTCGAAACCCTTTGCGTTATGCGCGATACAAATAACCTTCCGGTAGCCTTCGACCATCCTATCAGCGAGTTCTACCAATTCACGGACCGGGTCATCCCTAAAAACAAACTCGCGTTGTGCACCACACCCGAGGCAGGGGTCGGTAATACTCGCGGCTAGACAACGTGTACAGGTCCGTTGCGCAATACACAAATTTGGCACGTGTATATTTATCGTCTCGTCACCGTCTACAGTCTCGTCCTGTCGTGTCTCAAGGTCGTAAAAAATAAAAATGTGATTAGCTACCTCCTCCGTGTTCCGCTTTACAGGCGTCATGTAACAGCGATGATTAATTTCTTGGCTCGAGCGACAGGTCTTGCAGTATGTCCACCCGCAGATATGCTTTCCCTTCGAAATATCCGTGAAGATATCGCAGCTTCCACATACCCGTAGGGTACTACAGACCGTTCGTTTACCGCTAAACGAGCCCTGCAGAGTGTGTCGTCTACAACACTCTGCCCCGTAAAAATCGCGATTACAGAACTCACACTCGACTTTTGCAACTCCCCGGTCATATGCAGGGGTCGAGAGACAGCGATTGCATCTGTTTGAGCCCTGTGCTCGTTACCGTGAGCGTACACGGGAAAATGTTTTGCACCGCAGCAGTTCGCCCCAGAACGTCAGCAGCTCAAAATGACGAGCTCTGTCGATACCACGTTGTGGTGCGCCAGGCGCTCGACGCTGAGTCGCTGCAGTTCGACTCAGGTAGAGCTGCGCGCTGAAATGGGACTGTAGAAATCCCACCTTGTGCCGAATGTCTGTTATACCCTTGTTATACCATAGTATTTACATTGTTGTTAGAGAGGAGCGCCTGCCGCTCCGCTCAAGTTGAGCAGCTGTGAGTCAAAACTCGCACCACTACCGTTCAGCAGCATGTGGAAGCGCTGCCGTCGCTTCACAAGACCGCTGCTGTGCTAAACTTTTCCCCGTGTAGGCCACATTACACGGCTGGCAAAAGAAATCAGAGGCCGCGGCTCCTCTCATGTTCAAAATAGTATCATAGTGACCAAGACGCGGCTAATAAAGAACATTCAGTCTAAGTACTGGACCGCGGTAGCCCATACCCAGCACAATATCCTCTCCGTTAAAAAGCGGCCGGCCGCCTTTACCTATCGTCTCGCTGTTGTAAACTAGAATTGCAAACCCTTCCCGTGCCAAATATTGCTGAAACTGCGCAACTTCCTCGATACCGCAACCCTCCTCGGGTATGATGACACCCGCTTCTACTACCAGCTGACGAGCTTTCTCAGTCTGGTATTTTTACCCTGACGCCCTAGCCCTGTTCCACTCCGCCTGTAAGGGTCCATCCCGTACAGAACCTCTCCTCGCATGCACTCCAGCGACGAACAACGCCCTCGGTAAACATAAATTATAACTGTTCGTTATAGTCAGGATAGAGCGTTTACCAACTAGTTGCTCCCCGTTCAGGGCTAAGCGGTCAAGGTCGTTTCCTGGTTCTGTAGTGCTTTCTCTTCTTTGTGTTCTTCATGAATAATTTTTTGTTGATTTTCTGTGTGAACTGCCAAACGAACTATACTGTGTGATCTTCCTGAAAGCGGTAGTTCTTCAATGCGCCAGGCAGCTTCCATAGGGCTTAAATAACGACTATCCATGTATTCCGTCATTTCATCATAAATTTCGTTTTCGTTAGTTTGTTCATCTTTGTCTGTGAATTTTTTTAATTTCACGTATGCCCGATCATGTCCTTTGTGTAGATATTTATAAATATATTTAATGCTCATAATCGAAGCACAGTATTCAACATTCAAGTGACAATTATATTTTCCAAGTAAATCCGGATTGTAAGGCACTACCATAGAATTATTAACCTTGACTGTCTCACCTCCAATTTTTCGATTATATATATGACCTGCATTACAGTTATCGATACGTTTATATTTCGGAAAACCATTTTTGTCAAATGTAGTTTGATTACAAAAAGCTTTAGGAAAATTTTTGGAACAGAAATTTTTTTTTACGTCATAACACAGCGAATATTCTGTGTGTGGACCATGTAACATGTGTTTGATCACCAACTCTTGTAAATGTGTGTTATCCGTAGGAATCTCGGCTCTAATACATTTATCTATCATATTTGGGTTCAACAATTTATTTTTATGATTTCAGGTGAATAATAAATGAGCATTAAATGAGCAACAATTTATTTTTATGATTTCAGGTGAATAATAAATGAGCATGAGGAAGCCCGCGTTTTTGAAATTCTATAGTGTAAACATATCCCAATACGTTCCCAAAAATTTTGCCACTCATTATATCAGATATTAAACAACGTAATTTGGAATGAAAAAGGCGTACAGTTATATTCGGAACATCGTTACATGTGGTTCCAACAGGAAATTCTTTCAATATTCGTTTCATTTCTGGCCAATTTGGATTAGTCGTTATGGTTAGAAATAAATCTGGTCTACCAACTGCCCTTGAAATAGCCATTGCATCCTGATATAGTTGATGCATGTGGCGAGGACTTCCAATATATGTTGTCGGTAAAACAAACATATTGCCTAACCTTTCCCTGTTTTCAAAATTATTTGAGTCGTTCATGGCACTTCGAGCTACGTGGTCAATCAAACCCCGATAACATTCAATTCTTAATTGTTTTCGATTATATCTAATATAATTTAATCTATTAATTTCTATGATAATATAAGCTTGTATCACATATTGTTAAGTTAATCTCCCAGAATACAATATAGGATTGAATTTACCTCTTGGTCTATATGCTAAACGGTATGAGTAATATTGAAGAGCTGACAGTCTTTTTTCACTATCAGGATTTTGTGCAAATCAACAACTCCATCCTAAATCACCCGAAGGAAACATAATGGGTCAAGTCATGGGGTCAACGTGAAACGATAATTTATTCAGAAATGTATAACTATCAACCCCTGGGGGGAGATTCTTCGGATATACACATAAGTCGTAAGCCGATGGTATTTGACCATCTTTCGATACGATTAAAGCTGCACATTCAGCAGTGGAAGGAATGTTGTATCTATGGGCCAAAGGAGGCCCATAAAGCCGAGCGGAACTGAGAAGGCCCACAAGGCCGAGCGGACCAGAGGAGGCCCTGGGAGGGCCGAAGGGGGCCCGAAAGGCCGAGCGGAACTGAGGAGGCCCTGGAAGGGTCGAAGGAAGCCCAAAAGACCAAGCGGAGCTGAGGAGGCCATGGAATCCGACACGGCGGCGACCTTTGACCTTTGACCTTTGACCTCAAAAATCTATGGGGAAAACAAAAGAATTCTGGGAAAAACCCATGGGGATTACCCATAATTCCCTAGAATACTGAAAATCTATGGGGAAAACAAAAGAATTCTGGGAAAAACCCATGGGGATCACCCATAATTCCCTAGAATACTAACACGGCAGCGGGGGTGGCAGCAAGGGGGGGGGGGGGCGAGTGGAGTCGAGGAGGCCATGGAACGTCCGACACGGCGGCGGCGGCGGCGGCTGAATTATATAATATAGAAGGATATATATTCAAGCATATCGACGGTACTTTGGTAAAACCTCGTAAGTCGATTTTTGACAGTTTTGAGTTAGGACCGTAAAAATGATCAGCACATGTCCCTTTATAACTTTTATAAGTTTCATGTCAAAATATTAAACAGTTCATTTTTTATTAAACAAATCAGAACCTTGTATCTTACACCGCAATAAGCTGACAATGCAAAACCCGAAAAACCTCGTATCTCAAGATATATATGAGCGACACCTCATTTGTTTACCAAGTGTGATTGTCTTTTGCTGTTAAATTTATCTGTCAAAAAAGTGGGGTCTGAATTTTATATTAAAATATCTATTTATAATATTGTTTCCGTTATTTAATTATTAAAAATCATTCTCAATTGGATCGAGTGAATTAAATAATAGATTTAAATAAATATGAAACTAATTTCTTCGAAATTCCTTTATTGCAAAAACACGTAAGTCGCATCACAGTGTAAATTTAGCGTGTGAAAACCTCGTATCTTATGAAATTAATACAAAATAAGGGTTAAAATACTGAGATTTATTATATTTTACCATTGATAAAATTAAAAGTACATTATGTTTGATATTCAGATGAAATAGTTATTAAAAATACTTTTTCATTATTAATATAGAGTTTTTTGTTGTTCCTGTAAAGTAGTGATTTATGAGATACGAGGTTCTACCAAAGTACCGTCGATATATAATACGAATAAATAAATTATATACAGAATATTGTAAATGTTTATTCAATGTCCGTCCCATATCCTATATAATATACATATATTTAAGCATATATATTACCAATAGATAAATTATATACTGAATATTGTCTCACATTCAGAATACTCAATTCAAAATTGATCAAAATAAGGACCACTCTATTGTACCTATGCGGCAGGAGTAGGCACACTCATTAGTCATAATAGCCAAAGCTGTTAATCTACTTGACTCGTGCACCGGCACTAATCCTTTTAACGCCATTTCTCGGATTTTGGTAGGTATGGGTGGGGATATGCAGGTATGAAAATACTCGGACGGTCGTACGCAGTTTTGGCTTTTCTCGTTAGTTCCATTTATTTCTTCTGAACGCTACCTCTACCATCAAACTTTCCGGTGAGGAAAAGTAACCTAAAGTAGTCTACGTAGATCTATTACGATTGACGTAGATCTTGAGTGCAGTGGCAACCAGCAAAAATAACAGACAAGGTAGGCGACAGACGATACCAGGTAAGGACACAAAACGATGCAATACTAACAAGAAATAGACGATCCCTACATACCCGAGAATCTGTATATAGCAGAAGAATCCAATCAAAAATAATAATAATAGGAATAATATTACGATCCGCACCAAAGTACACGTACCGCACCGAAAGCGAATCAGAGACAGAAAAAAAAGTACCTTCCACCACTGGAAAACAAAAATGAATAGTAAACAAACCCCCGCAACGACTAGCATAGTAAAAATATAAAACCGGAATAATACTTCGAATAAAGAGGTATATGTATACAAACTGATTTCTAAAATAAAGATGTAAGTATGTATAGCCAATAAGAGACGAATACATGCTTGCCTGTAAGATTCTGTGAGAGTAAACGATCCCCTTCCTACGGCAAAACCAACAAGGCGCTTGCCGCGTGCGTGAGGTTCGTTCTCAAGAGAATGACCTACCGGTAGCATTGCATCCCCCCCCCCCCCGCCCCGAACGAACCTCACGCACACGGTGCGCGCTGCGTTCGTTTTGCCGTAAGAAGGGGATCGTTTACTCTCACCGAATATTCTCGGTATACTCCCTGTTAGAATAAAGCCAGTGCTCAACTGGTGCTATTTCATGGGCAGTTAAGGGGGTATCTACACCTTCAAATTTTGGAGAAATGGTTTTTTTTTTATAATTTATTTGGAATGCTAGTGACCTACTCTACCTGCAAATAAATCGGCGTCAGAATATCTAGAGGATTTGAAAAGTTACAGCCATGACCGTGCCAAATTGCGAAAAAGCGCCACCGCGTGGCACGCGAAACCTCATATCGGTCCCATAATTATTGTACAACACCGCCAACACAACTGTCTTACTTTTATGACGTTTTTATATATTTCGATTTTGTGATCTTTCGATTCTTCGTAATTATCGTTTTTTACACATATTTAATTTTCAATATTCTTCTGAATTGTGATCATTGACAGAACACATGGCTGCGATCTACATTTTTTCGAGGTTAGGTGTCCACTTGTTTGTAAATATTGTCGTGCTTTCATTACGAATTCAAACCAATAGTAATTTCCATTATTGAATAAACACAGTGTATATGTATCTGAGATGAGACTTCGGACTCGAAAGAAGATGATCCATTAAAAAGTGCGTTTGAAATCGATACCAGGAGACTATACATTAGGATTTCTAGAAAGATGAGTATTTCTATGATATATTAATTGCGAGAGTCCAATAAATATTATAAGAAAAAAGGTATGAAAGATGAAAGAATTTTCGGAATATTGACAAAAATTGTGCTAGCATTTTCTGAATTCAAAAATATTGAAGGTAAAAAATTTTAAAGAATTTTTATGTTTTGAAAAATTTTGATCAGTTTATTTTCTAAAGCAATTCATTATTTTTCTAACAGCCTCACCGGACACCTAACGGACACTGTTGTTGTACAGAACAGGTGAAAACTCACTGCAAACCTCCGCCTGGCACATGTGTCTAGACCCGACTCGACTCATAACACATCGATACGAGGGCAGCTGCAGATCCAGCATATTAATCATAAGGAAAATCTTAAAACTTGATTTCCTGTAACTACATTTTCTTCTCTGGGAAAAGTAGGAAATAAAAAAAAAAAATTTAAATAAAAAAGTTTAAAAGTTGATTTCTGGAGAATGAATAGTTTGACCGGTTGTCGTAAAGAATCAGCAGCACCGTTGGATCGATTCTGGAATTTTTGGTCTTCAATTATTCACAAGACTTTCCTCTATGGTATGAACGTAGGATTTTTTGATAAACCCATTTTTGATTGAGATACTGGCAAAAAAGTAAGAAGAATTTAGAAGTTGCGAAAAAAAATTAAAAAAATTGAATAACTCAAGTAATTTTTGCAATATCAAAAATCCCTACGTTCATACCATAGAGGCATCTTCTATGAACAATCGAGGACCAAACATTTTAAGATTAATCCAACGGTGGTTCTGATTCTTCACGACAACCGAGTCAGTTTGTATTTTTTTCTCTTTACCACCTTTTTCTCTTAGCCACCATCAGACTGAAAGTAATACATGATGTAAAATATGCGTAATGAGGGTTGAACCCTCCTTAGACATCATGATTTTTTTGGATTTTGTCAGAGTCCTCAAGTCGCAGAAAAAGATTAATTTCTTTTTGGAAATTTCAACTCCTCCAAAGGTGTACATACCCCCTTAACTGCAGCAGCAGTCTAGTGACTTACTAGATTTTCATAGTAAAATAACTGAAATCTAGTGATTTCTGGTGATATAAAGTGATTTTACTAGGAGAATCTAGTAAGTTAATAAACTGCTGCTGCAAACTGCCTTTGAAATAGCACCTTAAGACGTGTTCATTATTACAATTGTTAAACAATTTTTTTATGATAAAACCTCAAAATGATTTGGGAGTACGCAAGCAACGAAAAGCTGCTGGTGTGCCATCTCCAGCATAGTCACTTTTGAAATAATCGAAGAGACCTTAACTACACTTAAATCGTCTGCCAGACTTTTTTTTCAATAGAATCATATGCGCTAATCTCCTGCCCAAAATAAATGGTTGGTTACTTTTTTCTAAGTATTTGCCGAGAGCGTAACAAGTCGCACTGTTATCTACGTTAACGACGTAAAAGCACGTTACTTCGAATATCGCACCGTCTACTAAGAGTACATAATAATTGCACCGTTTCTTAACCCGCGTATAAACTTGACTTTGTACTATTTCTCCATTTATCCATATGCGTTTATAGGAGTTTACAGCAATTTTTGTAGGGATATGTATATTTGCTCTCTGAAAGGCTGAATGATGAGTACGAGTCAATCCTTCTATAAGTGTTGCTGCCCCAATCATGCACGCACCCTGGAGCACTAATGAAAACTTGGGTTGAACCGACTTATTCAATAACTGCTGCAAATACTGCCTCTGCTCGGTTGTCATATGATCATGACATATATTTTTCAGTCTATATACTGCGCACTTGGTACGAATCGCATCAGAAATTTGTATAGCTACTCCATTCGAACTTTTCACATAATTCATCAGCACTTGATTCGTGTTCTCATATATGAAAGCGCTATGCGTCGATAGAGGGCCTAACTTTCTTACACTTTGCCCTAAATGCGCAAGCAAATGTACGTTGAACGAAATATGTTGTCGCCTGTACAATTTTTCCATATCACGGATAAACTGAATTAGAGACCTTTCAGCAAACACAATTTCCGATCCCATAATCGAAGTTTTCGTTAGAGTCTGAATAGCATCAACTAACAAGGCCCAATGCTCGATATATTTCCTTGGAAGAAACTCGTGAAGAATAGGTAGACTATAAAACAGTAGGAATATGACCCATTCATGAGCATTCCAGTGAGCTCTGTCAGATAATTCTCGTGGGGTTCTAGAAACATCAGCTGTTGGACGATACAAAATAATTCGCCTATCAATTTCACTAATGACATGTCCCGAATAAAAATCCTCTCTGTGGTTGGTGCTATTCAACCATAGATTATTTGCGAACTGCCTGCAAACACCCAACGCGACAGAGTGCATCCAATCGACATCAAGAGAACAAATGATGTCAAAGTTAGGAATGTCATTAAATACGGACCGGCTTTTCATTCCTTTTTCTCTGTTTTGAACATGTTCGAGAGTCTGGTCATGTGTTCGCAAGCCTTCACCGAAAGCACTTCCGTCAACCCCCAATGGATAAACGCATGTGTAGCCTCGACCTTTCTCAATGAATTCTCCAGGATGGAGACACAAACCGCATCCATACTTGCCGTTAAATTGCATAGAGTTTCTAAGCATTGGTCGTGCTACTGAATCGCATATACCAGCGAGTATCTGACATTTTTTTGTGTAGGCTATTCCATCGCATTCGTAGGTAAAACCTTCATGATACTAAGTTTGTGCCTCGCCGACAAATGGCTTCAGATACTCATTAATTATTGGTTTGCCGCTCCCAAACCAAAGACCGCATAGAAGAACATGATTTTTACGTTCTCGCAGATGTAGTTCATTTATGGTGCACAGAATCGGATAAATGGAAGAGTTTGAGCTATCGAATACCGGTGAGCCGTCAACACTGAAATTGATACTCAACATGCCGTCTGTTACATTTAGTTTGTACAATTCTCCGTCAAATATATCTTCATATGCACTCTCAGGTTGTTTTTCCCGACGTTTCTGACATTTGAAGTGTGCCGCGGTGAGCTCGAATACCTGCTTCAGTTCATACCTTAGCGATAAATAGATGAATGCGTTATTCGTATTTGAGTGGTTTTTAGTGTCTATAATTGTCCCGCAATTCCCGCACTTTAAATCGCGATCCGATTCCGCCCCCACATATAATTCACATCCATCACAAATGTGATGAACAGTAACGCATGGTGAAAAATCACGAATCATATTTTTCCATTGATATTTTCTTGCACTAGGCAAAGATGTGTTGCTCATCACTCGCAATAGCTGGACTATGTCTTCTGCCGCTTTATGAGTCAGATTATTTCGCTGTTTTGTGGCCAAAACTAATAGCATTTTTATTAAAAACACCTTCGTGTAGTTTTCCTCTGGGTGACCAGATTCAGTAGCGTTATTTTCTGTCTCAGTGTCTCCTTCCGATTCGTTGTGGCTGGTCAATTGATCGTCATCAGTCTAAAAAGCAATATGCTAAATTTTACAAGGCGATGAAAGAATCGTTTGATTACTTAGAATTCGTAATGAAACATGCATGCATGATGCATACTGGCATAGAAATATAGTTCAATTGAAACTGGGTGGTTTTTATTTTGTCAATCTGAAGTACTGATCAATGACAGTGAATGCAAATGATATGTATTGTGTATAATCTAGTTTGACCTAATTATTCTGGCCAACGGACATTTACATAATCGACATTTTTATTCATTTTTTGCGTCTTGGCTCATATCCTATTATAGAAAGTAGCCTAGATAATTGCCATTAGATATCAATATTGAGATAAAGATCGTATTACACTCATGCTCTGAAATCCAGACGATTCGTTCTCATTAAGCGCGGTATCGTCTGTTGCCTGGTGTAAAAACGGTTGCGGACTCTCGACCGTATCAATATGCAGAAATCCACCGAGACCCTTTGTATAAAAAGTTATAACGGTATAATTATCTATGGAAAATACTCTAGAATATTACGATCTTACAACATGCTCTCGAAATATTATTGCACTTACGTCTGAGGAGGATCCTTGATTGCCTTCGGATTCCAGAGTTAATGCTAAATGTTTCTTTAGTGATTTCTTCCTATGAGCTGTGACGTGGATTTTATTTAGCCCTCGAACTAGACCGGATGCTAGCCTCCGAGAACCGTCCACTCGACAATTGGCCAAAGTTAATTACCTGAAAAATATGCTGGGCGCCAGGCGGATAACCGCCACGTTCAAAAATATAAACAAAATATAACCTACGGGTACGTAAAGCGTCGGCTAGCTACAGTACCGCGGAGAGGGGCCAGGATTAATTGAAGGATTAGCGGGACGTTAAATAACGACTCGAGCGTTTGAATTTGACAATAGAAAAAAATAGAATTTATTCAACAAAATAGAAAAGACATAGAAATAATAATTTTAACAATCGCGAATAAATTCCCTCGTAGAAAGAACGGCCTCAGGTCGTATATACGCGACCTGGCCACGTTTGACGAGTTTTACAATAAATATCAGACTACTAGCTTCCACGTAGGATAGCAATAACAAGGAAAAATCATGCAAAAGTCAAATAACTCGACAAACTAGGTCCTCGTGGGACAATATCCCAACGGGAACGCTAAATAAACTACACGAGTAGAACTTACAACTAATTAACAGGCTAGTATTTACAATGGGTGAGCCTTCGGCTCGTATTAAAGAATAGAAAATAAGAAATTGATCAGAGAAGTAATATTTACAGGAGCTTACTAAAACTAACTTAACCTAACTCTGCGAATAACGCGATAATTATTTAATTAGGATTCTTTATTGACTCGAACCCGAAAAACAAAGACTCGAAATCTAAACACTAACTAGCTGTGTCTCTCCCTACAGGAGGAAGAGAGAGCGACAGTGACTGACTAGGACTCTCTCTGTCGCACACGAGTGAGGTAGCACACCCGAACTCAATAAACTATACAATACTCGATATTTCTCTACAAAATAATGACTCGAACGATATTCTCTAATACACGGGGACACTGGTGACGGCCTACCCTTCGGAGATCGGTTTAATTCAATTCCAAAAATATTAACTAGCCTCGTGGCTGCTCAAAGGCAATATGGCTGACGGCCGTTGCCGAATTCAAATTATCCTGGGTAAGAATGGCTAACGCTTACCGTCTTCCAGCCGCCTGAGAAAGGAAGCCTTCTCCTGGCTAAAGTCCATCGTCTACTCGACAAAACACCCTCGAAGGTGATCGTGCACTCTCCTCAGACACTCCCACGATAAAACAAAAGAACTAAACTGCCCACGGGGCTCAAAATGCAAAAAGATACTTTACGAAACGGGTGTCAGTACGCAAACACACGAGTGCTTATGACGCTAGTCTAACGCAGAGTGACTAGACCGCATGGCGCCGGTAATCAGCGCCCTCGTGTTACGGCCAGATATCGATTTTTGTATCGACCGAAGGATCCCTTAAGCATGGCGACCGGTGGTCGTCACGCGCGTAATTCAAAGTTCGCCACGATGATTTTAGCTTGCTACGTCGGAGGCTCACGGGATGAAGGCTCTTCTTGGTGGCGGGAATCTCTTCCACCACCGATATCCCCCGTTGTAGAATGCCCTTGGCACTCCCCCGTGTCCTCTAGAGTAATAGCAGGAGGTAGCGTGGCCACTACTATCCTCCGAAGCTTTTGGGTGGCGTTCGTCGAGTAGGATCCAAACAGTCGATACTGGAACGTATTGCGCCGGTAGTGGTGTGTCTGTGTTACAGTCTCTTAGCCGTCGGCTAGGCCTCGTCTCCCACATGTTAGAGAAAAGTCGTAAAACAAAACGAAAGAATAAATCATATGTTCAACAGTCTTTAGTCGGTCACGGTCGCCTCTCGGAAATTCTGTCGGACCTCGGGGTCTATCTACGCATTTTCTCCTTTTCATTCACTCCGCTAAGGTCGTTTAAGGGGTGAGGAGCCTGTCGTAACATGCAATGTTACAGAGCATAGGTACACAATTTGCTTGGATTATTCATGATTTTATAAGCGAATTTTTAAAGTAGTATGGACGTCAAAAATGACTAGTTTTTCATAAATTTATTACGGCATAGTCGCCACATCGAGTATTCATCGAATTATTATATTCATAAACTGATGATTTCCCTGACATGTCCAGAAATAAAATAATACCCAAATTATGAACAAATGGCCAGATATCGATTTTTCATTTTAATTGCTTCAAAATCAAGAAAAATCTAGTAGATTGGTCCGATTACAGTTTACGATGGCTCATTCTGTCCAGAAAACTATTTCCCACAAATTCATCGCGGCAGATTATTTTCTCTGCCAATTGGCAATTCAATATGGTTATGTGTTTATTGAAATCTATATACGTGCAGTTTTGTAAAATTGAATATTTACCGCCCAAACATGATGAAAAAAAGTATCACGGTCGGATTATGGAGAATAGTTTCCCGAAGAAAATAAGCCGTCGTAAACTGTAATCGAACCAATCTACTAGATTTTTCTTGATTTTGAAGCATCTATATATTAAAGTACGAAAAACGTCTGTCCCGTCTGTCCCCAAAATTTTTCAGGATGTATGTCTCATGTCTCATGTGTCTAATCTGTCCCGTGTGTTTCCTCATTGTTGTCATTATCATTATTATCATTTGTATTGTATATTGTACGAATGTGACTATTCGATTTTTTAGAACACTATAGCTTGACTATAGTTAATGCATGAGTTTTTTAGATTATGAAAAAAAGTATAGTAGGGACAGTAATAATCAAACCTGTTCTCACGATATATTATTTATTATATTTATTATTTCTTCATCAGCGATTTCAAAAACGTTACGAAAGTGTCGGCCACGGCCTTCTGTCGCGACCGCTCCTCCTGCTGCCTCCGCCTCCACTCTCTGGCGCTGTTGCCGGCCCTCGTCCCTCTGTATGCTGGTGAAAAATCGAATACTCGAATAAATATTTCACGAAACCCCCACCACGAGAAAAACAGTAGAATAGTTTTCCCAGCAGATGGCTCCGGACCAACCTTCAATTATATTTTGGCCATCGAAGGAGCCGGACGTGAATTCATTTTCGATGCGAATTTCTACCCGCGTGCACCTCTTGGCTGATAACCGAGTTTTTTGCGATTGAGGAATCAAACATACTCGAATAACAGGGCTGTTAGTGGTCAAGCCCCCTAATGAGGTGGTTGCATCCGGAAATTGAATTGAAATATGACAAATAGAATTGAAATATGACGAAATACAACCTGACTGGAAAAATATTACCAATCCGACAAAAAGTGACTGAGTAACAGACCTAAATCGTACATATTCGAATAAATATTGCATTGTCATGATATTCCGCGTTGATTTGTTTTTTTTAGGGTTACTCCGATAATACCTACTCCAATTTCCAATTGCCTAATGAATCAATTTTCTTCCAAATTGTCCAATGAATAAACTTGTATTCATTCATTGTATCCATAATAAACCAGTGACTGTCAGCAGAAGCTCATGTACGCAACGCGAGCATGTGTTGGTCGAACTATAGTGCGGGCATTGATATGACTTACGTTCAACCCTCCCGCCTCTCACTTCCCTCGCGTTGCTTCCCCCTCCCCTTCCTCCCGTCCGCCCGTCTTTGTTCTCCTCGTGCCGCTTCTCTTTCTCTTTTTTCTTTCTCTCGCTTCTTTCCTCTCTATTTTCTGAAATATGTATTGAAAAATATTTGAATTCATTGAATAATAAATCCGTCCAGCACTTTGAGTCTAAATGGAACAGATTGTGCATTGTATGTTTTTGGAAAAAAAATAATGCCTCTATCATTACAGTTTTGAAAATTTTTGTAATTTGTATTTAGATCTTCGTCTAGATTATTATCGCTATTTCATTGGTAATGAATGAAAATTGATTGGTTGGAGCAGAGTTGTGAAGCACTGCAGTCGGCTGGTCCGCATTCGCACCGGAGTGTGAAACTGAGGGTTTCGAATAGCGTGTTCAATCGAAGGGTTATGGACGGAAAAAAATTTCAACTGTCGCCGCTTATTATCGCTGAATAAGTACGAGGAAAAAGTCATGAAAAATCGGAATTCTGATTTTTCGCCGTCACTGACTTCACATAAATTCCTCTACCGTGCCATCGCGACGAAACCGAACGATGACCGCACTATAGTTCGACCAACACACGCTCGCGTTACGTACCTGAGCTACTACTCGCTGCCAGTGACTTCAGCAGAAGTCCATGTACGCAATGCGAGCGTGTGTTGGTTAAACTATAGTGCGGTCATCGTTCGGTTTCATCGCGATGGCACGGTGTAAGTTGTGACGTGGATTTTATTTAGCCCTCGAACTAGACCGGATGCTAGCCTCCGAGAGCCGTCCACTCGACAATTGGCCAAAATTAATTACCTGAAAAATAATGCTGGGCGCCAGGTGGATAACCGCCACGTTCAAAAATATAAACAAAAGATAACCTACGGGTACGTAAAGCGTCGGCTAGCTACAGTACCGCGGAGAGGGGTCAGAATTAATTGAAGGATTAGCGGGACGTTAAATAACGACTCGAGCGTTTGAATTTGACAATAAAAAAAATAGAATTTATTCAACAAAATAGAAAAGAAATAGAAATAATAATTTCAACAATCGGGAATAAATTCCCTCGTAGAAAGAACGGCCACAGGTCGTGTAAAAGTGACCCGGCCACGTTTGACGAGCTTTACAATATCTAATAAACTACTAGCTTCCACGTGGGAGAGCAATAACAAGGAAAATCATGCAAAATAATTAAATAACTCGACAAACTCGGTCCTCGTGAGACAATATTTCAACTAGAACGCTAAATAGACTCCACGAGGAGGACTTACAACTAATTAACAGGCGAATATTTACAATGAGTGAGCCTTCTGTTCTTAATAGCGACTAGAAAAATGAAATTGATCTACGAAGTAATATTTACAGATCTCACTTAGACTAACTTAACCTAACTCTGCGAATAACGCGACTAATAATTAAATAGAATTCTTTATTGACTCGAACCCGAAAAACAAAGACTCGAAGTCCAAATAACGAATAGCTATGTCTCTCCCCACGGGAGGAAGAGAGAGCGACAGTGACTGACTACGACTATCTCTGTCGCACTCGTGTACGACAGATATCAAACCCGAACTTAACAGACTATAATACTCGATATTTCTCTACAAAATAATGACTCGAACGATATTCTCTAATACACGGGGACACTGGTGACGGCCTACCCTTCGGAGATCGGTTTAATTCGATTCCAAGAATATCAATTAGCCTCGTGGCTGCTCAAGGCAATATGGCTGACGGCCGTTGCCGAATTCGAATTAGCATGGGTAAGAATGGCTAACGCTTACCGTCTTCCAGCCACCTGAGGAAGGAAGCCTTCTCCTGGCTAAAGTCCATCGTCTAATCCCACGGGGGAAATATTCCTCGGGGAAAAACACTCACTCAACACAAGAAAACAAAAAAAAACTCTAGTAAGCCCACGAGGTTCGAACGCCAAAAAATGATAATTTCTATCAACGCAATAACGCAGACCGAGCAAAAGGCACACGTGCTAAGAACGCTAGTCTAACGCAGAGTGACTAGACCGCATGGCGCCGGTAATCAGCGCCCTCGTGTTACGGCTAAATATCGATTTTCGTATCGACCGAAGGATCCCTTAAGCATGGCGACCGGTGGTCGCCACGCGCGTAATTCAAAGTTCGCCACGATGATTTTAGCTTGCTACGTCGGAGGCTCACGGGATGCAGGCTCTTCCTGGTGGCGGGAATCTCTTCCACCACCGATATCCCCCGTTGTAGAATGCCCTTGGCACTCCCCCGTGTCCTCTAGATTACTAGCAGGAGGTAGCGTGGCCACTAACTATCCTCCGAAGCTTTTGGGTGGCGTTCGTCGAGTAGGATCCAAACAGTCGATACTGGAACGTCTTGCGTCGGTAGTGGTGTGTCTCTGTCACAGTATCTTAGCCGTCGGCTGGGCCTCGTCTCCCACATGTTAGAGAAAAGTCGTAAAACAAAACAAAAGAATAAATAATATGCTCAACAGTCTTTAGTCGGTCACGGTCGCCTCTCGGAATTTCTATCGGACCTCGGGGTCTATCTACTCATTCTCTCATTTTCATCCACTCCGCTAAGGTCGTTTAAGGGGTGAGGAGCCTGTCGTAACATGCAATGTTACAACTCCCCCCCCCCTTAGACGGACCACTGGGGCGGAAGCGCTTGCAAAACTGACCCATGGACCGAACTCCGAGTGGCGGCCGCACACCGCGTCTTACGTCTACAGATCCGTCTGGATCTGATGGCTTAAACGTAACTTTTTAACAAACTAAACTTTCCCCCGGGGAGGGAATACGAAGGTAATTTTATGAAAACCCCCGGTTAAATTTTTAAGTCATCACACGCTACTCTCCCCCTGCAGAAGGCAGAAAGACAAAAACTTAGGGAAGGGTTCGACTTCCCGAACACAAAAAAAAACAAAATCAAAATAAGAGTCTAATATCTGAAAGCTCGAAACTAACGAACCACACAAAAAAAATAGCAAAATAAAGGACTATTGTAATTTCATTACCAATAATTTTGACCAAAAACATGACACAAAAAAAAACAAATAAAATAAGAGACTACGAACCAACAAAACAAAACGAAACTAAATACAGGGCGTCAATGCCCGAGTCCGAAGACCAAAAAAAAAACAAAAAAAAAACGAATAACACCCCCACGAAAAGGGAAACATAAGCTACAACAAAACAAAAACAAAAAGAGATATTTTAGTCGGACTCAATGCCACGGGAAAACGGGGAGTTTAAAGAGTGACCCCACGCGAATAAGAAAATAAAACTGAAAAAGAAAAGAACAAAAAAAAAGAAGTAAGAGAACATGAGTCCACCCCAACCAGACTCCGATATCGCGGTCTTCGTTCGACCCCGGCTAACGACTGCCGTGCTCTTCTCGAGGGGCCTTGGGATAATATCCCCGTCTTGCTTGCTCCCTCTCTCTCTTTGCGGCCAACTCCAGGTGCCACGCCTGGTCTCGGCACGGGCACGTCTCGGCTAGCACTCCGTCCATGGAACATAAATTACAAAACATCCGCTTGGGTCGGTCACAGTACCGGGACGTGTGTCCGGCCCGGCCACAATTCCAACAATTTAGTTGGCTCTGTCGGAAGTCCAAAACGGCGGCTTCTCGCGCCTCTCGTTCTCCTCGCCCTCGCCTTATCTCATCGAGATTTCGGCGGGCTCGGACTGCGGCCTCGTAAGCGTGCCGTAACTGCACGGCCTCGTTGTGGGCCTCGACAGCGAGCCTCGTGGTCTCTCTCACCACTCTCCGGGCCTCCGCTGCTCTCTGGTCGGCTTCCCGAACCTCTCTTTCGAGGCGGTCTACCTCCGAGGGTTGCCGTGGCCTAGTAGGGGGTGAAGGCACGGGCATGTATCGGGGATCCCTCGGTATCGGTTCTTGGGTCGTCCGTGGACGTGATACTGCCCCCGTACTGGGAGGTTCGGGCGACCTCGGGTCTACCCTGGGCTCCTCGAAGGCGCTGGCCCCCGGCTCTTGTAGCTCCACAATTTCACTGCAGGCCAACCGGACCTGCTCGTCGTAGGCCGCACCTGGTTGGACTGTGGAGAACCAGAAACCCTCCTAATGAGCGCCAGATAACTGGGAGCAAGGTCCCACTACGAAATGGTTGGTGCAGTTGACTCAAAAAAAAAATAAACAAAAAACTAATTCGCCGAACTGACCGATAATTTTACCAATGTTTCCTAAAATCCTATTGCCTTAACTCAACCAAAAAAAAAGAACAAAACACTCGAATCCAATAGTGCTCGAATACTTAGTACAATACTCAGAATACACGAACGCGAATAATTTTCTCAGGCCTCGTCGGAAGACGCGTCTTCCTCCTCGGATTCGCTGAGATTGACGTCTACCTCCGGGGCGACGTACGGTTTAAAATCTTTTATATGGTGTCGACCGAGTGTCCTACCGGTTTCATCCTCTAGCTCGTACACGACGGGTGATACTACTTTCGTTACAATATACGGTCCCGCGAATTTAGGAGCTAATTTTGCAGCTACGAAGTTCGCAGCCGATGATGAGACGCGGTTTCGCTTCCAGACTCGGTCTCCTACCTTATAGTGACCGTCTCGGTGACGTCGATTATAATATTGCGCCTGCCTAGTGCGTGCATTTTGTAAGTGACGGGTCACGAGATCTCGTAATTCCTGCAGGCGGGTCATTCTTTCTGCCCACTTCGCGGGACACGGTTCCGGAATTGTCGCCGGACCTTCTTCCGCGCGTCGTAGTTGCACTCGAGGCCGCGGTTCGCGACCTAAGTTTAAAAACGCTGGGCTCACTTTCAGTGAACTATGCACCGCAGAATTATACGCGAACCGAAATTCATGCAAATGAATGTCCCAGTCTCGATGATCCGTCTCAATATATGTCGTGATCATAGTCTTCAAGACTCGGTTCACCCTCTCTACAGGATTTGCCTGCGCGTGATACGGGGGTACGTGGGAGTGTACGATGTTGTACTCGGCGCACATCTCATCGACGGCTTTGTTCGCGAATTCGGTGCCATTATCAGTGAGGAATACTTCCGGAGTACCCCACCTAGACAAAATTAAATCCTCGAACGCCGCGATAATGTTTTTCCCAGTGGCCTTACGCAACGGAATGCACTCGACCCACTTTGTAAATAGGTCCTCGAAGACTAAGAAATATTCGTATCCTGATCGACTACGAGGAAACGGACGAATTATATCAGCTGCGACTACTGTCCACGGCTGATTTACCACGCGATCTCCCATCAGACCAGCTGGCGTAGCCTGTTCGACTTTGCACTGTTGGCATTGCTGACATCGTCGTACCGCGACCACGATATCCCTAAACATGCCAGGCCAATAGTAATCCTCGCGGATTCTCGCATAAGTCTTTTCGACTCCGAGATGCCCAGCCTGCGGGTCTTCGTGCGCTTCGATAAACGCTCGGTCGCGATGTTCGGCGGGCAATACTAATTTCCACGGATTCAGTTCTTCCATAATCGGTTCTGTCACCGGATTCGGCCGCAAATAATACAGTCGGCCTTCGAACACCGACCATTCTCTATACTTTTTCGGGGCCTCTAAAACTTCTTGTACGCGCTTCGTGTACCACGGATCTTGGGCCTCATTAATCGCGGCTACATGTACGGCTGCGAGGTCTTCTACCTCGTCTTCGTACATTCGCGATAATGCATCGGGGACATGATGCATAGCTCCTTTCCGGTGTACGACCTCGAAGTCATACTCCAGGAGCTCTAATGCCCACCTAGCAAGCCGACCTGTCGGATTATGCAAATTATGCAACCATCGGAGGCTGCTGTGATCCGTTATCACCGTGAAATGATACCCCTCGAGGTACGCGCGAAATTTCTTTATGGCCCAAATTACAGCTAAACACTCTTTTTCTGTCACCGAATATTTTCTCTCAGCTTCAGAAAGAGTGCGGCTCGCATACGCGATGACTCGTTCGACCTCGTCGATGGTCTGAGTCAAGACGGTGCCGATTCCAAAATCGCTGGCATCCGTCTGCACTACGAAAGGTACTCGAAAATCAGGACACGATAATACCGGGGCTGAGGTTAACGCGGATTTTAATTCGTTGAACGCTTGTTCTTGTTCTTCGCCCCATTCCCACCGTCTATCTTTGCGTAAAAGCCGCGTTAATGGCTCCGAGGAGCCCGCGAACGCTGGGATAAATCGGCGGTACCACGAGGCCATCCCTAAAAATCGTCGCAATTGTTTCAAGTTCCGGGGTGCCGGATAACTAACAATCGGTTCGATCTTGTCGGGGTCTATTTGTCAACCCTCGTTATTAACTCTGAACCCCAAATATCTTACTTCATCTCTACAAAATTCACACTTATCGGGATTTAACGTTAGACCAGCCCTCGCGATTTGATCAAAGACGCGTTTGAGCCAGTCTATATGTTTTACAAAATTGTCCGTCACTACAATAATATCGTCCAAATACGCGAAAACATGTGGTTCCATATCCGGTGTAATTAATTTATCAACTAATCGTTGAAACGTCGCAGGGGCTCCGGTGAGTCCGTATGGCATCCTCGTAAAGTGAAATAAGCCTCTGCCCGGTGCAGTGAACGCAGTGACTTCGCGACTATCTGGGTGCAAGGGAATCTGATGATAGGCTTGACTCAAATCAATCGTCGAAATATACCTCGCGGCACGTAATTTATCTAAAATCCCGTTAATATAAGGGATCGGGTAGACGTCCTTCTTTGTGACGCTATTTACTTTACGGAAGTCTAAACAAAAACGATAACTGCCATTCGGCTTTTTGACCATGACTATGGGACTCGACCACGCGCTTTGTGAGGGCTCGATGACGCCCTCGGCTAACATACGGTCAACTTCAGCATGGATCGCGGCTTGTACCACCGGTGATACTAGATAATATCTTTGTTTAATTGGCGAGTTTCCCTGCGTATCTAAGGTATGCTCAGCTAGGCTTGTTAATCCTAGTGGGCCCGTGACCGCAGGTAGCTCGTTCTCTAAAAACTCTTCCAGTACCGTTTTCTCCGCTGAAGTTAACTCTGCTATGCCGTAGCACGCGTTGGTTGACCCCGTGGTCGCTGCCAATGACTCGAAAAACGGATTAATTTCCGTCGGTCCCTCTTTTAGACGCCACGTATCGTCTCCGCCATACATTTCTAACTCAAATAATCTAATAAAATCCATACCGAGGATGCAATCCCACGCTACAGACGGGAGTATTCGAATCGCAAGTTCGTGGGTTATTCCTGCCAATTCAATCGGCACGATAAATTCCCCTAAGACTGCTTCGGTGTCGCCGTTTGCCAGTATAACCCGTTCAAAAGCTGGTTTGCTTAAGTTCCGACCATTTTCTTCGGCGATTTTCTTTCCCGAAGCTCCTAAAAAACTTCTGGAAGACCCGGTGTCTATTAGAGCGCGAACCTTCGAATTCCCGATTTTGACTGTTAAAAACCAGCGTGGCTGCAGTTCAAGGGTCTGCATCGGAAAGCATTCTGCATCCGGCTCGGTATAAGGATTATTTGGGCTCGGGTTTTCTATTGGGGGTGACTCCCTTGCCCTGTTCGCGAGCCCCCTGTACCGTTTCCCAGATGACAACGCGAACACGTAGTCGCTATTTCGCCTTTTCTACCGCAATGGTAGCAAAAACGAACCCTCGGCGCTGGGCAATCCCTCCATATATGACCTCTGCGATCACAGTTAAAACAGGTGACCGCTGGTCCACCATCCATTGTTGGCATGGTGTTCGTAGCTACCCTTGCGTCTACGGGGTATGTCGGAGCGGTTGGATTAGCCTGCCGAGGCTGTAGGTTCGCGGTCGCGGTCTCTATTCTTTTCTCTAAATTTGCCTGAATTGCCGCGAGTTGCTCTCTTATGGCCTTTTCCAAGGCCATCTTCCCCCCCCCCTTGACTCTTACCGCCTTTCGTTTTCGTCTTTGGAGCTGACTTAGCCTTCGGCGCCTCCGGTGCCTCCGCAGTCTCGACAGACTCATACACGGCCGCGAGTTCCTGGGCTTTCTTCGTTTGCTTGGCCTTAGCCTTACATGCTAGCTCCGACATGTACGACTCGTCGGCGTCAGCGGGTGGGGGTGGCTTGTACGCCCGCGAGGATGCTAAATTTCTTGCTTTAGCAGTGGCAGCCCGAGCTAATTCTTTAAAACTGGATATTTGATTCCGGTCTAATAAGTTCTGAATCTCCGGCTTAAGATTCTCAAATGCTAAGTCTAGTTGGTCCTCCAACGCGTATGGCCTAGTCATTCGATTTAACAACCCCCGGATGCAGGTTAAATAGTCGGTCACCGACTCGTTTTCGCCCTGCGTACGCGACGCGGCCTGCTGACGGAATCTTTTATTTACTGTTTCGTCGCCGAACCAGCTTCTAAATTCCTGCCGGAAATCTTCGTAGCTCGACCAGCTATCTCGCTCGAGTCGTAGCCGCTCCGAGGCGATCCCCGTAAATACTATCGGCAGAGACTGTATCACTTCTTTGCCGCTTAATGGAGTGAACCTCTTACAATCATCGAGACGGCTTAAAAAGTCCTCCGCGCTTTGTTCACTACTACCTCCGAACCTTATGTTCCACCTTCGTAACGCTTCGACCACCTCTTTAGCTCGGTCTCTACAGTGAGAACGCGCGGGTTCCGTCACGTCTTCCCAGCTGGATCGCGGTTCTTCCCACACGCTTGTGCCGGGGTGCCTACCTTGGGAGGGTGGGTGGGTAATTATTGGTTGAGGATTTATCGGCGACAGACTTCGGTTTTGCCTGAAGTCGACTTCTCGGCGGGTGTGGCCTTCCGTTGGCCGTGCTTCCACGCGCGATTGTCGATCCCTATCTTCCCGGGATCCTACAATTCCTCTCGGAAGAGATTTTCGCGGTAATCTCCTTAGTACTTCCTGCACCAAGTCCTCGAGGTTTGGTTGGTCCCGGCTATCGCTAATATCCACCGTTTCGGGTCTCACCCTCGTTCGGTCGGACGCTACCCTCTCGGGTCTATGATATCGGTCCTCTAGCTCTAGCTGTGGGGGCCTGTTATCGCGCAGGACCTCGACCTGTGTACCGCGTAGGTATTCGTGGCCGTAGGCAGCTAACGCTCGCGGGTTTACCGTGGATCGGCGCGGCATCACCTCGGGTCTTTCTTCGGCTAGAATTTCCCGGAATGCAGCATGGTCTCTATAAAAATCTCTGTATGCGTCGCTCGCATCTGGCGCGACGCGTGTAGGGATCGGCCTCTGGGGTGAGCTCGCTAAGCTCACCGACGGCCTTGGATCGGCGATCGTTGACATGACCGGTTGAGCTACCGTGTAGATGATGCTCGTGGTCGTTGTCGTTACCGGGCGTGACTCGAAATTGGTCGCGAATGAAACCCGGGTCGGCGAGGGGTTTCTTTGGTGCTCCTGGCGACCACCCGGTCGCGACCCACCGTCTGAGGCGAAAATCGTTTCATCCTCGGGCTCCCAGGGGATCGTAAGCTCGCCCTGACGTCGCCGCCAATGCCGCAAATACCGATCTCTAAGCTCAACGATTGAGCCCGTGGTACTCACGTTTAGCGAACTGAGCAATTGGGATAACTCCACATGATCTAAATCCCACAAAGCGCATCCGTACGGGGTATCTATTGACGCCATGACTCGATGAGGAAACTAGGACTCAGTCGACACCAAAAAGAAATATTCCGAACGAAGGGAAAAACACGAACGCGGAAAAAAAACGAAATACGCAGACTAACTGAAAGCGCGAAAATCGAACTCGAACTACCGAAGGGAAAAAAAACGAACTCCACAAAAGAAAAAAAAGAAAATCACTCACTGAACGCGATACTTGTTCTGAAAGTGCACTTGGACGTGCGTGAAGAAACCAATCGATTTAAATTCGATCTCGAAAATCAACGCGAACTCGAAACTAAAGATCAAAAGTCCCGAACTAAACTCAATACTTATTCCGAGAGTGCAGTCGAACGTGCGTAATGAAATTACTCGATTTAGAGTCACTCTCGAAAATCAACTCGAACTCGAACTCGAACTCGAAAGATAACCCGAACCCGAACCCGAAAGATACGCAAAAAAAAAACTAAAACATACTCAAAGCGCTATACTCTATCTTCTCGACGAGTCTACTCGTCGAGGTAGCCGTGAGTTGAGAACCACTGCTATCATATGGTCCTCAGAACCCACACCTGAGCACCACTGCTACAGCCAGAGCTCAAAATGTGAATCTACGCGACACCTATGATTTTCGAATCGATTCGCAATGACGACGCGTAAACATTCCCCTCGGCGCGGGGTGTACTCAGAGTCCGTCGAGTCTGGACTTTGCTCTTCCCCCACGTTAGAGAATATTTTCACGAACCCGAAATACAGAACAAGTTAGTCGTTGGATTCTAGACAATACCCACGCTAGCTAGCTATCTGAGATTGTTTATTTGCAAATTAAAGGTTGTTTCCCCCGGTGATCGTTATGGTAGGACTTCGCTGGTACTCAATATTAATTTTTACAGCGGTTCGTCGCTGTTCGATCACCTAGTACATTTTATCTACCACCAGGCATGCACAAGGAAATATTACACAACAAAAAAAAAAAACAAACAAAAACAATTCAATAACAAGCAGATATTATTTTATAATCTTAATAATAGCGAATGGCTCTTAATATTAAGCTTAGGGGTCCGTGTCCAGTGTCCCTGCGCATATAACGTTTTGTACTACGCTATAATCGAGTATTTTACTCTCTCGGAGAGAACACGGCAAAAAAAAATTATTTAATTAATTTAACCAAAACGTAAAAAAAAAATCCGAATCCCTCGAGAGACTTCAACAATTCTCGAACGCAAAATTGTTTCGTAAATCAAAAGAAATACCCGAAGAATAAAATAAGAGAATTTGAATCGCTACGATAAACAAAAGAATTGCCGCGGTACGGCTTCGATACAAAGTCGCTGCGAGCGTACGCGCCGCTAATCCTTCTCCGGTAGACAGAGAAAACAAATACTTGACTCGAAGTCGCTTAGCAACAGAGAAGCCGTTACCCGTAAGCGAATAATTATTTAACGAAACTATAATTTGATTTTCTCAGGGCCCCACGTTGGGCGCCAATTTGTGACGTGGATTTTATTTAGCCCTCGAACTAGACCGGATGCTAGCCTCCGAGAGCCGTCCACTCGACAATTGGCCAAAATTAATTACCTGAAAAATAATGCTGGGCGCCAGGCGGATAACCGCCACGTTCAAAAATATAAACAAAAGATAACCTACGGGTACGTAAAGCGTCGGCTAGCTACAGTACCGCGGAGAGGGGTCAGAATTAATTGAAGGATTAGCGGGACGTTAAATAACGACTCGAGCGTTTGAATTTGACAATAAAAAAAATAGAATTTATTCAACAAAATAGAAAAGAAATAGAAATAATAATTTCAACAATCGGGAATAAATTCCCTCGTAGAAAGAACGGCCACAGGTCGTGTAAAAGTGACCCGGCCACGTTTGACGAGCTTTACAATATCTAATAAACTACTAGCTTCCACGTGGGAGAGCAATAACAAGGAAAATCATGCAAAATAATTAAATAACTCGACAAACTCGGTCCTCGTGAGACAATATTTCAACTAGAACGCTAAATAGACTCCACGAGGAGGACTTACAACTAATTAACAGGCGAATATTTACAATGAGTGAGCCTTCTGTTCTTAATAGCGACTAGAAAAATGAAATTGATCTACGAAGTAATATTTACAGATCTCACTTAGACTAACTTAACCTAACTCTGCGAATAACGCGACTAATAATTAAATAGAATTCTTTATTGACTCGAACCCGAAAAACAAAGACTCGAAGTCCAAATAACGAATAGCTATGTCTCTCCCCACGGGAGGAAGAGAGAGCGACAGTGACTGACTACGACTATCTCTGTCGCACTCGTGTACGACAGATATCAAACCCGAACTTAACAGACTATAATACTCGATATTTCTCTACAAAATAATGACTCGAACGATATTCTCTAATACACGGGGACACTGGTGACGGCCTACCCTTCGGAGATCGGTTTAATTCGATTCCAAGAATATCAATTAGCCTCGTGGCTGCTCAAGGCAATATGGCTGACGGCCGTTGCCGAATTCGAATTAGCATGGGTAAGAATGGCTAACGCTTACCGTCTTCCAGCCACCTGAGGAAGGAAGCCTTCTCCTGGCTAAAGTCCATCGTCTAATCCCACGGGGGAAATATTCCTCGGGGAAAAACACTCACTCAACACAAGAAAACAAAAAAAAACTCTAGTAAGCCCACGAGGTTCGAACGCCAAAAAATGATAATTTCTATCAACGCAATAACGCAGACCGAGCAAAAAGCACACGTGCTAAGAACGCTAGTCTAACGCAGAGTGACTAGACCGCATGGCGCCGGTAATCAGCGCCCTCGTGTTACGGCTAAATATCGATTTTCGTATCGACCGAAGGATCCCTTAAGCATGGCGACCGGTGGTCGCCACGCGCGTAATTCAAAGTTCGCCACGATGATTTTAGCTTGCTACGTCGGAGGCTCACGGGATGCAGGCTCTTCCTGGTGGCGGGAATCTCTTCCACCACCGATATCCCCCGTTGTAGAATGCCCTTGGCACTCCCCCGTGTCCTCTAGATTACTAGCAGGAGGTAGCGTGGCCACTAACTATCCTCCGAAGCTTTTGGGTGGCGTTCGTCGAGTAGGATCCAAACAGTCGATACTGGAACGTCTTGCGTCGGTAGTGGTGTGTCTCTGTCACAGTATCTTAGCCGTCGGCTGGGCCTCGTCTCCCACATGTTAGAGAAAAGTCGTAAAACAAAACAAAAGAATAAATAATATGCTCAACAGTCTTTAGTCGGTCACGGTCGCCTCTCGGAATTTCTATCGGACCTCGGGGTCTATCTACTCATTCTCTCATTTTCATCCACTCCGCTAAGGTCGTTTAAGGGGTGAGGAGCCTGTCGTAACATGCAATGTTACAAAGTATACATGCACGTGTTTGCAGATATGACTTACGTTCAATCCTCCCGCCTCTCACGTCCCCTGCGTTGCTTCCCGCTGTCCTTTCTTCGTACTTCTCCTTCCCGTGCTGCTTCTCTTTCTCCTCTTCCTTTCTCTTTCTTTCTTCCTCTTTTCCCATCTTCCTCATCTTCCCCATCTCTTCCCCTCTCTCCGCCGACGTACCAGCCATTGATTCTGAAATATGTAATGAAAAATATTTAAATTCATGAATAATAAATTCGACCAGCACTTTGAAATACAATTTTTTTTTTCGTGAGGTAAATATATTGGCAATATCGCTAATAATCATTCTCATACTAATAATAGTTGCAGTTACAGATTCTGCAGCAAATTTAGTGAGGTTCGAATTACAGGTAATTGAATTTTGTTAGCCCGAAGGTTTTTCTCAAAATGTATATCTGACTCACCGCGTGTTGAAATTTTCAATCCGTACAAACGATCTGGAAGTATTATATTATTCATAAGTGAGCCATTTTGTGTCAATTTGTGTCAACTCAACCATGTTAAAGGAACCAATACATCGTTCTTTGCGGAATTCAACACACCTCGAAATCAATTTATTACTCGACGAACGTTTATTTGAGGATGTTCGAGAAATAAAGCCTTAAAAAAGCTGCGGTTGCCTACTACTATTGGGGTGTAAAAACAGTCGATTTGCAACTGGATTGAAAGTATTTCCTATATTTATCCTATAGGATGTGTGAAATTTTTCTTGATTATTTGAGCAATAGATTCGACTTACCGTTCATCTCTAGGATCTCCTTAGCTTTCGACATGATGTCTAAATTCACACTGATTGGTTTACGTGCAAAGACTACTATACGTGCAAATAGAGTAGGGATAATACTCACGTCCATGTACAAACAATTCCTCAGTCAGCCTAATCTGTGACATGTTTATATATGCACGTTCTGTCGTATTTCTATGTAAACGAATAAGCACACATAGAGTGAGGAAAGACAAAAGAAACTAGAGATTACGCCGATATATTGAACGTGCCTCACGGTGATCACGCCGTATCGATCACAACGCTGAAGTCATGGGGAGAAGAAACACCAAAAGTAGGTCGACTCCCACTAAAATATGGAATATTCATTATTCAGATTTATATCCTAGGAATATTTTTTGGCAACACTGTGTGCAAACTGGAAGCAACATATGTGCATTATTACAAAATTTATCTCGAAACGTTGTTTCAGTGACAAATTTTTAATTTCATCGAGTGAATAGTATTTGAATATTTCAAACTTCGCTCTTTGAAATAAAAATATATACATATACATATTCATATATTCATGATACTTATATTCATATACATTGTGACGTTGCACTTTGTGCAAGCGTCCCAGGGGCTACTGAACGAGATAACGGGTGTGCACGGTCGGCAGGCTACCTAGGATGAGCCAAGACAGAATTGGCAGGGTATCATATTTCTAATCCATTTTGTTTGCATCACTTCTCTTTTTATGAAAATTGTTCAACGCGCCTCGGCGCACAACGGAGTCAACATCCACCGAGGGAGCAACCTCCCTAGACTCGCCAGAGTTGCATCGACGATGGCCTTATCGTACAAAGACTGGATGCCGCGATGATAGCGTATAGGGCTGGGCGAATTAAGTAGCTCACTACAGCCTCCTTCATTGACGACTATTTAGCCTGGAGCTGAACCAGAGGAACAATACCTACCCTCTTGATTATCGTACCGTCGACGTGTTGGCCAAGAAAGCTCACGAATATCGTCTCGACAAAGAGCAGCTACCTCGTGTGAGGAGGTTCTGGTGACCTTCCGCGACGCAAATGGTGCAGCCGAGGCGAAGACCCGGTTCAGGATCGCCCTGACTGCAGCCAGATCCTCCAGTTATGAAAACTTTAGGATGAGTGGACGACTGGAGAGCTCCTCCGAGTCGACAAAAATCAGGGAGTAAGAAAACTACGATAGCAGTAATGCCGGCCTTCACTACGATTGTTACAGCTCCGTTGCGACACGATTTCGATTTCGAAATTAGCGCGCCTTAGTCCGTCCGACCTACATAAATCAGCTGAGATCGCTGCCAGGACCCGGACGAGTTACGATCCAGATCTAGAAGAAAGCATAATTCCGTCAGCGGGATCCTAGCGTGACACCCGAAAACTGTCCGTTAGACTCACCCCACTTACGTCGCCTAATTAGGCCAATCACAGGAGCACGTGAGAACGTTCGCAACTCATCACCTAGCGAGCCAAAGGGAGCACCAAGGATCCGTCTCTTCTACGTTCGACTGCCGACTGTGCCGCACCTATTTACCGTATCGTCTCGAGTTTCATTCTATTCAGTGTCCAAATTATTTCATAACTTAGAGTCCTTTTCAAAATTAGTAAATTTAGCTTCACATTTACCTTTAGTTTATCAGTGTAGTTCAGTGCCTTGAGGCCAGAAAACAACGTAAGGTAAGCCTACATAATTTATTGTAAAGTCACGAACTAATTCTTGATTAATTGTATGGTATCGAGTACGAATTCTGATTATAGAGTATATTTTTCTACGCAGGCGTTGGGCCATGAGGTCTCGTGATGCTGTAGTATTTGATTGCTGCTGTTTTCTTTAATAATATCGTCTCGTGCCGAATCATAACATCCTTTGGCTTAATTATTGAGTTAATTCGTGACTGGCTGTCTTTTTGGTTGCTTAAGCATGCTTTGAGGCGAAGTCCTCGTGCAATCTAGCACAAAATTCGCTATTAATTAGTTATTGCGGACCTTAGTGTCCTATTCTTTGTAGTTGAGCTACTATCTTTCTTGATTTTCTATTAGTGAAATATTAGTAATTAATTCTATAATCTGTCTTGGCTATCTTGGGTATTGCGAACGTAGTTGTAGCCGTGGAGAGCATTATTATCGTCCCGTTTTCCTTTTATTTATATTATATAATTTGTTCTGGGAAATTATCCACGTTAGAATTAAGTTATTGGATAGTGTTTGATCGTTCTGGGGTAATCCCCGATTTATGTCGTTACTTGTAATTCGGTAAAATATTTATTAGCTCGTATTGAGCGCAATCTTCGTTAAATTGGAGATTTGTTAACTATTGACTCGAATCTATTATTATCTGAATTAAAGAACTCTCGTTAATATATCGTATCGAAATTGATATTTTCTCGATTAAAGACTATTGTTAATATTATCGTATCGAGCTAATGTGAATCTAATTTATGAGGTTTTGATTGAAACGCAAATACCGTATCGAATCAAATCTGTCTTATTTCATTGCATAATTCTTTTTCCACCTGGTAACCTACCCCCCTCTACCCTCTGATTTATAAACTGAACTAGCCGAAGCACATCCGTCGTAAGTCTCTGGTGAAATTAGTGTTTAATTGATAACTGACGCTGTTCGCGTCTGGCGCCCAACAAAAGTCTGATTATTATTGATATTTCTAATTTTGGTGATTTTATTATTATTTGATTGAAACTAGAGATAAGCGCCGTAGGGTAACGCGAGGAGTTTTTCTTCTTCCTCCCCTTTCGGAAGGAAATCGCGGTTACAACATATATATATATATATGGAAGTTTGGACGTTACCGCCACACTTCGGTGGAATGACCACGTGGTCAAGGAATCGAGTTGCGAGCGCCAGCGGAGCGATAGCGCAGCGATAGCGCAATGAGAGAAGGGTTAGAAGCGATAGAGGCTCCAAACTGCTATCATCGTGAATAGCCTTATAAAATACAAAAAGCGAATCATCGGCAATCGTATCGATTCAGGTCAGTGTAAATACCATACGTGTAACAACATCTCCTTTATATGTATCATATTGTAAACACCCTAATAATTACAGTGTTATCAACTGCATCGTACGTGTCGCATTATTTATACCCTCGATCCTTCCGCTTCTGTAATCGAAGCTGACATATATATTGTAACATTGCATGTTACGACAGGCTCCTCACCCCTTTAAACGACCTTAGCGGAGTGAATGAAGATGAGAAAGTGAATAGGTAGACCCCGAGGTCCGACAGAATTTCCGAGAGGCGACCGTGACCGACTAAAGACTGTTAAACATATTATTTATTCTTTTGTTTTGTTTTACGACTTTTCTCTGACATGTGGGAGACGAGGCCTAGCCGACGGCAAACAGACTGTAACACAGACACACCACTACCGACGCAATACGTTCCAGTATCGACTGTTCGGATCCTACTCGACGAACGCCACCCAAAAGCTTCGGAGGATAGTAGTGGCCACGCTACCTCCGGCTATTAATCTAGAGGACACGGGGGAGTGCCAAGGGCATTCTACAACGGGGGATATCGGTGGTGGAAGAGATTCCCGCCACCAAGAAGAGCCTGCATCCCGTGAGCCTCCGACGTAGCAAGCTAAAATCATCGTGGCGAACTTTGAATTACGCGCGTGGCGACCACCGGTCGCCATGCTTAAGGGATCCTTCGGTCGATACAAAAATCGATATTTGGCCGTAGCACGAGGGCGCTGATTACCGGCGCCATGCGGTCTAGTCACTCTGCGTTAGACTACCCGTGTTCACTGTGATATATTGAGCGTACGGTAAAAGGTATTTTTCTGTTATTAAATTCAAAAACAAAAGCGTGGAATCTAAGCCCCGTGGGCAGTTTAGTTGTGTCTTCTCTCTGGTTAGCCGAGGGTTGCTGTGCGTGAGTTGGCGGAGAATATCTCCGAAGATCCCAGGCAAATTGAGAGAGATGAATGTGGGACGGGAGAGAATCCTATTCCTCCACTGGCTGGAAGACGGTAAGCGTTAGCCATTCTTACCCATGCTAATTTGAAATCGGCAACGGCCGTCAGCCATATTGCCTTTGAGCAGCCACGAGGCTAGATAATTTTTGGAATCGAATTAAACCGATTTCCGAGAGGTAGGCCGTCACCAGTGTCCCCGTGTAGTAGAGAATATCGTTCGAGTCATTATTTTGTAGAGAAATATCGAGTATTGTATGGTTTATTAAGTTCGGGTGTGCTACCTGTCGCACACGAGTGCGACAGAGATAGTCCTAGTCAGTCACTGTCGCTCTCTCTTCCTCCTGTAGGGAGAGACACAACTAGTTAGTGTTTAGATTTCGAGTCTTTGTTTTTCGGGTTCGAGTCAACCAAGAATTCTAATTAAATAATTATCGCGTTATTCGCAGAGTTAGGTTAAGTTAGTTTTAGTAAGCTCTTGTAAATATTACGTCTTTGATCAATTCTTTATTTTCTATTCTTTAATACGAGCCGAAGGCTCACCCATTGTAAATACTAGCCTGTTAATTAGTTGTAAGTTCTACTCGTGTAGTTTATTTAGCGTTCCCGTTGGGATATTGTCCCACGAGGACTTAGTTTGCCGAGTTATTTAACTTTTGCATGATTTTTCCTTGTTATTGCTATCCTACGTGGAAGCTAGTAGTCTGATATTTATTGTAAAACTCGTCAAACGTGGCCAGGTCGCGTATACACGACCCGAGGCCGTTCTTTCTACGAGGGAATTTATTCCCGATTGTTAAAATTATTATTTCTATTTCTTTTCTATTTTGTTGAATAAATTCTATTTTTTTCTATTGTCAAATTCAAACGCTCGAGTCGTTATTTAACGTCCCGCTAATCCTTCAATTAATCCTGACCCCTCTCCGCGGTACTGTAGCTAGCCGACGCTTTACGTACCCGTAGGTTATATTTTGTTTATATTTTTGAACGTGGCGGTTATCCGCCTGGCGCCCAGCATATTTTTCAGGTAATTAACTTTGGCCAATTGTCGAGTGGACGGTTCTCGGAGGCTAGCATCCGGTCTAGTTCGAGGGCTAAATAAAATCCACGTCACAAATTGGCGCCCAACGTGGGGCCCTGAGAAAATTAAATTGTAGTTTTGTTGAATAATTATTCGCTTTTGGGTAACGGCTTCTCTGTTGCTAAGCGACTTTGAGTCAAGTATTTGTTTTCTCTGTCTACCGGAGAAGGATTAGCGGCGCGTACGCTCACAGCGACTTTGTATCGAAGCCGTACCGCGGCAATTCTTTTGTTTATCGTAGCGATTCAAATTCTCTTATTTTATTCTTCGGGTATTTCTTTTGATTTACGAAACAATTTTGCGTTCGGGAATTGTTGAATTCTCTCGAGGGATTCGGATTTTTTTTTTTTACGTTTTGGTTGAATTAGTGAATTAATTTTTTTTTTCCGTGTTCTCTCCGAGAGAGTAAAATACTCGATTATAGCGTAGTACAAAACGTTATATGCGCAGGGACACTGGATACGGACCCCTAAGCTTAATATTAAGGGCTATTCGCTATTATATATTATCTGCTTGCTATTGAATTGTTTTTTTTGTTTTTTTTTGTGTGTACTATTTCCCTGTGCATGCCTGGTGGTGGATAACTTGTACTAGGTGATCGAACAGAGACAAACCGCTGTAAAAATTAATATTGAGTACCAGTGGGGTCCTGCCGCCGAGATCACCGGGGGAAACAACATTTAATTTTCCAATAAATAATCTCAAATAGCTAGCTAGCGAGGGTCTTGTCTAGAATCCAACGGCTAACATTATTCTATATTTCGGGTTCGTGAAACTATTCTCTAACGTGGGGGAAGAGCAAAGTCCAGACTCGACGGACTCTGAGTACACCCCGCGCCGAGGGGAATGTTTACGCGTCGTCATTGCGAATCGATTCGAAAATCATAGGTGTCGCGTAGATTCACATTTTGAGCTCTGGCTGTAGCAGTGGTGCTCAGGTGTGGGTTCTGAGGACCATATGATCGCAGTGGTTCTCAACTCACGGCTACCTCGACGAGTAGACTCGTCGAGAAGATAGAGTATAGCGCTTTGAGTATGTTTCAGTTTTTTTTTTTGCGTATCTTTCGGGTTCGGGTTCGGGTTTAGTTTCGAGTTCGGGTTCGAGTTCGAGTTCGAGTTTGCGTTTATTTTTGCGATTAACTTCAAATCGAGTAAATTTTTTTTTTCTCAGAACCGTTATCGAGTTCCGTTATTGAGTTTTGATCTTTCGTTTGATTTGTGTTTGTTGTTTGCAGAAAAGCCGAATTTTGAGTTCAGTTTTCGCGTTTCGGGTTATTTTTGGCGTAATAATTTTTTTTTTTTGCGAACGTTCGTATTTTTCTTTCCGGTTCGGAATTTAGTGGTGTCGACTAAGTCCTAGATTCATCATCGAGTCATGGCGTCGATAGATACCCCATACGGATGCGCTCTGTGGGATTTAGATCACGCGGAGTTATCCCAGCTGTTGAGTTCGCTAAACGTAAGCACCACGGGCTCAAGCGCAGAGTTGAGAGATCGGTATTTGCGACATTGGCGGCGGCGCCAGGGCGAACTCACCATCCCCTGGGAGCCTGAGGACGAAACGATTTTCGCCTCAAACGTTGGATCGCGGCCGGGGGGTAGACAACAGTATCAGGTCAACCCTTCGCCGACCCGGGTTTCGTTCGCGACTAATTTCGAGTCACGGCCGGTGACGACAACAACCACGAGCATCATCTACACGACAGCTCAACCGGTTATGTCGACCATCGCCGACCCAAGGCCTGCGAGGAGTGCACCGAGCTCACCCGTGAGACCAGCGACAACACGCGCCGCTCCAGATGCGAACGACGCATACAGAGATTTTTATAGAGACCATGCTGCATTCCGGGAAATTCTAGCCGAAGAAAGACCCGAGGTGATGCCGCGCCGATCCACGGTAAACCCGCGAGCGTTACCTAGCTACGGCTACGAATACCTGCACGGTGAACAGGCCGAGGTCCTACGCGATAATAGACCCCCACAGCTAGAGCTAGAGGACCGACATCGTAGATCGGAGGGAGTACGACCCGACCAAACGAGGGGAAGGCCCGAAACGGTAGAAATTAGCGATAGCCGGGACCCCCAGGACCTCGAGGACTTAGTACAGGAAGTACTGAGACGATTACCGCGGGAATCTCTTCCGAAAGGAGCGGTAGAACCCCGGGAAGATAGGGAACGTCAATCGCGCGTAGAACTACGGCCAACGGAAGGCCACACCCGCCGAGAGGTCGACTTCAGGCAAAACCGAAGCCTGTCGCCGGTAAATCCTCAACCGATCATTACCCACCCACCCTCCCATGTTAGGGATCCCAGCACGAGGATGTGGGATGACCCGCACTCCAGCTGGGAAGACGTGACGACACCCGCGCGTTCGCACTGTAGAGACCGAGCCAAGGAGGTGGTCGAAGCGTTACGAAGGTGGAACGTAAAGTTCGGAGGTAGTAGTGAGCAAAGCGCGGAGCACTTTTTAAGCCGTCTCGATGACTGTAAGAGGTTCACTCCACTAAGCGGCAAAGAAGTAATACAGTCTCTGCCAATAGTATTCACGGGGATCGCCTCGGAGTGGCTACGACTCGAGCGAGATAGCTGGTCGAGCTACGAAGATTTCCGGCAGGAATTTAGAAGCTGGTTCGGCGACGAAACAGTAAATAAAAGATTCCGTCAGCAGGCCGCGTCGCGTACGCAGGGCGAAAACGAGTCGGTGACCGTCTACTTGACCTGCATCCGGGGGTTATTAAATCGTATGACTAGGCTATACGCGTTGGAAGACCAACTAGATCTAGCATTCGAGAACCTTAGGCCGGAGATTCTGAATTTATTAGACCGGAACCAAATAACCAGTTTTAAAGAATTAGCTCGGGCTGCCACGGCTAAAGAAAGAAATTTAGCATCCTCGCGAGCGTACAAGCCACCCCCACCCGCCGACGCCGACGATTCGTACATGTCAGAACTAGCTTGCAAGGCTAAGGCCAAGCAGGCGAAAACGGCACAGGCACTCGCAGCCGTAGATGAGTCGGTCGAAGCCACGAAGGCACCAGAGGCACCGCAGGCCGCAACCGCTCCGAAAACGAAGAAAAAGGGCGGTAAGGGTGAAGGGGGGGGGGAAGATGGCCTTGGAAAAGGCCATAAAAGAGCAGCTCGCAGCAATCCAGTCGAGTTTAGAAAAGAAAATCGAGACCGCGACCGCGAACATACAGCCTCGTCAGGCTAACCAAAGCGCGCAGGCACACCCCGTAGACGCGAGGGTAACCACCAACACCATGCCAGCAATGGAAGGTGGACCAGCGGTCACGTGCTTCAATTGTGATCGCAGAGGTCACATATGGAGGGATTGCCCAGCGCCGAGGGTTCGTTTTTGCTACCATTGTGGTAGGAAAGGCGAAATCGCGACTACATGTTCGCGTTGCCATCCGGGAAACGGAACAGGGGACTCGCGAACAGGGCAAGGGAGTCACCCCCAGTAGAAAATCCGAGCCCAAATAATCCTACCGAGCCAGAGGTGGAATGCTTTCCGATGCAGACCCTCGAGCTGCAACCACGCTGGTTTTTAACAGTAAAAATCGGGAATTCGAAGGTTCGCGCTTTAATAGACACCGGGTCTTCCAGAAGTTTTTTAGGAGCTTCGGGAAAGAAAATCGCCGAAGAAAATGGTCGGGCCTTAAGCAAACCAGCTTTTGAACGGGTTATAAGGGCAAACGGCGACACCGAAGCAGTCTTAGGGGAATTTATCGTGCCGATTGAATTGGCAGGAATAACCCACGAACTTGCGATTCGAATACTCCCGTCTGTAGCGTGGGATTGCATCCTCGGTATGGATTTTATTAGATTATTTGAGTTAGAAATGTATGGCGGAGACGATACGTGGCGTCTAAAAGAGGGACCGACGGAAACTAATCCGTTTTTCGAGTCATTGGCAGCGACCACGGGGTCAACCAACGCGTGCTACGGCATAGCAGAGTTAACTTCAGCGGAGAAAACGGTACTGGAAGAGTTTTTAGAGAACGAGCTACCTGCGGTCACGGGCCCACTAGGATTAACAAGCCTAGCTGAGCATACCTTAGATACGCAGGGAAACTCGCCGATTAAACAAAGATATTATTTAGTATCACCGGTGGTACAAGCCGCGATCCATGCTGAAGTTGATCGTATGTTAGCCGAAGGCGTCATTGAGCCGTCACAAAGCGCGTGGTCGAGTCCCATAGTAATGGTTAAAAAGCCGAATGGCAGTTATCGTTTTTGTTTGGATTTCCGCAAAGTAAATAGCGTCACGAAGAAGGATGCCTACTCGATTCCTTATATTAACAGAATTTTAGATAAACTACGTGCCGCGAGGTATATTTCGACGATAGATCTGAGTCAAGCGTATCATCAGATTCCCTTGCACCCAGATAGTCGCGAAGTCACTGCGTTCACTGCACCGGGCAGAGGCTTATTTCACTTCACGAGGATGCCATACGGACTCACCGGAGCCCCTGCCACGTTTCAAAGATTAGTTGACAAATTAATTACACCGGATATGGAACCACACGTTTTCGCGTATTTGGATGACATTATTGTAGTTACGGATAATTTCGTGAAACATATAGACTGGCTCAAACGCGTTTTTGATCAAATCGCGAGGGCTGGTCTAACGTTAAACCCGGATAAATGTGAGTTTTGTAGAGAAGAAGTTAGATATTTGGGGTTCAGAGTTAACAACGAGGGATTACAAATAGACCCCGACAAGATCGAACCGATTGTTAGTTATCCGGCACCCCGGAACTTGAAACAATTGCGACGATTTTTAGGGATGGCCTCGTGGTACCGCAGATTTATTCCAGCGTTCGCGGGCTCCTCGGAGCCATTAACGCGGCTTCTACGCAAAGATAGACGGTGGGAATGGGGCGAAGAACAAGAACAAGCGTTCAACGAATTAAAATCCGCGTCAACCTCAGCCCCGGTATTATCGTGTCCTGATGTTCGAGTACCTTTCGTAGTGCAGACGGATGCCAGCGATTTTGGAATCGGCACCGTCTTGACTCAGACCATCGACGAGGTCGAACGAGTCATCGCGTATGCGAGCCGCACTCTTTCTGAAGCTGAGAGAAAATATTCGGTGACAGAAAAAGAGTGTTTAGCTGTAATTTGGGCCATAAAGAAATTTCGCGCGTACCTCGAGGGGTATCATTTCACGGTGATAACGGATCACAGCAGCCTCCGATGGTTGCATAATTTGCATAATCCGACAGGTCGGCTTGCTAGGTGGGCATTAGAGCTCCTGGAGTATGACTTCGAGGTCGTACACCGGAAAGGAGCTATGCATCATGTCCCCGATGCATTATCGCGAATGTACGAAGACGAGGTAGAAGACCTCGCAGCCGTACATGTAGCCGCGATTAATGAGGCCCAAGATCCGTGGTACACGAAGCGCGTACAAGAAGTTTTAGAGGCCCCGAAAAAGTATAGAGAATGGTCGGTGTTCGAAGGCCGACTGTATTATTTACGGCCGAATCCGGTGACCGAACCAATTATGGAAGACCTTAATCCGTGGAAATTAGTATTGCCAGCCGAACATCGCGACCGAGCGTTTATCGAAGCGCACGAAGACCCACAGGCTGGGCATCTCGGAGTCGAAAAAACTTATGCGAGAATCCGCGAGGATTACTATTGGCCTGGCATGTTTAGGGATATCGTAGTCGCGGTACGACGATGTCAGCAATGCCAACAGTGCAAAGTCGAACAGGCTACGCCAGCTGGTCTGATGGGAGATCGCGTAGTAAATCAGCCGTGGACAGTAGTCGCAGCTGACATAATGGGTCCGTTTCCCCGTGGTCGATCAGGATACGAATATTTGTTAGTCTTCGAGGACTTATTTACGAAGTGGGTCGAGTGCATTCCGTTGCGTAAGGCCACTGGGAAAAACATTATCGCGGCGTTCGAGGATTTAATTTTGTCTAGGTGGGGTACTCCGGAAGTATTCCTCACTGATAATGGCACCGAATTCGCGAACAAAGCCGTCGATGAAATGTGCGCCGAGTACAAGATTGTACACGCCCACGTACCCCCGTATCACGCGCAGGCAAATCCTGTAGAGAGGGTAAACCGAGTCTTGAAGACTATGATCACGACGTATATTAAGACGGATCATCGAGACTGGGACATTCATTTGCATGAATTTCGGTTCGCGTATAATTCTGCGGTGCATAGTTCACTGAAAGTGAGCCCAGGGTAGACCCGAGGTCGCCCGAACCTCCCAGTACGGGGGCAGTATCACGTCCACGGACGACTTAAGAACCGATACCGAGGGATCCCCGATACATGCCCATGCCTTTACCCCCTACTAGGCCACGGCAACCCTCGGAGGTAGACCGCCTCGAAAGAGAGGTTCGGGAAGCCGACCAGAGAGCAGCGGAGGCCCGGAGAGTGGTGAGAGAGACCACGAGGCTCGCTGTCGAGGCCCACAACGAGGCCGTGCAGTTACGGCACGCTTACGAGGCCGCAGTCCGAGCCCGCCGAAATCTCGATGAGATAAGGCGAGGGCGAGGAGAACGAGAGGCGCGGGAAGCCGCCGTTTTGGCCTTTCGACAGAGCCAACTTAACTGTTGGAATTGTGGCCGGGCAGGACACACGTCCCGGTACTGTGACCGACCCAAGCGGATGTTTTGTAATTTATGCTCAATGGACGGAGTGCTAGCCGAGACGTGCCCGTGCCGAGACCAGGCGTGGCACCTGGAGTTGGCCGCAAAGAGAGAGAGGGAGCAAGCAAGACGGGGATATTATCCCAAGGCCCCTCGAGAAGAGCACGGCAGTACTTGAACGGGGTCGAACGAAGACCGCGATATCGGAGTCTGGTCGGGGTGGACTCATGTTCTCTTAATTCTTTTTTTTTTTTTTTTTCTTTTCTTTTTCAGTTTTATTTTCTTATTCGCGTGGGGTTACTCTTTAAACTCCCCTTTTTTCCGTGGCATTGAGTCCGACTAAAATATCTCTTTTTGTTTCTGTTTTTTTTTGTTGTTTTGTTTTTTTTTGTTTCTTTTTTGCTCTCTTTTCTCTCTTCTAGTTGTGTGTTGTTTTTTTTTTGTTTTGCATTGCTGTGCAGGCCCTCGCGGCCCTTTCGGGTAGGAAATTTTCGTTTATGGGGTCTTTTGGGACTCGGGCATTGACGCCCTGTATTTAGTTTCGTTTTGTTTTGTTGGTTCGTAGTCTCTTATTTTATTTGTTTTTTTTTTTGTCGTGTTTTTGGTCAAAATTATTGGTAATGAAATTACAATAGTCCTTTATTTTGCTATTTTTTTTTTGTGTGGTTCGTAAGTTTCGAGCTTTCAGATATTAGACTCTTATTTTGATTTTGTTTTTTTTTGGTTGGGAAGTCGAACCCTTCCCTAAGTTTTTGTCTTTCTGCCTTCTGCAGGGGGAGAGTAGCGTGTGATGACTTGAGAATTTAACCGGGGGTTTTCATAAAATTACCTTCGTATTCCCTCCCCGGGGAAAAGTTTAGTTTGTTAAAAAGTTACGTTTAAGCCATCAGATCCAGACGGATCTGTAGACGTAAGACGCGGTGTGCGGCCGCCACTCGGAGTTCGGTCCATGGGTCAGTTTTGCAAGCGCTTCCGCCCCAGTGGTCCGTCTAAGGGGGGGGGGAGTTGTAACATCGCATGTTACGACAGGCTCCTCACCCCTTTAAACGACCTTAGCGGAGTGAATGAAGATGAGAAAATGAATAGGTAGACCCCGAGGTCCGACAGAATTTCCGAGATGCGACCGTGACCGACTAAAGACTGTTAAACATATTATTTATTCTTTTGTTTTGTTTTACGACTCTTCTCTAACATGTGGGAGACGAGGCCTAGCCGACGGCTAACAGACTGTAACACAGACACACCACTACCGACGAAATACGTTCCAGTATCGACTGTTCGGATCCTACTCGACGAACGCCACCCAAAAGCTTCGGAGGATAGTAGTGGCCACGCTACCTCCGGCTATTGATCTAGAGGACACGGGGGAGTGCCAAGGGCATTCTACAACGGGGGATATCGGTGGTGGAAGAGATTCCCGCCACCAAGAAGAGCCTGCATCCCGTGAGCCTCCGACGTAGCAAGCTAAAATCATCGTGGCGAACTTTGAATTACGCGCGTGGCGACCACCGGTCGCCATGCTTAAGGGATCCTTCGGTCGATACAAAAATCGATATTTGGCCGTAGCACGAGGGCGCTGATTACCGGCGCTATGCGGTCTAGTCACTCTGCGTTAGACTACCCGTGTTCACTGTGATATACTGAGCGTACGTTAAAAGGTATTTTTCTGTTAATAAATTCAAAAACAAAAGCGTGGAATCTAAGCCCCGTGGGCAGTTTAGTTGTGTCTTCTCTCTGGTTAGCCTAGGGTTGCTGTGCGTGAGTTGGCGGAGAATATCTCCGAAGATCCCAGGCAAATTGAGAGAGATGAATGTGGGACGGGAGAGAATCCTATTCCTCCACTGGCTGGAAGACGGTAAGCGTTAGCCATTCTTACCCATGCTAATTTGAAATCGGCAACGGCCGTCAGCCATATTGCCTTTGAGCAGCCACGAGGCTAGATAATTTTTGGAATCGAATTAAACCGATTTCCGAGAGGTAGGCCGTCACCAGTGTCCCCGTGTAGTAGAGAATATCGTTCGAGTCATTATTTTGTAGAGAAATATCGAGTATTGTATGGTTTATTAAGTTCGGGTGTGCTACCTGTCGCACACGAGTGCGACAGAGATAGTCCTAGTCAGTCACTGTCGCTCTCTCTTCCTCCTGTAGGGAGAGACACAACTAGTTGGTGTTTAGATTTCGAGTCTTTGTTTTTCGGGTTCGAGTCAACCAAGAATTCTAATTAAATAATTATCGCGTTATTCGCAGAGTTAGGTTAAGTTAGTTTTAGTAAGCTCTTGTAAATATTACGTCTTTGATCAATTCTTTATTTTCTATTCTTTAATACGAGCCGAAGGCTCACCCATTGTAAATACTAGCCTGTTAATTAGTTGTAAGTTCTACTCGTGTAGTTTATTTAGCGTTCCCGTTGGGATATTGTCCCACGAGGACTTAGTTTGCCGAGTTATTTAACTTTTGCATGATTTTTCCTTGTTATTGCTATCCTACGTGGAAGCTAGTAGTCTGATATTTATTGTAAAACTCGTCAAACGTGGCCAGGTCGCGTATACACGACCCGAGGCCGTTCTTTCTACGAGGGAATTTATTCCCGATTGTTAAAATTATTATTTCTATTTCTTTTCTATTTTGTTGAATAAATTCTATTTTTTTCTATTGTCAAATTCAAACGCTCGAGTCGTTATTTAACGTCCCGCTAATCCTTCAATTAATCCTGACCCCTCTCCGCGGTACTGTAGCTAGCCGACGCTTTACGTACCCGTAGGTTATATTTTGTTTATATTTTTGAACGTGGCGGTTATCCGCCTGGCGCCCAGCATATTTTTCAGGTAATCAACTTTGGCCAATTGTCGAGTGGACGGTTCTCGGAGGCTAGCATCCGGTCTAGTTCGAGGGCTAAATAAAATCCACCTCACAATATATTTATGTAATACATGTGAGAATCAACGTCGAAAAACCTGCTTACGCGAAAATTGCGATAAATGTCCAATAAGTGAAAGAAAAGATTCTAAAAAGAAGGATCTCACCACGACGAGATCGCTCTAAGTTCTTTCTATTCGAATGTAAACTAATCCAGGATGTTCTGGAAAAAATTGAAACTGACATACACGGCGGACATCGGATTTGTAGACATTCGACGTGAAAATATTGAGAAAAGATACGTCACGAAATTTCAATGATACATCTGTCAAAAGCACATTCTTCGAAGATAATTTTCATTCATCTGTTTTTCTACAACTTGACCAACCAGAGCTCATTTAAAATTATTTGAATGCCATTCACTTGAGAAAATTCGAAATTCGCAGTTGAGAAAATTAATCAAACAAGAAATCGGGAATTATCACACATGTTGTGTCCAGATTGCTGATGGTAGAAAAAAAATTATCAAAAATCTTAAAGAGGGTGAGGTCCGAGCCTGACTCGTTTTAAAGAGAATACCTCATATACATCATACATACGTGTACATAAATATATGTAGATGTGAACAACGATCAGACAAATTCAGTGTTGATATTCTGGTGATTATTATTTTGGGTTTCAGATTCCGAAAACAAAAAAAAAAAAAAAATGGGGTAGGCGTCCAGGCCACCAGGACTGAAAGTGAGTACCCTTTCAACTGCTTAATTAATAACGAAAAGTACGGAACTTTGCCGGGAAGAAATTGTCGCTAATTACTATAAGTCATAACAAATTTGAAATCAATAATCAGGTGAAGAATATAAAAAAAATATATAATGTTATGTAAATTTCACAAACTGATATAGGACTTGCCACGAAAAAAATCGAAAACAAATTTCAATAAAATTCCCATGATTTGAAAGAAAACTGGGATTGATAATTCAAAAAGAAATGCGAGAGGAAAACAAGGTGCCATGTTATATTCTGTTGAGTAGTAGACTTGTCGCAAAAAAAAAGCGACAACAAATTCAAATAAAATTCCCATGATTTGAAAGAAAACTGAGATCGATAATTCAAAAAGAAATACGAGAGGAAAACAAGGCGCCGTGTTATATTCTGTTGAGTAGTTTTGAGAAGAAGAAAGAATCCCCGAAAAAAATATTGTCTGAATGATTATAATGTGTTTGAAATAGAATTGATATTGATAATCAGTAAATGAGAACTGATAACCTCTGTTTTCTTTCCAGAACCCATCAGCGACGTTGTTTAGGAGGCGATCGTTGCCGCTTTTATGAAAGGTTTGATACAATTTTAAATGTACGAGTGTTGAAAAAAATAAAACAATATGTGGATATGGATTTTGATATATTGTTGTCTTTTCAGAAGATGAGTGGGACGCCATATTGGCGATGGTAGAGATGCCGGAACCCTGATGTCCGCAATAACTCACCAATAATACTAATAAAAATAATATTAAAAATAATAATAATATATACCACATCTCCAGAATCTGATGTTTGATTTATACCCAAGAACATTTCCTTTATTTCTAGCAGTTTATTATATTTATAATTATCATTATTGTCATAATCGTTCTTGAATTGTACTGATATTCAGATCAAGTTATCCGTACAGATCATCATAAAAGCTGTCGAATTTTTATAGAATATATTGTTCAAGCAGTTGAGATCTTGAGAGTTTCGTGAGCGCAAAAGAATACCTCTGCGATAGGGCAGTCGACAGTAATTTTTCGATATTTTCGAATCGGTTAGTCAGAAAAAATGTTAGTTCTATGAATTAATCGATTTACATATAGTTACAATTGTACCGCGTAATTCCTCGCTTACATCTCAGTAACTTGTATTGCGGACCGTATATCATATACCGGGTGGTATGTCATCGACATCGCAGTAACTCCGGTCTCGGACCGTCAGGTATAGTCGGAAGGCGGCCGATAAACATGATCGCGAAATATCTGGTTCGCTGCTCGACTATTAGACAGTCGAAATTCGATCAACGCGGTCACTAGGCCGGCGATGCCGGCACTAGGAAAAACATGCTTTGTCGAAAATGCAAAGTTCGCAGTACATATACAATGTACTGTCACATGTCCAGCTGACCAAGGGTCAGCTGATCGTGGTTTGAGGAGCGAGCCAAAGCATAGAGCGAATGAGTGGGGATAATCCTCAGCGTTGGTACCTTCAGTACAACGGGAGTGGGGCAAAGAGTATAAATTCTAGCAACACAAGAGCTCTGGAGCAATTCTCAGGCAAAGCGTCCTAATCGACTCACATATTGTATTCCGAAAACTGCAGTAGAGCAATAGCGGCCTACTGACAAATAAATTTCAATTTCAAAGCTTCAGACTTATTTAAATTCGCCAAAGCGGCATTTAGACTACCGTTTGAAAATCATAATTATAATCTTATGGCAAAGCGCTTTTGATAAAATATAAAAGATAAAATAAAGAAGTCAAGATTTCAGTGAAGAAACTTGCAAATAGACATAAGTGACCGAAAGGTCACTATTAGATTAAAATTAGGATAAGGAACAATGTATAATTAGGAAAAGGGAAATCTCAGTAATTAAAGTATATTTCTATTCTCATGCAAATAATTCTTTATCTGCCATTGGTGTCACAATCCTAACCATACTCATCAACCAGGTTAGAGACAGCTTGAAGACACGAATCAAAGAGCGTACGGCACTGAGCTAACGCTCATTGTCCGAGGGCCAAGGATTTCGATCCCAAGTCTGGTGGACGGTCTGGGGTAATACCAAGATCCGTAGAATAGGACTAAGATCTTTAGAAATCTATTAGGCACGACAGGCAAGGGTAAAACTTTGCGCCTTCGGCTCGGTCTGCAACCTCACTCTCGTCAGAAAAAGTTTTACCGGACTCGTACTGTAATGTACTATTGACAAAAAAGTAGCCGAAAGTAATGTAAAATCGATACAAAAAAGTAAGCCTTTACAGGCACCCTTTCTAATTGAGATAAAGGGTTCAATTTGGGGTCAAAATTTTTTATTTTTTTTACTTTCGAATGAAGGGTATGAATGAATCTAATTCTGAAATAGCTATATCAACGACCACCCTAGTGCGTATGCATTTCAAAGTTGTCTATAATGAAATAAATTCGAAACTAAGCTACCCCACATCAAATCCATACAATAATCGTTAGAAGTGAAGTCTCACGTGATTGAATTTGATGCCAATCATGGTCGATAATTGGTCAGCATCGTCTAAGCTTGGCGTTGATCGAAATGTTGCGTCGACGAATAACTTGGACACATGCTGCGTTATTTCGTCCCGAACGAACTGCTCATCATAAATGACAATATGCTCGTTCTCGTTGTCATCTACGAGAAGCTTCGTCGTGAAGCGACCACTGGCATATTCGAGCATTCGAGCATTCGTCGGATCGTCTAGCTGGTCGGCGAATTCTTGGATATCCCATGGATGTGCCGGATACACAAGTCGTCTGCATCTCATCATAAAACTTTTGATCGATTTGAAAGTGACGAGTTCCGCAGCTTCAGGATATTTACGTTAAAAATAAGACAGGAATTGACGGAAATCATAATTAACCTAAGCTAACTCCGCGGGACAATCTCAAAATAATCTTGCTTCGATTTATGTCATCACGGGAATAATGATTTCCTTCATTCGGATCGTCGGAGCTTGTTTGAAAATCATGAAAGTTAAGGCAGCAATCGAATCGGGTCATTGAAAAAATATATAAAATATGCCGTTTATAAAGAATCTCATTACTAATGTGGGCGTTCATGAGGGATGAATTTAAAAACAATTACTCTGACATAGTATGCCATTTTTTACAAATCTGTAAAGTTGAGGAACGGACTTTACCTTACGACGCCGAAATGACATTTTGACTATTTAAAATTTTGAAAAGGGATCTTAATCTTCTCGGAAATGCTTAACGATTTTTTTTGAAGTGGAGTCAACTTGCTTGCACCGAAAAAAAACAATAATCAGGCATATTTAGATGAACGTATTGGAAACAGAAAGTGATTCCATATTTTGGCCCACTTCTTGAAATCCACCCATATAATTCAAATCTAGTATGTGCAAACAAATTAGCAGGTGCACAATCGAAAATGAAATTACTTACAACAATGACGTCTGATCAAATAGATCTTTTAATCTATACCAATGAGTAGTTGATGAATCTTTCAACGCTTTTTTGAAAGATCCTACCAGAACCGCAGTTTCATTGGGTGGACATTCTTGGGAATGCGGACGGACGTGATTTAACCGCCCATTTTCCATCTTCGCCGTCCCAAAACAAACTGTGCTGTTGTGACAGCGTAAGTGACTGCAACGTAATGAAATTATAACAGTGATATAACCGATTGTGAAAAAAAGGAATATGCAATTATATGCGAAGTAGGTCCTCTCAGGTATTTCCTTGTGGTGGGTACCTTGCCAGTATTGGGTATAAGGCGCTATTCCACGCAAAAAGTATCAGTCCCAACTCAGATATTTTATATGATATGCATGCCGACAGTTCACAGAGAATTAGACTTCTGTGCCAAAGGATTTTGCAAATAGTGCATAATTCATCGAGAAATTTGCAATTGACAAAGTTTACATGGTTTTCCGACCAAGTACACAACTTGGACATTATTGATGCTACACAGATGTATTTTGTTTTTTTCGTTCCACGCGAGAAACTCTATGAGGTTTTCAATGAAAAATAGCAAATTACACAAAAAGTCATCGTTCAATTGTTCATTTGTTTAACAAATTCAATTGAGTTCATTTAACACCTGTTTATAGTACTAAAGAATCTTTACGAGTATATAAACTTTTTATTGCCTTTCTATTACAGGATTTACATTATATTTTATATTTTCTTTCTTACTCTCTATTTGAACTTTGTTTTTACTTTATTAATACTTATCAACTTATATAACTTATATATTTTATTATATTTTACTTCAACTTATATATATATTTATTTCTTAAATTTCTTTTGTATTTTGCTGTATCTTGTTTTGGCTGTTATGGGTGCCACCCTTTTGGCTGTTATGGGTGCCACCCTTTTTCTTCTTTTCTTTTCTTTTCTCTCCTGTCCTGTCCCTCTTCTCTTCCTCCGCCCTGCCCCTGTCATCCTCCCCTCTTCCCCCCCTAGCTCGCCGTCTCTTCCTCTCTTTAATGCTTTTCTTCCTCTTCCCTCCTCATTTGTCTCCTTAGCTTCCTCTCGATCTTCCTTTTTTCCTCCTTCACCTCCTCCAGTCTCTTATATAGCTCTTTGGTCTCCTCCCACGCTCTGTCCTCCTCCTCTTCCTCTTCCACTCTTTCCAGCCTTTTCTCCTCTCTTTCCCATTCTCTTCCTCTCCAGTTCCAGACCCACCATTTTCCGTCGATGAGGAATTTATCCTCCTTCCTCCGGTACTCTCTTCCTCTCGCCCTCTCCTCGTTTTCTTTCCTTTCACATCTCCATCTTATTTCTCTTTCTTCATAAGTGAGATCGTCTCCTATCCTCACCTCATCCTTTCCGTTCCCGTTCCTTACTAGTTCCTCCTTGTCTTCGTCCCTTCCTAGCGTTAATACGTACATCCTTCCCCCTTGTCCGTCCTCCTTCCTTCTTCCGCCCACTATTTTCACCTCCCTTCCCACCGCCTCTCTAAACACCCTCCTCACTTCCTTCCGCCAGTCCCTTCCGTCCTCCTTCAATCCTCTTACCACCACATTTCTTTTCTTGATTTCTCTTTGAGCCTCCTCTTGCCTCTCCCTTGCCTTCTCCCCCTCTCTCTCTCTCTCTTTCACCCCCCTTTCTCGCTGTTTCTCGTTGAACCATTCCTCTATGTCCCTTCCTTCTTCTTTTTTTCCGTCGGGTACAGCGGGGGGGGGGGTCAACCCCTCGGCCCCCCCTGTCCCTCTTTCTTCTTCCGCCCGTCTTCCCTCCCTTCCTTCCAACAACTTTTTAACCTCTCCCCATTCCGTCCTCATCTCTTTCATCTCCTTCCTTACCTCCTCCATCATTATTTTCATATCAATTTCCCTTGCCTCCTTCCTATTCCTTCTTTCCTCCATCTCCGCTTGGTCCCGTCTCCACTTCGCAATATTTTCTTCCATTCCTTCCCTGATCGTTTGGTCCATGCTTTCGATGCTTTCCGCCATCTTTCAGTCACTTTCGCGCTCCCTCTACTATGCTTGTCCTGTGTTCCTGCTTCGTTGTCTATCTTCTTTCCTCGAGCTATCCTTCACGGATACTCCGTCGGTACGCCGCCGACTGTCGTGACTGATGCCTTTTGTGTCGGTAACTTCCTTACCTACTTATCCTCTACTCTTCGTTCGGTGGTTCTACCGTCTCTTCCCATTGTTCTCTGTCTCTTTTTTCTTTCTCTTCTCTTTTCTTCTTCAGGCTTCTCCCCCACTTGCTGCCTTTCCCTTCCTCTCCGAGTATTACCTCTAGCTGCTCCCTTGCATCGTCCATTTCTCTGCATCTTTCCACCAGGTGTTCCAGCGTTTCTTCTTCTCCTTCACATAATCTACACGCTCTCTTTCTTTCATTGAGCCAGAACTTGTTTCTGCCATCCATGCCTCGTTCGGGATCCCGTCGCGCCCTGCTGCCTTGCCTCTTTTCATCTTTGTGATTTGCCCCTTTATCTCTTCATTCCATTCTAACCCTTCCTCCCCTCCTCTGTCTCCTCTCTCCCCCTCTTCTTCATTTATTTGTGGCCTCTCCTTTACCCCTCCTAAGGTTCCCATGAAGTGTGTTCTCCATGTTTCTGATGTTATCTTGTCACTGACCTTCCTTTCTTTTTTCGGAATTTATTTACGTATTTCCATGCTTCTTTCTCGTCCTTAATTTTTCCCAGCTCGGCTTCTTCTTTTTCTCTCCACTCCTTCTTCTTGTCTTCGCATTTTTTCTTGTATTCTACTCTCATCTTCTTAAAGCTTCCAGTTGCCTCTTCCCTTCCTCCTCTGACTCTTCTCCACTCTTTCTGTAGTTCTTTTTTCTCATCCCTACAGTCCTTGTCCCACCACTCCCTGTATCCGGTTTTCCTTGGCGGTTTTCGTGCTCTTCTGGCTGTGGCCTTTTCAATTTCGCTCTGCAGTTCCTTCCATTCTTCCTCTACTCCTCTTGCTTTCCACTCTACTTTCCTCATTTTCTCTTTAAACTCTATTGCCTGCTCCTTCTCCCATATTTGTACCATTCCTCTCTCCTCCGTGTAAGTTCTTCTATCTCCTGCGTCTCCTTCGCCTATAATGACTTCTATTGGTTGATGGTCCGAGTCCGTCCTGCTGCCGACTTGGAACCCCTTGATCCCGTCCCACGCTTCTGCGTTTACTATTCCATAATCTATCGTGGATCTGTTTCCGCCTTTGTGGTACGTCCACTCACCCTCTTCGTCCCCTATCACGTTTCCGTTCAGGACTGACCATCCCCTATCTTCGAGTAGTTCTATTAAGTCCCCCCCCTCTTTGTTCTGTTTGAGGTCTTTTGCTTTCCTTTTCTGTGATCCTTTCCTTTCTTCTCCGTCTTCCCTGTCCCCTCCTGTCCCTATCCTGGCGTTAAAGTCCCCTCCAATCACCAGATTCTCTTCTGCTCTCTCGTCTCCTACCGCTTCCTCTAGGATCTTCAGTTTTTCTTTCTCTCCTGCTCTATTATATATATTAATGATCCTCCATATTTCTCCTTTGTAGTTTATCCTGTACTCTTGTATACCCTCCGCATGCTGTTTCTCTGTTTCCAGGTTAGTTCCGTCTCTGATTCCTGTGATTATTCCTCCCATCGCTCTTCCTTTTCTCTCTAGTCTTTCGGCTCCTTGGCATGACCACTTCCAGCCCTTTGGTAGGTTCTTCTCCCAGCTGTCCCAATCCTTCTCTTCTATCCACGTTTCTGTCAATCCTATGATGTCAAACGCCCCCAAGTACTCCCAGAATTCTTCATCCTTGTTCCTTACGCCCGCTACGTTCCAGAACACTATTTTTAGCTCCCCTTCCTCTTGTCCCTGTTAATGCCCGCCTCGCCCTGTTGCTCCTCTTCCTCCTCTTCCTCTTCCTCTTCCTCTGCCTCCACCGCCGCCGCTAGTCCCTTCCTCTCCCATGGAACTTGCTCCTGTTAGCTGTTCCCGGTCGTCGTTCCATATCCACTGGCTGTTTCCGAACCACATCTTCCTGTATCCCACTCGGATCGATGTCCCTGGGTTCTTTTCTCTCTCTTCCTTGGCTATTTCTGTTATCCTCCGCTGTACTTCCCTTTCTTTGGTGGTCAGGTCGTCATCTATGTAGATTCTCTTACTCGCGAGTCTTTTTTTGCCGTCCATGATCATTCTTTTCTCCTCCCAGTTTCTTACCTTCACCAGGATTGCTCCGTGGTTACTTCTCATGTCAACTGTCTCCGTAAAGCCTATATCTTCTCTCGTTGTCCCCCTAATGATTTCTCTTACCACCTCATCCGTGTCTCCTCCGATCGGCAGCTCCGCGCCTCTGATTATTATATTGTTCCTCCTCTCTCGTTTATCCCTTGCTTCTATTGTCCTTTCCACCTCTCTCAGTCTTTCCGTCATTTCTCCGTTCCTGTCGCCGTCTGCTCTCTCTTCTTCTACTATCCTCTTCACCTCTTTTATCGTTTCCCTCTTCTCTTCCTTTCTACTTTCTTTGTCGTTCTCCAGCTTCTTTGCCAGGTCCTCCTCTAGCAAACTGATGCTATCATCCAGTCTCTTTCTTTCTTTTGCTCCTTGCTCTTTCATTGCTTCTATCAGTCCTATCATCCTCTCTTTATCCTCTCTGGCCTCTTTTCTGCCCAATTCTACTTCTACTATTAGCTTTTTCATTTCTCGGACCATTGCGTTCAGTCCCTCTTTCATATCTTCCATATCGGTCACCCCCCCTTCCCCCGTCGTCTCTACCCTTCCTGACTCTCTTGTTACCTCTTCTGTCCCTGTCGCTGCTTCTACCTGTATTAGTTTTTCTCTCTTCTCTGTTCCCGGAGACTTCCTTGTGTCGATTCTCTTGGCTAAATTTGTCTCTGTCCTCTGTTCTTCTGACTCCTCGTCCCCGTCTGACCCCTGGTCTAGGAACCGTTTCCTTCTCCACATCTCTATTATCTTTCCGTTTTTCCTTGCATCCCTAACTTCTCTTTCCATTCTGGTCGCATTTGACGGTCTCCCTCTTTTCTTACCTTTTGGTGATCTCCTTGGTGTAATCCATACTCCCTTCTTGTCTATTCTAGCCTCGTTCTCTGTCTTTTCGTTTTCTGTCCCGTTGTCAGACTTGTAGTCCGTGTCATATTTCCCATCCGCTGCTGCCCTCTGTGCCGGCTGTTTTGCACTAACCTTGCGCGCGTCTCCCAACTCTTCCTCTATTTCGCTTCCCGCCATTTCCCTCGTTTATGTTTGTAGGTTATGATGCCCCCTGTTCACTTTCGCTAACCTTCCGTCTGTCCCCGTTGCTTATTTACTCTAATACTATTCCCTCTTCTTCCGTTCGTTGCGCTCTTTGTCTGTGCCCACTTTCCAACTCTCCTCTTCCCGGATTTACCTACTATGCTTAAAAATTACGCTTCACTTCTCCTACGCACTTTTATCGTTCGGTGTCCGTACCGGAAGTCCATCTATACGAGTATATGGCCTGAATTCCAGATCAGATCATATTCCAGATCATATTCCAGAATTGATCGTAGCTGAGGTATGTTGTTTCTCGCCCAAAATAAGTGGACACGTATATTTCATTCCCATAAAAATGTCGAGTTTTCAATTTTATTTCTTCAAAAGTAAGACGTGACATAGCAAGTCACAAGTCTCCCCAAGCCACGCGGGGAAACCAAAGTAAATTCAAAAGCAACGAAAATATGCGAAGCTAGCCGAGGACGATCGGACGCGAGGTCCGATCGTCACTCGAGGACTTACCGTCCTAGTGACCAGTGCTAACGTACGAAGAGTAATTGAATTGTGATATATCCAAACCCGCTACCATTTAAGGTCAGTACCTTCCCCCAATCTTAACTAATCTAATTAGTAATCGCACACACCCTCACACACTACCCTACACCCGCACACCTGTGATAGATTTAAGATTAATTTGAATAAACCCCAATTATAATTTTCTACACTCATCTCAGTCGACCACGTTTCTCACCCTCATACCCCGTCCTATTCTTCCATTTATTTATAGCCGGCTATCAAGCCCGTTACAAATTGGCGCCCAACGTAAAAATCCACACTTCCCCACACACTAATAGGACGTTAAACAGATTGAAACAGTAAAAGATATCACGTAGAATAGATTAATTCAAAGACAAACGGTTATACACACATACACACATACATAGAAATGGCGGAAAGACGACAGAGCGAACCTCTGTTACCATGCGGCACACAACCGCAAGGTCCTGTACGTGCGCACTTTATAAACAACACGATAGACATAGAAGGACAAAATAGACAACGCACGGTTAGATACGCACAAATAGAGCACTCGCAACCACGCTTACAAGTACACGAACCATTTAGAGACGATAGACAAGTAGTTAGAAATAACATACGAAACGAAGACAACGACATGAGCACAATCAGAGATATTAGACAGATGCAGTCAGGACATGCACAAAATGATCAGTTATACTCAAATAGAACAACGCAGCACACGCTGCACAGCACACACGTACATGACACGACACCCATACAATTCGAACTAGACGAGAACATATACAACATATCACCAAACCCCACACACGCAAACATAAGTAGAAACGAAACAGGCGCAGACACATTCATAGGCACAAACAGGCGAAACATACAAACAATGCGCAACCTGATAGACTTAGACCCACCACAGACATACCCGACACACTACGACACAGAGACGGTACTACCACAAAGCACGCAACGCTTCAACAACAGTCAAACACCAAAACAGATAATACCGATCAAAGTGATACAATCATGGAACATAAAATACACCGGAGAACCTAGCGAAGATTTATACGAATTTTTACAAAATTTAAGAGACTTACAAATAGGATATGACATACAAGACAAAAAAACTAATGGACAATCTCACATCGATACTTGACGGAAAAGCAAAACAATGGTATAGAATACACAGAGGAAGATGGATCACACTACAAGAGTTCGCAGAACATATTAGACACACATTCACAGACACACGGCGGAGAGATAGAATTAAAGAAGAAATAAGAAATAGCGTACAGGAAGACAACGAGCTGATTTCGGAATTCGTGATTAGAATTAGAACACTATTTACGCAATTAGACCCGCCGTATACACTGACACAAGAAATAGAAATGACATATAGAAAACTAAAGTTAGAATACAAACAATACATAGGAAGATACGAAATAAGAACATTTGAACAGTTAGAAAATGCAGGTAAACAATGGGAACCAGATAGATCATGGGAAGAAACGAGACAGAGCATGATTAAGAAACAGAATACACCGCAAATAGAGTACACACACACACACACAACGCCACAGATTCAAACTCAGCAACGTAGAGTCTTATTACCGACGCCGAACATACAGCCGACATACACATACACAACACAGACGAGACCGCAGATACAACCACCAACACGCCCAACGATTGCATACCCAGCACCGCTATACACACGACAGACAAACACACAGACAGACACAACAGAGAGACGCTGCTACAACTGCAACGCACCAGGCCACATGAGATGGCAATGCACAAGACCGCAGCAGTCGGGAAACGAGTAAGGGAACAGCCAACACGGGTGGAGGCAGTTCCGCAAACACAAAACACATACACACGCGAACATGCAACATACACCATCACACACAATCCACGAGATCCGAGATTCCACATAAAAGTAGACATGGACGGACTAGAATTTAATGCATTAGTAGACACGGGAGCGACACACTTATACTTAGGACAAAAGATCGGAGAAATACTAAAAGAAAGAGACACAGACATACAAGATACACCTAACACTACCGTGTTAGTAGCGAACGGCACAAGCGCAGGAATAATAGGAAGAACAACAAGACGGATTAGAATAGGACACACAAGCAGATGGATAGAATTAGAAATAATCCCCACACTTGCATGGACATGCATCCTCGGGATAGATGCAATGAGACACTTCGGGATGAGATTAGACTTCGTAGACAATACATGGTCGATGAAAGAAAAGCCAGCATTAACATACATAATGGAGCGATGGCCTCAGCCAACTCCAGTCCCAATTCAATACCCGATCAAACAAAAAGATAACGTAGAACAAGAAAGCGAAAAACGCGAAGAAGGAAAAACAGAAATAGATACAGAAAAACCTAAAGAAACCAGGGAACAGGAAAGACAAACACACACAAAACAAGCAAAAGCAGCAGCATTACAAGAAAAATTAGAAAAATTAGCGTTAGAACAGGCGCGAAATACAGATATACAGGAACAAACACACACAATCACACCTGCACAAAAAAGAAAGGTCCTATTACCTACTCCAAATTTCCCACCGAATCCAAACCTATATAAAAATACACAAGAGCAAAACAGAGATAGAATAGAAAACACACACACAGACGCACCCACAAAACGAAAAGTCCTACTACCGACTCCGAACTTCCCACCGAATCCAAACCTATATCTGAACTATCAAACACCGTGAATCTGCAGCGGGATACAACAACTCACAGACACACAACACACAGAACTACAGATACTACTAAGAAATAAAATCACATCACTACCAGGCCAACTAGGCTTAACACACTTAACATCACACAAAATAGACACACAAGGTCACGCCCCAATAAAACAAAGATACTACATGGTATCACCCAAAATAAAAGACGCGATCTACGCGGAAGTAGACAAAATGTTAGCAGAGGATGTAATAGGGGAAGGTAGGGCAAAACGGACCGGGAGGGCAAAACGGACCGTAGGGCAAAACGGACCGAGAGGGCAAAACGGACCGCCTGAAAAATTTCTTCGGAATTATTATAAAAAATTCAATGATGCATCGTGAAGGTAACCCTCGAACTTAGTAACATTTTGAGGTAGGTCCAAGTCAATCTAGTCGAGTCAATTATCCTTTCTAGTCGTTTGCGATGATTTGACTGAGTCTGACTCGACGTGATTGACTAAGACCTACCTCAAAATATTTCTAAGTTCGAGGGTTAACTTTACGATGCATCATTGAATTTTTTATAATAATTCAAAATAAATTTTTCCGGCGGTCCGTTTTGCCCTCTCGGTCCGTTTTGCCCTACGGTCCGTTTTGCCCTCCCGGTCCGTTTTGCCCTACCTTCCCCTAGAACCATCAGAAAGTGAATGGTCAAGCCCTATCGTTATGATGAAAAAACCAAATAACACGTACAGATTTTGTCTCGATTTTAGAAAAGTAAAGTCAGTATCACGCAAAGACGCATATCCACTACCATACATGACAGCAATACTAGACAAATTACGCGCCGCACAATACATATTGTAACGTTTTAAGATAAACGTTGAGTTAATAAGTTATTATGTGAGTTCTCCAAGAGAAATAAAGTGAATCGTAGAGGAATTAGATATGTTTTGCAATGAGATTATGTATTCAGAAAATACAGGTCTACTTCAGTGGCAAGCTAAAGACAGACTGATTTGTTTTACAATAATCGTTGTTGACGCAGCAACTGAGTTTCTTATATTTTAAAGGATGTCATTTATCATATAGGCTACTAGATGGTGTTTTATAAATTGAATAGAATATGGGTGATTTTACCCAATGTAACACTACCCCCCCCCTTAGTAAAAGAGTCGTCCCGACTCTCGAGGTGAGTACAATAAAATTCGTATATGTGTAAAATCATCATAAGGATCAATAAGTTGTAAAATCAATGTGTTCTATTTGGGAGAATTGGAGCTGTGGCTCAAGAAGTTAAAAGTTTCCCCAAATACTATCCGGCATTCGCCCTCTGTCTCAAGGTAAACCACAGAAAACCTTGAGGAGATAGTGAATCTAATCAAACCAAAAGTGTATAATGTGATAAGTGTGAAATATTCTTCGGATCTTAAATGGAGAATCAGGAACCAGGAACCAGGAACCAGGAACCAGGAACCAGGAACAAGAAGGATGATCCGGAATAAGAAGAAGAATTCCTTAGTTACTGCGTAGAGAGTCCTGCATATTGGAAGTGGTTGGAGGGGTAAAGGACCAGGATAGAAGGACTTAAGGATTCCCAAGAAGTCCAAAAGGGGTCCAACTCCATACCTCTTCGAAATAAATCAAAAACGACCTAGACAGGAGGACAAATATTATTCTCTCGAAATATTAGGTCATAAATTAGAGTTCTTTAAAAACTCTTTCAAATTCTAGATTTCTTTATGAATCTTTTTGAATTATATTAATAAATTAATCCTTTTGGAAATAAACTGAATAGTTTTGAAATGAATAAATTAAATTATTATATTGAATAAATGTAAGGAATATAAATTGGAGCAGCCTTATCTGGGAGGAAGTAGGGAAACCGGATTATTAGGTCAGGATGGGATGGGTTAGGCTTCCTTCGTGTCGTCTCAGAATTATTTTCATTATTTTAATAGAAAATCCTACTCTCAGAATATCGGGAGCTGAAAAACTTGGGTTATTATTTGTTAACTAGAACATAACCTATATTTAAAGTTTTCCGCTCGGATCCCTTTTTATCTAGAGTCATTATTATTTAATTTTATTACAGTGACACCTAGCGTTATTTTGTCTAATACTTTCAACGAGATTCGATATTGAAATAAAAGAGGGTCTTTCAAACGACCCTTATCGAAAAATATCTCGAAACAAATGAAAAATTGTTTAAACAAATGAAGAAATAAACAATCGCTACGAAGAAGAAGGTCTTGATAGCGTCACTTGCTACCATGTTGTTCATCAACCAAGACGCGATTCGTCTAGGCATCTTAATTTCAAGATTAAACATTGGGGACATCTCCCACAAATCTGAGGCTTATACGAAAGCCAGATTCGAACGCGAGTGGGCCCGTATAAAATGTGCTAGGGGAGGAGCGGTGGCATTACAAAGTAAACCGCAGAAAGTTTGCGTTCGGTGTTATATGGCGAAGTAAGTTTTTTTTTTTTAATCTCTTTTTTTGTATAACTGAAATTATCATTCCCCTTGTTCTCTTTTTTTTTTTTTTTAGAGTTCCTGAGAGAGCCTTTCTTGAAAGTGTCGAAATTCATAGAATGTACGTTGGCGAGATTGAGTTGGGTGGACCCTATACTAACTGCCATATTTGTGAGCAGCCTCTCATCTTCCAGCAAGAGAATACCAATTGTGAGGAGTGTGAAAAATTCAAAAAACTTCTCAAGCATGTTTTCGAGAAAAGTTCCAGAAATCGATATTGAATTTTTTTTTTTTTTTTTTTTTTTTTTTTTTTTTTTTTTTTAACCACTTAAATATCAGTTGTAACAAGTTACCTATTATTATTATTTAATTTCTTCCGTTTCAATAAATAAATAATTCTTTACTAATTCCAATAAAGCCTCGTCATTTCTCGATGTTTATTTATTTTTATCGTTTCATATTCAATTCCGAGTTTGCTCAAATCTACCCGAATCTTTCCGAGTTGTTCCGAATCCGTTCCGAGTCTGAACTAGAAATCATACGGCTTCATAACCTCACAAAAATTCATATACACGTCGTCTGCGGAAGCTTCAGCGTCTAAGATCAAGACTGGTGCTGGAAGAGTCGCAAATTTCTGTCTAACCAACCAATCTTCGTGAACCTCGTGAAGAACTTTCAAGTAATCTAAAGGAATACCGTCTTCCTCGGAACGAGCGCGTGAATTTACTCGCGAAAACGACTCTTCTGGGGATAACCTCAAATAAACGATGAGATCTACTTCGTATGCCGGAGACTCGTTAGTTAAAACCCTAATATTTTCCATTAATAAATGAGCTTCGAGATTCTCGAAATCTCCCATCCTCCGACGCGTCTCTACAAAGCAATTACAGCTATAAATGGACCTCTCCATTATTTTATTAGGTAACGCGGTTTTAATAAAATGTCTATTCCTCATTGTCATCGCGGCATGGTGTTGAAAATGATATGCATATTTACTAGGATCTTTATACATCATCTCTAGGAGGTTTTCGCCAGCGACGTTACGATATTCATCTAAGGGTTCAAGTAAAGTGAGGATATTCTTATCATTTAAAAATCTTTTAGTGAAAGTCGTTTTACCACATCCGATATTCCCTTCTATGATTATCGTTAAAGGTCTATAATTTCTTCGTTTAATCCCGTAAGGCAGTTCCTCGGACCACCTGGAAGAATCCAATGAAAAGGTTTGATCATCCCTTTGGAGAGAGAAGTCATTATCAATAGGTTGGCTTTTATCTAGATTTAAAGAACGAAGGTTTTTGATTTTATTATCATGGGTAAGTCCATTTGATTCATAAGGGGCCAGGCGATCCAAGTGAACCACCTTAGGGCTAGTGCGTGTAGAGCGTTGGATGCGATAAACCACGCTATTTATTTTATCAATTATTGTGTAAGGGCCCTCCCAATTTGATTGTAATTTCGGACATCGTCCTTTTTCCCTTCTGGGTTGAAAGAGCCAGACTAAATCTCCTGTATCAAATGTAAGATCCCTAGCTCTAATATCATAATGAGCCTTTGTCCTATCTGAAATAACTTGTATCCTTCCCCGTGCGAAATTATGTATTTGTTCCAATCTGTCCCTTAGAGTAGAAACGAAGTCGGTTTGAAGAGGATCTGGCGAAGGAATAGTTCCCTTATCTAAATCTGAAGGTAAACGAAGATCTCTTCCCATAAGCATAGAAGCTGGAGACTGTTTCGTCGTCTCGTGTACAGCTGATCTATAAGAAAGAAGAAATAGAGGAATCCACTCGTCCCAATCTCGTTGACTTTTGTCTACGAAAGAAGCTAAATAACTCAAAAGGGTTCTGTTCAAACGTTCTACCATTCCATCAGACTGAGGATGAAGGGGGGTTGTATGAGTCTTTCTTATTCCTAGAACCTTAGATATTTCTGTCATTAAAATCAACTCAAAGTTTCGACCCTGATCCGTATGCAATTCAAGAGGAGCCCCATATCTACAAACAAAGTCTCTCACAAATATTTCGGCAACAGTCTTTGCCTCCTGATTAGGTATGGGAATGACCTCGGGCCATTTAGTAAAATAATCAGCAATAACTAGGGCATATTTATTTCCAGATCTAGAAAGAGGCAACGGCCCAAGGACATCCATAGCCACTCTCTCGAAGGGTGCTCCGACGTTGTATATTTGTAGGGGACTTCGACCCTTGTTGCGTGGACCCTTTTTCGCTATGCAGACCTTACATAACCTACACCAATCATCCACGTCCATCCTACTACGAGCCCAGAAGAATCGTTCTCTAATCCGATTTAAGGTTTTATTAGAAGCGAAATGACCACCCGAAGGAGTATCATGATACTGTTTGAGGATTTCTTCCGTCCTGCTCTTTGGTACTAGTAATTGCCATCTGATTTCTTTCATATCTGGAGATTCCCATCTTCGATACAATATCCCATTCATCAAAAAGAGGGAATCCCATTGAGTCCAATAAATTTTTAATTCTTGACTCTTGGCAGAAACATCTTGCCACTCAGGGCGTAATCCAGACTCTTTCCAAGTCTTTACTTGTAACAGAACCTCGTCTCCTTGTTGAGCCTTTCTCCATGGCTCCAAATTTTCTTCAAAAGTTATCGAACGGATCTTAAAGGGTTCGTCTAGTTGTTTGTCTAACCTGGTGCATTGTTTACATTCTATTGATCCTTCGCAGGGTCTTCTGGATAAAGCATCTGCGTTTCCATGAAGTAATCCTGCGCGGTGTTGGATGTCAAAGTCATATTGGCCCAGTCTTTCTATCCACCTAGCTACCTGTCCTTCTGGAGATTTGAAAGAAAGCAACCATTTGAGAGAAGCATGATCTGTCCTAATCAAAAACTTTCTCCCGTATAAATAATGATGGAAATGTGTTACTGTTTTTACCACAGCAAGAAGTTCCCTACGAGTAACGCAGTAGTTCCTTTCTGTTTTACTAAGAACACGACTGAAATAGCTAACTACCCTTTCGTTCCCATCCTGAATCTGAGACAATACTCCACCTATTCCCGAGAGAGAAGCGTCTGAATCCAGAATGAAAGGATGTTCTACTTGGGGATAAGCGAGAATAGGAGAAGATGTTAAGTAATTTTTTAATTGGATAAAAGCATCCTCGCATTCCTGAGACCATTCGAATTGAACCTTACTACCTGTTAGATGATGAAGAGGTCTAGCTATGGTGGCGAACCCTTTAACAAAACGACGATAATAAGTGCAGAGCCCTATAAAACTTCGAATTCCTTCTTTATCTACAGGACGGGGCCAATCTGACACTTTCTCTATTTTTGCAGGGTCCGTCTTCACCCCTTCTGCGGAGACTATATGTCCAAGGAAGTGAACCTCGCGCTGTAACAGATGACACTTCTTTGGACTCATTTTGAGTCCAGCTTGTTGCAAGCGAGAGAAGACTTCTTTAAGGTTTTCAAGTTGTTCATTGAACGTCTTTCCATAAACGATTATATCGTCCAAATACACCAGGCACTTCTTATCTGTTATTCCTCGTAGAATGGTTTCCATTGTTCTTTCAAAAGTCGCAGGGGCGTTACATAACCCAAAAGGCATAACCTTAAAATGCCATAATCCTCCTAAACCGGTTACAAAAGCGGTCTTTTCTTTATCTCTTTCGTCCATTTCTACTTGCCAATACCCACTCTGTAGGTCAATAGTGCTGAACCATTCTGCTCCAGCTATCAAATCGAGAGTCTCTTCAATTCTCGGCAAGGGGTAAGAATCTTTCTTGGTTATGTCGTTTAGCCTCCTGTAGTCGATGCAAAATCTTTTGGCACCATCCTTCTTAGAAACCAGTACGATAGGTGAAGCCCAAGGACTTGAAGATGGTTCTATTACGTTGATGGCGAGCATCTCGTCTACCATCTTCTCTACCTCTTTTCGACCGTTTAATGGCAGTCTTCTAGCTGCTTGTTTAATCGGAGCATTATCTCCTACATCTATGGTATGAGTTGTTAAGGTACTTCTCCCTTTATCGTTACTATTTTTAGCAAAAGTATCCTGATACTCCTCAATCAAAGTTTTAAATTTTTCCTTTTGAATGGAATCTAAGCACGAAGAAGATCTTTCTAAAAGATTCTGCAAGTGTATAGGAAATGAATCTACTTCGTCGCTAGAAAGGTCAATCATCTGAACCTGAGGAAATTGAGAAACCTTTTTTCTGTTAGTAAGAAGAGTTATCTCGTGTCGACCCGATGTTAATAAATTCCCTTCAGTTGAAATTACACAATTATGCGCGGAAAGAAAGTCAATCCCTAAGATCCCTTCATCCTCAATATCTGCTACATAGACTTTATGTGAAGAATCGATACACCCTATCACATTAATTTGTACTAATACTTCTTTTAAAACTGGAGTTATTTCTCCTGTAGCAGTGCGTAGAGAGGTAAATGGTTGAATAGGGTCAATAGATTTTAAGAGATCCGAACGGACCACTGTAACTTCTGCCCCAGTGTCTATGACCCAGAGGCAGTTAATTCCGTTGACAGTCCCACGCGCATATAAGCCTGTTTGTCTTAGACTTCTTAAAAGAAAATGAGTTAAAATAGGGCTTTCGTTGGGTCGAACACTTGATGACTTTCGCCCTTCTAAATCATCAAAAACTAGTTTTTTTGGTTAGAAGTATCTTGTTGAGTTTCTGAGGATTTTGGAGAATTATTAGTTTTATTTTCGCTATCTTTCCTCCAAGAGGTTTGGTTATTTTGAGAATTACCGTCATTAGATCGAAATACTTTTTCCAGAGAATAGCAACGATTGGCGTCGTGCCCGATTTTTTTACAATATTTGCATATTAGCGGGGGTCTGTCTCCGTAATTCTGTCCCCTATTATAACTATTATTCCTGTTAAAATTATTATTGTTACTCCTATTATTATTATTATTTCTATTATTATTATTATTATTATTTGTCTGCTGCCTGGGAGTAGTTTTCTGGGTAACGGAAGTTTCAGTTGGGTCAGTGGAAGGTGTTTCTGTTTCGATTTGACGAACTTTCCCTACCCCCAAATGATGCTTTGTTAAGGCCTCGATTTCCATCCCTTTAGTTACGGCTTCATGGACCGAAGAAGGTCCTGTTAAGCTCAGAGTATGTCTTAGGTCTGGATCCGTTAAGGCGTTGATAAATTTGTCGCAAGCTAACATGTCCCTAGTGGACTCATCACAATTTGGCAAAGCTATTCTGGCTAGTCTTTCTATTTCTACACCGAGTGAAGGAAGACCTTCTTCTTTGCCTTGTTTCCTAAGTCCCAATTGAGTTAAAGATAATTTAGAAATCAGTTGATTACCGAATCTTAGACGTAAGGCTCCGCTGAGTTTATCGTAATTTTCAATATCGGAATCAGCAAGAGTCGATAGGACGGCTAAGGCAGGGCCTCTCAAACTTCCGGCTAGTTGCCCGGCTTTAGTAATTGAAGACCACGAATTAACTTTAGCTATTATTTGGAATTGTCTTTCGTAATCTGCCCACGGTATTGTCCCGTCAAAGAAGTTCACTTTTAGGTTAGACGATTTGGATACAGTCTCGTTATTTATGACAGTCGTGTTGTTTAATTGTTTGTCGCGACTACTCCCGGCGCAAGACAAATTAAGAGGCACAGTGTTATTAATTCTATTTTCAAGAGTGTTATCGCCAGCCATGTGGTCAGCATGGTGTACATTGTTTGCGTCCCGAATTGAATGCTCAATTCGGTCGCTTTGAGGGATGGTACGAGTGTGCGGCGTGAAAGTCGCCGCTCCACCCGTACGTGGTCTACGAATAGTTGGGGAGGGTTCTTCCTCCCCATAGTTATGTACAGACCGAATGACAGTAGGCTCAACAACTTCCTCGATCCTCATCGGGGAACGTCTGGGTGTCGAGGTCTGCGAGATCATCTCCTGAGGTTCCAGGCGTCTCACGAGAAGGGAGAGGGTAGCTTGTTGGGCTGCCAAATTTGCCTCTCTTTCCTCCCTCAGACGAAGAGTCTCGCGTTCCTCTCGTTCCCGTTGAGCCTTCAAATTTGCCTCACGTTCTTGACGAAGACGAGTCGTCTCCCGCTCTTCGCGTTCGCGCTGAGCTGTCAAATTTGCCTCGCGTTCTGCTCGGCGCTCTTCCCTTTCTTCGCGTCGAAGTTGGGCTTCTCGCTCTTCTCTTTCTTTTTGAGCCGCGATATTGGCTTCTTGTTGTGCTGCCTGAGCAGCTAGACTTGCCTGTTGTTGGGCGGTTTCGAAAACTCGATCTCAGTCAAGCATACTTCCAAATACCACTACACACAGACAGCAGACACATAACAGCATTTACAGTACCGGGAAAAGGATTATACCAATTTAAAAGGATGCCATATGGTCTCACGGGAGCACCAGCGACCTTCCAAACATTACTAGATACAATAATTGAACCAAAATCAGAACCGTACGCATTTGCATACCTAGACGACATTATGATAGTTACACAGACATTCGAGGAACACATACACTGGTTAGGAAAAATACTAAATAAAATCTCACACGCAGGACTCACGATTAACCCAGATAAATGTAAATTCGGTTGCTCACAAGTGAAATACCTAGGTTACATAGTAGACAAACACGGATTAAACGTAGACTCAGACAAAGTACAACCACTGACAGACTACCCAGAACCGAAAACGATTAAACAATTAAGAAGATTGATAGGAATGGCCTCTTGGTACAGAAGATTCATCCCAAATTTCGCACACATAACAGAACCACTAACACGACTATTGAAAAAGGAACAGAAATGGACTTGGGGAGAAGAACAACAACACGCGACGAATACAATCAAACAAATACTCACAACACCACCTACACTAACATGTCCCGATCACACACTACCATTCCAAGTACAAACAGACGCAAGCGGCACAGGTATAGGCGCAGTACTCACACAAACAAAACAAGATACAGAACAAGTAATTGCATACGCCAGCCGTGCATTGAGCGATGCAGAATAGAATAGAATAGAATAGAACTTTATTCCCATGGGACAGGTCCCCTAGGGTGTGGAGGTAGTACAGGTGAGTGCCAACAGTAGAATAGACAAACACAACTCATTAGAACAATAACAGAAAATCAAGGTAAAGAGAAGATAGCGCATAAAAAAGAAAATCGAACATAGCAGAAGGTACAAAAATAGAAATAAGAGTAGCGCAGCGTAAAGTAACTTAAAGTAACGTAAGGCTAGGTATCACAAAGTAAAGTAGCACGAAGCATGGTATGGCAGAGGCAGGCTTAGGAGCACCATGAGCATGGCGAAAAATGAGACTAGCAGATAATTGAGGGAACAAGGTAGTAAACAGTGAAAGAGACAACGGGCACAGCCCAAGGCTGCCTTTACCAAAGAAGGAATACAAAAAAAAGAGAAAGAATACCATGGCATAGAGTGAACGGTGCAGTAAAATAAAACATAATATAATAATAATAATAAAAATAAAAATAAACGGCCGTGCACCCGGCGCTACATGAGGGCCAACCCGAGCAAGGCTAAAGCAGAGCCGAAACCTCACGACGCTCCAGCGACAGCAAATGCGAATGAAGCCGCAGCCTAAAGACAAGGAGGGAGGAGGCTTCGATGACCGAAGCCGGTAGTGAGTTCCAGAAATAGCAGGACGCGACCGCGAAGGACCTCTGGTATGCAGCAGTCCGGCAGGAGGGAATAGCGAAACTATTAGCCCTGCAGGAGGCTCTAGCGCGAGCGGTGGCAGGTCGCGAAGGCACAAAGAGCTCTGCCAGAAACTCAGGCCGCCGGGTGGCAAGAACGGTATAGATGAGACAGCCAATGAGGTAGAGTCGCCGGTTCCTTAAGGAAAGCCAGTTCAACGCCAGCCGATGCCGGGTAATATGTTCATCCCGCCCCACCCCAGAAACGAATCTAACGCAGGCGTTGGCAAGTCGCTGGAGCCTAAGATCTAGGATGCCTGGGAGATCGTTAAAAACAGCAGAACAGTAGTCCAAATGCGGAAAAACAAGAGCGGTGACGAGCCACTTCCGAAGGGAGAAAGAAAGCAATGACTTGTTGAGCTTCAGCTGGTAGAGAATTCTATTAACCCGACTAGAAATGGCCGTCACGTGCTCCCCCCAAGTTAGCTTATCGCCCAGGCGAAGACCAAGGTCACGTACACCCTCAACGAAGGGAACAACGGCATCACCAACCATGATGTCAGGCAATGGGCGAAGGCGGAGACGGTTGACGAAATGGGCACTACCGAAAATGATGGCCTTGGTCTTAGACGCGTTCAGCGACAGTGAGTTATGCAGAGCCCAGTTAAAGATGGCCCTGACATCATCGTTGATCCGCGCAATCCCGTCGTCAATGGAGGCAGGAGAGCAGGACAGGTAGATCTGTAGATCATCCGCGTAGACCAGGTGACACGAATTCCGCAAGACCCCCGGCAGGTCGTTAATAAAAATGGTGAAGAGGAGAGGCCCCAGTACAGACCCCTGAGGCACCCCAGACGCGAGACCGACCCAGGAGGAAAGGGAGCCATCGGGTCCACGCACTGCTTGCTGCCGACCAGAGAGATATGAATCGAACCAGTTCACCACCGACGCGGAACAGCCCACTGCCACAAGCTTGGCCAATAAGAGGTCATGCCGAACCATATCAAAAGCCCGAGAAAAGTCAAAAAGCACAGCCACGGTGACCATACGCTTGTCCATGGCAAGATGAACATCATGAGTGAGTTTAAGAAGGGCAGACTGTGTACTGAAGCCCTTACGAAAGCCCGTTTGAAAGTTATCTAAGACGTTATTACGATCCAGGAAGTCAGTGAGTTGGCGGTGAACAATCCTCTCAAGGATCTTAGATACCGTACAAAGCAGCGAGATAGGCCTAAAATCAGCAGCAGTAGCAGGGCGAGAGACCTTAGGAACTGGCTGGACGATGGCTCTTTTCCAGGAAGCAGGGAAGACGGAGGAGGACAAAGAGTTACCAAAGAGCTGAAGGAGCACAGGGAAGATAACAGGCATAGCCAGCCGCAGGAACGATACCGGTATCTGATCAACCCCCCGAGCATTAGACTTAGACACGAATAGATGACTGACGAGACACTCAGGACTAATCGGCGCAAAATAGAAGCGCGCATCATCGAAAACGGGGTGCAGCACAGGCTCCGAGGGAGTAACGGGAACAACAGGCGGCTGAGGCATCAGAACAATAGCCGCAAAGTGATCACTCAACTCCCGGACCGAGATATGGGCAGGGATGTCATTACGCCGCTGCTTCGCGAGGCCCAACAAGCGAAATTCCCGCCAGATAGAACCCGCATCGCGAAGGGATTGAAACCGTAGCTCGTAGTAGCTGACCTTAGAGGCCTTAATAGCATCATGCACCAGATTCCTGAGGATCTTGTAGTCTTCATACAGCGCAGGACACGGGGCCCTGCGAAACGCCTTGAAGCAGCGGTTACGCCGGCGCATGAGCAAGCGAATGTCCCCAGTCAGCCAGGGAGCCGGCGGACGCTTGAAGACCCGGGATCTGACAGGTGCATGCGAATCAACCGTAGCAAGGATGTGCGAATTAAGCCGCTCAACCTGCTCATCGACAGAGCCGAGCCCGGACCAGTCCAGAGCCTGCAGGTCATCAAGGAAAGCGTCATGGTTGACGCTGGACAGGTTACGGTACAAGACAGGCGACGGTGGAGGCAGCAAGACCTTAAGCCGATAAGAAAGGAAGATAAGCTCGTGACCTGAGAGAAACGGCACACCCGATTGGCCATGCGCAACTAACTTGTCCGCATCGTCAACAGCGAAAAGATCAAGCCAGGTATGAGAGGTAGCAGTGTGGTGTGTAGGCTCATAACGAATCAGGTGAAGACTGCAAGACTCCAGGAAATCGCGAACATGCCTAGGGTCAAAGGTATCGGCGAGCAAGTCCGAGTTAAAGTCCCCGGTGATCAGAAGGTTGTTATAGTCGGGTAAGAGCTGCAGGAAAACATTCTCGAAGTCAGATAAGTAGCCAACCTTGGGAGGCCTGTAAACTACGGATAACAATGTCTTGGAGGCGTTCGCCACGATGAGCTCAAGAATAAGGTACTCAGGTTTCGCACAGTAAAGGTCCCCCGAGGCAGCAACAACCCGCGCCCGAAGGCTGTCATGGACAAAGACCGCAACCCCCCCACCACGCCGGCCCAACCTGTCACGACGAAAGAGATGATAGCCACATAGTGCGACAGCCTCATCAGGTACGCGCTCGTCAAGCCAAGTCTCGGAAAGAGCAATGATGTGATAGAAGTGGGCGGCAAAGTAACCCCGAAATTCGTCCAGGTGAGGGACGAGAGACTGCACGTTCGCGTGGCAGATCGCCAAATACCCAGCACCCGGTGGGCCAGTGGAGGAGTCCCCACCATTCCGACGAGGCCGACTAGCAGGATGAGCAAGGTGACGAGCGGGAGGGGGAGCCGGAGTGGAGACAGGGCCAGCACATGGCCAGTTCTGTCAGGCCACAGTACGATGAACGTCCCCTGCAGATCTCGAAGAGGCGCCAGAAGAGGATCCTGAAGCAGTGACCGAAGCTCCTCTCGACCCCCGGCGGGCGGAAGACGGAAGTCCACCCCTCGAAGGACCGCACCCCGACGGTTCGCCTCTCTGCGGCTGGGAAATCAATGAAAGATCCTCCTCGGACCGGATGGTGATCGGAGCAGAAGAGGAGTCACGCTTAACCAGGATGGAGCCATTGACGGTCCACACATAGCGAAACCCAGAGCTTTTAGCACGGTCTTTTGCTTTTCTGAGAAGACTGGCGACAGATGGAGAGAGGTGCTCAAGCACAGAGACCGGATAGTGGGGGATCTCACCAGCCAGTCCAATTTCGTCGGCAAAAACAGAGCCTTTAGTGCGCTTGGCAGCCAGGAGCTTGTTACGGAGTTCAATGGACTGAAGCCTGACGAGGATCAAGCGAGGCCGGTCGGTATCCCTAGTGCTTTTAATCCGCGAGACTTCGCAGATATCGCTCAACGCGATAGGAACCTCGAGAACACCGGCAATAGCGCACACGACATCAGGAAGGCCCACAGCCACTCGTTCAGGGACACCAGCGAGGATTAGGTCGCGACTCAGGAGGCTCCGCTGGATATCCACGATCTTCGATGATAAGCCAGTATTCAGAGCAGTTAGACGCTCTAAATTGGAGTCATGACTCGTGCGAGCAGATGCTAAATCACCCTCGAGTGTAGAGACACGATTTCTGAGTGCAACGTTCTCAGCCGCAAGATCGTCAAGCCCAGAACGAAGCTCGGCAATGAGCTCAGTCGTAGATCCCGAAAGCACATCAAGCTTGGCATCAATGCTGTCCACACGAGAGGGCAAGCTCAGCAGCCCATCTATCTTCTCAGCAAGCGCATCCATCCGTTCGACCTGCATCCTCTGAGTAGCGGAGTTGGCTTCGATTGCTCTGAGTATCTCCTCCAGCGAAGGAGATCTACTAGCAGGAGCCTTGGACGTCACACCCTGATCACCCGGGCGATCCACAGCACCAACGGCGGAGGCATTGCCGGCACTGGAGCCGCTGGAAAGAGATGCGGGCAGCAAGCCAGATGCTGCACAGTGCTTGCAACGGAGAATCTGCCTGCCGTTAACGGTGAGTTTGGCAAGATGTCCACAGCTAGGGTGAAAGTGACCACAGCAGACAAAACAGTACGCAGAGTTACGCACATCTTTTTTGCAGCCCTTGCATCTTTTAATCGGTGGAGAGGAGTCAGAGAGGCTCTCATCGGACATAACGTCAACCGCACAAGCACCGAACAGCTGGCCTGAATAGGAGAACTACGACAATAGATCGAGGGTCAAAGATCGACCAGCGCGCACACACCAAGAATTGACACAAATGAGACCCACACTGTCATAGGATCAAAGTAAACAGAAGGAACCTGCCCGACGACAACACCGTATAGCTTAGTCAACAAGAGACAGTATCCCACCTAAACACAAAATTGACACGCCAAACTCGCAAAACTGCACAATAAACACTGCTGCACTCACTACAGTGCACGAGCCGCGGAAATAACGAGTCAAGCACAAAGGTCACCCCGCCCTGAGAAAGTCAATATAACACACCGCACTAAATGCAAGAAGTACCGAACAAGAAAGCAGAAATATAGGGAGCGAAAAGAGAGACGACTTTACTTGACGACTTTAGAGATTATTGTCCAAAGAAAGAAAGGAGATACACAACGACGGAAAGAGAGTGCCTAGCAGTAATCTGGTCAATACAGAAATTTAGACCGTACCTAGAGGGATACCATTTTACAGTCATCACAGATCATAGTGCACTAAAATGGCTGCATAATCTAAAAAACTCAACAGGCAGACTAGCGAGATGGGCACTCGAACTACTCGAATACGACTTCGAAATAATACACAGAAAAGGCTCAGCACACCACGTACCTGACGCACTATCACGATTACACGAAGACGAAGAACAACCACACGTAGGCGCGATAGAAAACACAACAGATAAATGGTACATATACAAAAAGACACAAGTACAGACACGACCAGAGAAAAACGACTCGTGAAGAATACGCGACACACACCTATACTTCCATAGACCCGATCCTCTACACTCAAACCTATGACCCGACACAAACCCATGGAAATTAGTAATTCCCAAAGAGAAAATCACACAAGTATTACATGAAAATCACGACACAACACAATCAGGGCATCTAGGAATAGAAAAAACATACCAAAGAATAGCGAAAGAGTATTACTGGCCCGGAATGTACAGAGACACCGTAAACTACGTAAGGAAATGTGAGATTTGCCAGAAAACAAAAGTAGAACAAAGACAGCCAGCAGGTCTCATGGGACACAGAATAATAGAAGAGCCATGGACAGTAGTAGCATCAGACATTATGGGTCCACTACCTATATCTAAAACACGACACCAATACATAATAGTTTTCCAAGATTTATACACGAAGTGGAGCGAAATAATACCACTCAAAAAAGCAACAGCGCAGACAGTCGAACACGCACTTCACACACACGTCATATCACGATGGGGAACACCACGCGTAATTCTGACAGACAACGGCACACCATACATAAACAAACTGATACGCGAATTAACACAAAAATTCGGCATTAGACACACGACGATACCTCCATACCACGCACAAGCAAACCCGGTAGAACGAGTCAACAGAACCATAAAAACGATGATACAAGCATACGTCGAAAAAGATCACAGGGAATGGGATATACTTACAAGATTTACAATTTGCATTAAACACAAGTACACACACATCGACAAAACACACACCAGCATTCCTGAACCTGGGAAGAGAACTAAAGCCGACACAATGCCTACGAGATCAACTAGAGAACGAGGGAGACACTGAGATGCAGGACACAGACAAATGGACAGATCACTTACGCAGACTACAGATTATCAGAGAAGAAGTACAAAGACATCTAACGGAAGCAAACGGAAGACAGGCACACTACTACAATCTAAGACACAGAAACACGGAATTCAAGGTAAGAGATGGGGTTCTCAAAAAGACCCACACACTCTCATCAAAGGTAGACCACATAGCAGCTAAATTATCACATAAGTATTCTGGACCATATAGAATAACTAAGAAAATCTCACCGACTATTTATGAGCTAACATCAGAAAACGGAAAAAACATGGGAAAATGGCAGATTGACAATCTGAAACTATACATTTAAAAATACATGTGACTAATTCTATATTTGATATATTACAGAAACAAGGACAATGGACGGAACACGAGAGACGCCACTATTACAGACGCCTGGACAGCTGACGTACACACACCAACACACAGTGACAGACGCCACACAGACAAATACAGTAACAACAAGACGCACACTACTACCGACACGAAAGATACCGCTGCTACAAACACCAGGACTACTACCACACGCACACAGGTACCCAAACACACAACGCACACCAAGGCAGACAACCCCATACACACGAACCTCAAGACAAGCGACAGACTTACGAGACAAATTGATAAAATTAATGGACAAAATAAAAACGGGACTTCAATTAACTAAAGAGACAAACAGAAATAACAAAGACAAAAGCAATAACGAGAAAAAACAAGACGACACACACACACACGTACCACAGATCGACTTGACAGACTCAGACACAGAAAACGACATATACGAAACAGCAGACGAGTACGAGACTGCAGACGAGATGGAGACAGACACAGACACATTAATCATTGAGACAGACGACACAGACATGACATTTGACACCACACTATGAAGAAGAAGAAGATGAACAAAACAGGGAAAGAGACGACACGGACACAACAGCAGGATAGACAGGAGAAGGGAGAAACATAAATGCAACAGGACACCATAACGACACGACGACGAAACTACACGACAAGGAAACGACACGATACCAGTAGGAGACAGACAACGAAACGACAAGACACCAGGAAAAGACAACGAAAACGACACACATTAGTAAATAAGGTATAAACTACAGTACAAAATAGGAAACAAGTCAGAAACAGAATTCAGTCAAAGAAAACAGATTAACAACAGAATAAAGTAAACAGAGAAGTAACACAAAGTAGAGGATACATAAAAAGTACAAAGTAAAGTTAAAAAGCCAATCAAAATATTAGGATAGGATAAAATATAGAGACGAAAGAGATGAAAAGATATAGAGAATAAGCTAGTTATAAGAAACACATGAAGTATGAGATAATATAATATAGAAAATAGAATATAAGTACACATAACACTACACATATAAAACGGTTCACCCTATAGGCTTCACCCCGCGTGGGGAGGGGGGAGTTGTGACATCGCAAGTCACAAGTCTCCCCAAGCCACGCGGGAAAACCAAAGTAAATTCAAAAGCAACGAAAATATGCGAAGCTAGCCGAGGACGATCGGACGCGAGGTCCGATCGTCACTCGAGGACTTACCGTCCTAGTGACCAGTGCTAACGTACGAAAAGTAATTGAATTGTGATATATCCAAACCCGCTACCATTTAAGGTCAGTACCTTCCCCCAATCTTAACTAATCTAATTAGTAATCGCACACACCCTCACACTCTACCCTGCACCCGCACACCTATAATAGATTTGAGATTTATTTGAATAAACCCTAATTATAATTTTCTACACTCATCTCAGTCGACCACGTTTCTCACCCTCATACCCCGTCCTATTCTTCCATTTATTCATAGCCGGCTATCAAGCCCGTTACAAAGATATTCCGAATTCCGAAACGTCCAGCGAAGGCTACATTCTTCCCGCCTCGAATAAGCGTACGCACACTGAAATCGGCCAACCCAGTGAGTTTTTATGAATTTTTTTAATGTCAACTATTTCTTTTCGCGTTCTTTCTGCATTTAAACCCCATGGTCGAAAATTCAAAACTTTATGGCGTTCGCCGGAACAGAAGATAGGTATCGGATTGTAGATTTTTTTCGTTGGCACAGTTTTTAGTGATGGAAAGACGCAACTTTCCCGCTCTATTAGAATGCGATTCGCGAAAATCGACCTTTTTCACTCCAGCCTAATGTACGTACTGAACATTTCTCTCGATAATTAGAAAAATGAGAATATTTTGTGAATTATTCAACGACAAATTAATATGTTATTGCAGATTGGGAATAAAAACCTCGGCCACCAGACCGAATTTTGTGGTTTTGTGAAAATCTTCCTAAAAAATTCATTTTTTTCTTACTCGTCACGATTGTAACCGAAGCAAAACTGATATGTTTTACGCGTATATAAAAGGACAAGGACTTGGCCTTGTGGAAATGTTTGATGATAAATGAACGAGCTATGCACATGGAATAATAATCACGATTCAGTTTCGTCGACTGTTCTGTTATACTGGAGTCAATATTAATCAGCACGGTATTATTTCATATCGTTGAAAGTAGAAAATAATTGAATAAAACCGGAATACGGCGAAGGCCCTCCAGCAAATGATCTTACGATTAGATAAGACGATGCAACAGCCATCAGCGAACTCCTGACCAACTACGTCGGTAACTCGCAAGTATAATTTTCGTATTTTTATATACAGGGTCTCTTTCGATTAGTCATTCAAACCTACATAGGGCGATTTCTCTTTGAAATAGAAAACTATTTTTAGAAAAAAAAAAAGAACTAAAAAAATATATCGAAAAAAAACCTAAAACTTAGTATTCATCTTTATTTATTTATTTATTTATTTATTATTTTTTTTTTTTTTAAATCATTTTCTATTTCAAAAAAGAATCGCCCTATGGAGCTTTGTATGACTAATTGAAAGACACCCTGTATAATAAACACGTTAAATAACAGTCAGCAGAAAAATCGAAGAAAAAAGGACTGCACGAACTATATGAATGAATGCTACTATACTGTTGTGCTAAGCACAGAAATGGTAACTTGCCTTTTAGCCATCTTAAGATATTGACAATTTTTAATTTTCACAGTCCTTAAGAATTATATTCATCGTCGACCGATTTCAAAATTTGGTATGAATGAAAAAGATAAAAGGTTATATTACTCGTAACTGTTGTATTAATATTAATGATAAATACGACTGATTGTTCTAGTAATTGACAACTTTAACGAAGATTCGGCATCTAGAGGAATTTTACTATGAAAAAATGAACTATGTCGTTTCATAATAGTATGATGAAAATATTCATTGATTGTTATTATACCATCTCAAAGTCATAACTCGTTTCTGACCAAAAAGTAAGTTACCACCTCTGTGCTTAGCACGGCAGTATAGCGTCCGACCGCAAAAAAACAATAGACTATCGACTATCGTAGTTTCGCTTTCCGTGACAAATAATGCACGAAAGCAGAATTGCATAGGAGAGATATTATACCCTTATACGCCTGTTATATTATATCCTTGTTCGCCTTGACGTCTTGCGAAGCGAGAATACGAGAACTTGTCACTGCAGATGGCATAAAACTTTATGACAATTTTTTCAAGTATCACGAATTAACCTTTCGCCATTCTATAATCTCCAAGCAATATCCTGTGAAACTTTCAATTGATTTCGATCGTTGATTTATTAATAAAACCAGAAATAGAAAGAAAAAGCCGGTCGGTGAAAGACTGTTACATGGTCTTAAGGCCCATCCGTAGTCGCCCACTTCCTTTTGATACAATGTGACACATTTCGATTATCATCCGAGCCCATGCGTCAAAAACGCAGAAAAGGCCAACGCTGCGTGAATTCAAATTCAATACCGAACACATACGTCTAAAAAAATGTTCGTTTAATGCGAGAATACAGTCTACAGATGGTTTTTACATTTTTTGGAATTCGATTTCTTCGGCGAATCGAGGGGGAAATAACTCGTTGAAATAACGTGTCAATAGTTCGTGGAATATTGAGAAATAACCGAAGAAATAACTGAAATAATCAGAAATAACTGAAATAACGATGAAAAAAAATATATTGAAATGGAAGATATAATTTGAAGTAAAAAGTAAAGTCGGAATAAAAAAAAATATGTGAAATGAATGAAATATTTTGTAATAAAAAGAATTGGTTGAATTGAATGAAATAATGTGGAATGAAATACAAAAATTAACTGAAATAAACGAAATAATTTGAAATAGATGAAATAATGTAAAATGAAATCAAAAAATAAATTGAAATAAAAGAAATAATTTGAAATAGATGAAATAATGTGAAATGAAATAAAAAAATGAATTGAAATAAAAGAAATAATTTGAATGAAAGAAATAATTTGAAATAAAAGAAATGATTTGAAATGAATGAAATAATCAGAAATAACTGAAATAACGAGGAAATAAATGAAATAACGAGGAAAAAAATATATATTGAAATGGAAAAAATAATCGAAATGTGTTACATTGTATCAAAAGGAGGTGAGCGACTGGGGATAGGCCTCGCGAATAATTTTATTATAGGTTTATCAACAAACAAATGTGAAGGTAACGAGAAAATTTCTAGCCCCAAAGTTCTGGAATGTTTATTTCATTGTTCAGCGGTTTGATAATGTGTTTTTCCCTCGGTTTTCCCGGTCAATCGACACATTGATCAAAAATACAATCTCTTTTCTCGTATTTAAAGGAAACCGTGATTTTGCTTGAATGGATTAGAAAATAGTTGCTTCTTACATAATGCCGTTCCTTGTGGTCCTGTTGACTTGATATAGTCGACCATCCTCACAGCGATCGCACACAGGCAGAAAATTGCGTCGTTGCGAATTTCACAATATGCACTGATAATATGAACTGAACTAAACTACGCTATAACTATCGAGAATGAGCTAGACCCATAACTAAACTAAACTATCCACAAATACTGAATAAAAGATCCAGAAAACTAACAAAATGACTAATAAACTGAACTGAACTAAGCTAGACTATAATGAAAGGATAAAGGTAACTAAACTTGACTATAGAAAGAAACGGATGAGAATAAGACAATCAACTAAACTAAGCTATCCACAAATGAGTAGCTTGAACAAAGAAATTAACGAAACCGAAAAATAGAATACACTAAGCTTTAAGCTATCAAGAATAAACTTACTGAACTAAAGGAAATATTTAAACGAAACCACTAGAATATGCTAATAAACTAACAAGCTAGGCTAAACTACTTATAGAAATATAAACGCTAACTGTGGCGAGTCTATTGCACAATGTATATAATTATCACTTTTGTAGGTTTTAACGACGTTGCACGTTGAGGTGAAGTCAAGCAAGTGAGCTCTTCGGCCGTCCGGATAAGACATGCAAAACGTGTAGAGTTAAGCCTGGCGCACAAACCGATTCGTAGTACGGAGTCCAAGTCGAAGTCGTAACACGTACAAAGCGAAGCGCGTCGTTAGCGCTCACACACATGGCGCCAGCCAATCATACGCGCGTCGACACATCGACTCCGTACTACGAATAAGTTTGTGCGCCAGGCTTTATACCCTCACACCAAAGCGCATAGAAACGCGGATTTTAAAACTATAGGGTATTGGCCATGATGAGGGCGCTCACAACGCGCTTGTAGGATGATACGGAAAACCACTATACACGAATATTGCACCGCTTCCGTCGTCGCAGCGCCTCTCGAGGTGCGTAGGAAAGAGCGGGCAAATCGGTTTGACTTGGAGATGTACGAGCGAAAAATTTTCAGACATGATGTTCATCGGAAATTTCCTGAATTTTCCAGTCTCCTCGGAGGCGTGGGTTCGTATCCCACCGCTGCCACCAATTTGTTATGTCACAGTGGAGATCGGTGGTGGAAGTTGGTGGAAGTTGGTGTAGATTGACGTAGACTGATGTTTATTGAAGTGAAATAGATTTATTTAGATAATCCGTATAGTCGGTGGTTCTAATAGTTGGTACTGAGAGTTGGTTGGTCGCTTATTAGGTTACGAGATAGGTCGTGTGAAATGGGAATAAGTAGTTACGAAGTGAGTGGTTTTAGATTGGAATTGGTAGTGAGTAGTGGAGATGAGGCGTGGAAAAGGTAGACTCGGTTTTGAGAGGGGGTTTTGGGCGAGTTGCACATCCGGTGTCCGTGTGCAACTCGCGTGATTCTGGCGGAAAGCGAGGATCAGGTAATTTGATGATGAGGCGAAAGGAAGTGATGGATCGGGTGGATGTTGGGGAAACGGAGTGGCGATGTAACAAGACAACAAGATCTGATTTTTGAAAAACGATGGGAAACATGGTGAAATTGACATTTTGAGTTTTATTTTCTGAATTTTGCCCTGAAAATGAGAAGTGAAAAAAAAATCAGCATCATTTTCGAAAAATTCTGAGAATTCCCGATCGACAACCGTGTTCTCAATTTTGTTTTCAGGCATTTATTGAACCGTTCAATTAGATTGGAAAATTTCGAAGCGAAATCTATTAATTACGAGAATCCATATTAACTGAAGTCAGAGATCTTTCATACTCGAGGAATCTCTTCGTTGACACCTAAATAATACGTAAAAATCATTTTTGAAAAAAAACATCCGAAATTTGGAGGCCGGATTTGCGTACAGGATTCGGTGGAATGGCCAATATATATGAAAGAGTACTGAACGGATTCGTAATATTTTTAAGATGAAACTTTAGATATTCCAGAACGTAAAAGTTTTTGGGAAAATTCGGACAAAATTCCGCCGTCGTGTCCGAACAATTCAATAAATGTTCGGAAATTTTGTTTCATTTTGTAGGGCCCGCAATATTGATTATACATTCTTGGCGAAGCTCACAGTAATTGTTAATATATATATATATATATATTGTGACGTGGATTTTATTTAGCCCTCGAACTAGACCGGATGCTAGCCTCCGAGAGCCGTCCACTCGACAATTGGCCAAAGTTAATTACCTGAAAAATAATGCTGGGCGCCAGGCGGATAACCGCCACGTTCAAAAATATAAACAAAAGATAACCTACGGGTACGTAAAGCGTCGGCTAAGTACAGTACCGCGGAGAGGGGTCAGGATTAATTGAAGGATTAGCGGGACGTTAAATAACGACTCGAGCGTTTGAATTTGACAATAAAAAAAAATAGAATTTATTCAACAAAATAGAAAAGAAATAGAAATAATAATTTTAACAATCGGGAATAAATTCCCTCGTAGAAAGAACGGCCACAGGTCGTGTAAAAGTGACCCGGCCACGTTTGACGAGCTTTACAATATCTAATAAACTACTAGCTTCCACGTGGGAGAGCAATAACAAGGAAAATCATGCAAAATAATTAAATAACTCGACAAACTTGGTCCTCGTGAGACAATATTTCAACTAGAACGCTAAATATACTCCACGAGGAGGACTTACAACTAATTAACAGGCGAATATTTACAATGAGTGAGCCTTCTGTTCTTAATAGCGACTAGAAAAATGAAATTGATCTACGAAGTAATATTTACAGATCTCACTTAGACTAACTTAACCTAACTCTGCGAATAACGCGACTAATAATTAAATAGAATTCTTTATTGACTCGAACCTAAGAATGGCTAACGCTTACCGTCTTCCAGCCACCTGAGGAAGGAAGCCTTCTCCTGGCTAAAGTCCATCGTCTAATCCCACGGGGGAAATATTCCTCGGGGAAAAACACTCACTCAACACAAGAAAACAAAAAAAAAACTCTAGTAAGCCCACGAGGTCCGAACGCCAAAAAATGATAGTTTTTATCAACGCAATAACGCAGACCGAGCAAAAGGCACACGTGCTAAGAACGCTAGTCTAACGCAGAGTGACTAGACCGCATGGCGCCGGTAATCAGCGCCCTCGTGTTACGGCCAAATATCGATTTTCGTATCGACCGAAGGATCCCTTAAGCATGGCGACCGGTGGTCGCCACGCGCGTAATTCAAAGTTCGCCACGATGATTTTAGCTTGCTACGTCGGAGGCTCACGGGATGCAGGCTCTTCCTGGTGGCGGGAATCTCTTCCACCACCGATATCCCCCGTTGTAGAATGCCCTTGGCACTCCCCCGTGTCCTCTAGATTACTAGCAGGAGGTAGCGTGGCCACTAACTATCCTCCGAAGCTTTTGGGTGGCGTTCGTCGAGTAGGATCCAAACAGTCGATACTGGGACGTCTTGCGTCGGTAGTGGTGTGTCTCTGTCACAGTATCTTAGCCGTCGGCTGGGCCTCGTCTCCCACATGTTAGAGAAAAGTCGTAAAACAAAACAAAAGAATAAATAATATGCTCAACAGTCTTTAGTCGGTCACGGTCGCCTCTCGGAATTTCTATCGGACCTCGGGGTCTATCTACTCATTCTCTCATTTTCATCCACTCCGCTAAGGTCGTTTAAGGGGTGAGGAGCCTGTCGTAACATGCAATGTTACAATATATATATATATATTAATAGATTTTGTAACGAGCAATTTTCCTACCCGGAGGAAAAATGAGTAGAAAATTAAATCCCGCTCAAAAAGGTCCCAACGTCTTCTCACGAAAAGATACTGAACGGTACGATACAAAAAGGAAAAGAAAAATAGAAATAAACAAAAGCTAAGGTTGGGCGCCAGGCACACGAATGTGCCAGATAAAGTGAATTGAAAGAAAGAAAAAAAGAGAGGCAATAAGTATCAGCTCAATTCGAAATTCAAAAGAAAAGTTAATCAGAAAAAGAAAATACTAAGGGAACAGCTAAATTCAAAATTCAAAACACTAACCAGAAAGAGAAACACTACGAAAGAGATAAATTCAAAAATCAAAATATACTCGGCTAGTAGACGGAGAGGGGAACGTGGGGGCGTAGAAATAACACACTTACTCGGTACAGATAAACGATAACGATAAATATAATTTGAAGTAAAGGCAAACGATACAAAAAAAAAATAATAAATGAATAAAACAAGACGGCAGGGCCAGTTAGGCCGAATACAAGGCAATTAAATTATAAATAAGCAGCAAGTAATAAAAGTGAAAATAACAAAATATCAGAATATGCTGCAAAGTAGGTAAGTTAGGCCGCAAAAAAAATATGATCAAAAAAATAAGAAATACAAGAAAGAGATTGAAGTTTATTACCTTATTTATTATTACTTCATTACTTTATTACCCTTAAATAAAGTTAACGTACGCAGAAAAATTAAAGAAATTAAAGTTAACGGGGGCGATACGGTACGGCACGGGGATTCTTCCCCGAGCAGCGCCAGTCCAGAAAAGATAGATAATAGCTAGGCCTGATTGCACTAAACTAGTCTAGAAAAACGTAAAGACAACGACAGCCCGTCAATCGTGAATTTGAAATGGCCGTTAGGCAACGTCGAGGCAAAGGCTTACGGGCGGACGGTCGAGATCGTGAGGGAAAGAGCCTACCTTTAGTCGGGTCGCAGCCCAGGTGGCTCCAAAAGAAAAAGCACACACAACACAAAAAAAAACTAAAGAAAAGTATGCAATACAAACTAAGAAAAACCCCCGAAGAAGAAAATAGAAGAGAAAAACCCCAAAAGAAAAAGAAAAGATGAAGATAAAGGAAACCCAGAGTAGAAAAAGATAAAGATACGATTAAAGATATCTCGACGTTGATTCGATGGTGGTCGGCAACGGGGTGTCTCCAAATTTCACTGATCGGCGATCGAAAAAGTGGTGGGGGAAGCCTTTTCACACACGGCATGTTCGCCGCACCTATAACGGCGATCATGTTCGAAATTCTGGCCGGGAGGTAATGGATGGTGGCGTCATCAGGCTGGAAGCTGCAGCCCTCTCCCGGCCGGCAGGTGACGAGGCTGCGTTGATGATAGCTGATGACGTAGGTGCGGGTACTAATGCCGAGGCTTCCAGGACATCCCCCAGACGATCCAACGGCGATCAGCGGATCCCACGAAGTCCGGGCGACGAAGAGGTACCTGCTTTCACATAAAAAAAATCTTAAGGCAGACACGTATTCTACAAATAAAGGTTGGACTTGCGCTTCGGTGAAGAATTCGCGGCACGGCAGCGGCATGGTCGCTCACGTTTGCGAGTGGAGGCGCGGTCAGTGACAGATGTAAAATCTGCCACGTTACAATGTATAGGTATATAATATATATATACATATATATTGTAACGTATCGGATTGTCTAGGATCTTTAGATCGTTGAGACAAGCCGACCGTCGGGTTCTTGAAGAAGTAAATTTATTAAATACTTTGAAAATATGATAAATTTGGACTCCTCGACACTGCGAGGTGGGGAAAAGGGAGGTTATGCCACACAAAAAGCCACCTACTGCAGATTTTTATTATGTTTTTACAAGTCTACGCTAAACAATCACAAATCAGGTCTTTCAACCGCCAATGTGTAAATTAATTGCTTAACCGAAGGTTTCGCTGACCTCCACTGAGCCAGGTGGTATTCCGAGCCAGTGGTCCCTGCTATTGCGAAGTTCAAATATAAGCTAGCAGAACCAGGATCTTGATCCGAGCCTGCGTGTCAGATCCAGAATCACAATAACTGGCCCTCGGATCCGAGTTGATGCACTCGTACCGTACGCTTCTGTTGATTGTTTATCTGGCCTGTCTATGTTGGCTTGTATGTGAACTAGGAAAGGTTCTAACTACAGAAAGGTCAGGCAAACCCGATTATTATGCTTTAGAATATTGTAATATGATCGAATTAGATTATAAAGATATTTACAAGAAATGAGTCTCTAAACTACTATATCCTACTTCCTACGTAATTTTAAATATAATGTGTCTATTTCTATGTTTTATTGAATTAGAGGTCGGTAACAGTGTTGCTTTAGCTAAAGTCCCAATTTGTCGTTATCTGAATCTAAATCCTGCTATAGTGATACTAGTTCATGATATATTAATAAAGTAATTGTTTTTGATATTTTCTATGATTCTAACTTGAAAAGATGAAGCTAAGTTATTAGCCGGTCAAGACGACCAGTCTAATATATCAAATGAGTCGCCTGGGTGCTTTACCTCAACTGCGCTGACGAGCTGGCTCGTCAGCCGTTTATATACTATTTAGCTGCCGCTTCTGACGTCACAAGCGGTAACGCTGGACAACGCGCGTCTGTCCAGTTCTACGATAATGTTATTGAACCAATCACAGCAGGCCTAGGTCGTGCCTGCTGGATACGTTACAATATATATATATATCGTGTAGCCTTGCCTGAATTATGGTCGAATTTTCTTCTACATCAAAAACAATATCTTTAACCCTGTCCTAACATACGGTGCATCGATGCAAATTTTTTTTGCCATGAACTAAGTAACTTTACTTATTGTAAATAATTATAGAAGGAACTTTCACTACAAGAGATTGAATTTTTTCTTTCATACAGTTGCTGTACCAAAATGTAAAATTGAATCTATACGTTTTGGATTGGAACTTTTTCAATCATTTGAAAAACGAAAAACTGATCTCTGACAAGATCACAGTAGTGCCTTCCTTTGAAGGGGTATCCTGAAATTTAATATGCACTTCGTGTTTTTTGACCGAATTGTCGTTTCTGATTAATTCGACAAATTTGTGAGGATTGAAGGAGTTTTGACCTCCGCATTGCATATTTCATACCATCCTTCACTCAAAATGTGATAGAATAAGTTATTCCCAGAGACAGGTTGGAAATATGAGATCCCTCGATGCTTGGATTTTGTATTTCTTAGTTTGAAACTGTTCACGAATAGAAGGATAATTGTATGAAATGAATATTGTAGAACTTGTACATATCACAACAATCACTCGAGTCAGCAATTTTTTTCATCACGTTTTAGTTTCAATGATTTTTTTTACCATCATAAATGTTCTCATCGTAAGATTCAGATATCGAAAATATTATCAAATTGAATCGTGAAACTTGAAATGGCGTGCATAAAATCTTGCACACCGTTATTATACAAGTAGTAAAATTCAGTTCAATCAAAGCTTTCGAGTCTCATTAATGATATTGGAAACTTGAGGATAAAAGTCCTCCGGAGGTCATGATTTGGGCTTCAAATAGTTTTCCATGTTCTGAAACACCAACAGCATAAGTACGAATTTATTTGAGGCATTTTCTTGAATAAGATCCGTAGGTTTGAAACTCTTCACTCGATTTTTTGAAGGCACGAAATCTTTTTAAGCCAAAATCATGGGCTTGCAAGGACTTCTTCATCGTTGAGTTTCCAGTATCGTCAAGGAACGACCCTATTGATAGTGAAAATTTCTCAATTTAGTGTTTTCGATGAACTTGGGCCTAAATTATGGTGGTGCTGTCTAGAAGTAACAGAATCTCACCCTCAGATTCAAAATTGGATAAGAAATGCAAAAATAATTCGCCATCAGATGATAAAACATGAAGCATTTCAAAATTCTGCTTGCGTCCCATTTATATTCGCAGCACAGCCATATTTTTGGAGAGTTCAAAACACTAACGAGGAGAGTATCAGGGTTTCGGGTCATGGATTCTGCTGCAACTTGGAGGGGTGTTTCCTTAGCCCAAAAAATGAAATCCATGATGTTTCATTTCATCTTATAGGCCCTTGTTCTCTTGGCGAGCCTGACTTAATAGTCATATCCAGTGGTATAGGATGAATCTCGACGGGGGTGACAATACTTTGTTCTTCTTCATCGGATTGAGTCCTTTATGCTAGAATCTGGTATGACACGACAGAAATCTTAGTCAGCATGCTGAAAAACATATATTCCACAGGTACAGCCAGCTCAAAATACACTATTTGTTGGTACATCCCAGTAAAATTGATAAAATTGTATGCGAATGAATGAAAAAAATAAACGTAGCAGTCCAAATAGAGCCCAGCTCGAATCTTATTATCGAATCATGATCATCAAACTAGTTTCAGGTAGCTCAAACAAGTTTCAAGCCTCCGACGAGCCTGCAAATGGGCCTCCGTCACAGTAAAATAGCCTTCGATACTCATGTCGTTGGCTTCGAAAGAATCCCTACACAGACCAGAGACATTCAAACCCACACAACTTGTCCAAAATCAGGCAACAAAATAATTAATGAAGTGAAATTTGAAGAATGGCTTTTAACTTCAGAAATATTTTTTTTATTTTGGTTGCATAATCACATTTCAGCTTTTGCTTCTCATTATTTGAAGAATACATAATCAGATATAAATCAGGAATTAAATCTTCTAATGTAACTTAGTTAATACTTTTATCACCTCATTCTGAATGAGATCTGCCAGTCTGAAGATCCATGGTCAACATGGGGATGCTTTGAAGGCCATCGACATAAGCATCAACGGCTACATCACTGTGGCAGAGGACTATTTTCAGGCTCGCCGAAGGCTTAAAAGCTACTTGAACTATCTCAGACTAGTTTAATGATCATGATTTGACAGTAAGGTTCAAGCCAGGCTCCATTTGGACTGCTACGATTCACTTTTTCATCATTCTCATACATTTCTAATAATTTCACTAGCGCGTACCCACAAATAGTTCATGTAGAGCTCACTATACCTGTATAATATATTTTCTTTAGCCTGCTCACTTACGTTTCTGTTGTGTCATACCAGATTCTAGCAAAGGAGACGCGATTCGATGAATCAGAACAAAGTTTTATCACCTCCGTTGAATATTCATCTACCGCTGGATATTGCTAATAAGTGTGGCTCGCCAAGAGAACCAGGGCGTATGAGATATAATCGAACATCATGAATTTCATTTTCTGAGCCGAGTTTGAACCGAATCCGTGATCCGAACAACAGAAATGGCAACAGATATTCTATTAAAAAGTCGATTTTGAACTGCTTTGGGAGAGAAACAGATCCATTACTTAGACTTGATGTTAATGATATCTTTATACCCTTTAGAGTTCTGAAAACCTTTCTGAAACATATTGAATGTCCTGCAGGCATGGGGACACAGCATGCCCAGCACACCACAGCACAGCACATGCACAGCATGTTGAGCAGCATTTGTAAATTCTTCATTTCTCACCGTGTATAATATGGTGGATAACTCCCGCGTTTCTGATCCAATTTTCAATCTCAAGCTGTGATATTGTTGATTATGAACAGCAGTAAAGGGAATTGCGCCGAAATTCAATGTAAAATCATCTGAATTTTCAACTTTCTCTATTTCCGAATGAAATCTTGGTAGAAACAAGTTTTCTGTTTTTGTATCAGTAAAAAAGGTTCAATCATAAAATTGTAAAAACAAAATTAAATCCTCCGGAATGAAATTGTAGAAAGGTTCCCTGCATCCACGCTTTCTTCGCAGAATTTCTTTTTTTTTTTCTCATACAGATTCTACCATAATCTGAATTACTTTCTGCATGCGTTCTGCAATTTGACTTTTCGTAGTCACTTGAGACGCAAGAAACTGATTTTTGTAAAGATTTCAGTACAGTCTCTCCTCAGGGACACCGAAATTGATCAAACTATAATTTGATCAATTTTGGTGTTCCTGATAAACAGCCAAAAATCGACGATACTTGTCGCAGTTGATTAACATGGGATTTTGGACCCTTTTTAGACTTTAATTTTTTTCTTCGCTTACTACTTTCATTACTTCATTAAATATTGTTGATTCTACTTCTGTTCTGACCTCTTTGGATGGCCATATTTTTACATTGGTGAAAAAAAAAAACAAATCATAAGTTTGCAGTTCATTCTATATCGAATTCATATTCTGCCAAATTACCTTTTCTCCAATCTTAGTGGCATACTTTAGGCCACCCTGCCAAAAACAATGTTCGCAACGCGGGCGTACAACTGTGCACCCTTGGGCGATCACGCGTAGCCGGCCCGAGGCCGCGTTCGATCACTCGCGAGAGTGATTAAGTTGGACTCCCTACTGAAAATTTCCAGGTGGAAATCCATGGACGAATCCATCTAGAATTCCACCTGGAAATCTATATGGAGAATCCATGTGAATCCGTAGGTTTTCTACCGGAATTTGGAACTGGGAATCTATGGAATTCCATGTGGTTGTAGCCATGTGCAAAAACATGTAATCCTATGTGTAATGATATATGGAATCCTATGTGTAACATTATATTAAGTCCTATGGATTGTTGGTAGTAGTTGTTACAGAAATCGCCACGAACCAGGGACTTTCAACAATGACTCGTCTGGTCGTTCTTGCATTCAGATGTTCTTTTTTTGCCGAAATTCGGCCGAAATCTCGTAGATTTTGTGTATATTTTTTCATGGATGACGAATGGGATCACAGTCGAATTGCCATAATATCGTATGGATTTTTAAGGAATTTCCACATTGTATCGTCTGGTCATTCCCGGATTCAGATGTTCTTCCTTCACCGAATTTCAGCCAAAATCCAATGGATTTTGTATATCTTTTTCCATGGATGACGAAAATATGTCACAGTCGAATTTCCATGAGATCGTATGATTTCCTGGGGACTTTCTACAATAATCTGTGAGATTATACACAGATTAGTATGTTTATTTTCTCATGATTTGATGCAGGATCTGATGGATTCGACACAATGTTTCATGTCAACAACGAGATTGCATTATAACCATATTCACATGGGAATATAGATATTTTTCTATGGACTGTCCACAGAAGTGTATACCATTACACATGGATTCACATGTTGAAGTTTCCGAGATTTCAGGTAACAGCCGGTAGATTATTCATGATATTTCCCATGGATGAGGTCAGGACATTACTGTTATCTTTCTATAAAAATCTAGGTATTCTGTAGGGCTTTACCATAAAAAACCATAATATATCTGAATGGAAATCTATATACCCATCCACATGGATTTCTCCTATTGCATGAGATTAAACAACCATGGAATATTCATGTGAATATTACTGGATCAACTATAGGAGAACCATAGATCAGCATCATGGATATTCCATGTTTCTGAATTTCGGGTGGATTATTATAGAATTTCGTGGAATCCCATTCGCATCCATACTTTTCCACATGGATTTCCACCTGGAAATTTTCAGTAGGGCTTTACGCCCATAGTACAAAAATAACTATTCAAATTTTCGGCATTTAATTATCAATGAAGCACATCACGAGATAGGTGAAGATAACGTAATTGGTGATAATCATTATTCGCTACATAAAAATTATGACGTATATCTGTATGATGAGGTGGGATTTTCCTGCAGATATCTATGTGCTCTTATACATATATGGGGAATTCCACGTCAACTCGACAAACCACAAAACATTCACCCTCTTCGATTGTTTCAGCAATTTTTCCTACGATAGCTCTCGGTTCGAAACACTTCTCTGATTTTTTTCAAATTTTTTCATCTAACCATTTTTGAGTTTCGAATTTTCGAAAACTCGAAACAGCGCCATAATCGATTTTATTAAATAAATTCCCTAAAATACTATGGCCAACGACGAACATTTTTCGCTTATGAAAAAAAGTGGAACGACCGCTGGTTATATTTTTTTTCATATTTTTTTCTTGTCATCACGTACAAATTTCCTTCCAAAACTTCGATTGGTGATTTATTTTATATGGCAAACAGTGAAAGGATACGAAAATTTACAATCATTCAAACCGAATAAATCAACAACATTATTTTGTTTCATCAATGAACTGATTTTCGTAATCCTTTGCTGTTTCCCATGTAAAATAAATCACCAATCGAAGTTTTCGAAGGAAAATTGTTCGTTATGACAAAAAAAAAAAAAAAAAAATAGAAAAAAAAATAGAACCAGCGGTCGTTCCACTTTTTTTCATAATCGAAAAATGTTCGTCGTTGGCCATAGTATTTTAGGGAATTTATTTAATAAAATCGATTATAGCGCTGTTTCGAGTTTTCGAAAATTCGAAACTCAAAAATGGTTGGAGTAAAAAATTTGAAAGAAATCAGAGAAGTGTTTCGAACCGAGAGCTATCGTAGGAAAAATTGCTGAAAAAATCGAAGAGGGTGAATGTTTTTGGTTTGTCGAATTGACGTGGAATTCCCCATATATATATATAATTCTTCCATTCAGAACACTCATGCCACGGACTTCCAGAATATCGCAAGTTTGCTCTGATCACTGATTTGCGATGTTGTTTATATGCATCACGTTTCATATTAGGATAGAATACAAGTCTGTTTCATGTGATAATTGAGGTATATAAAATAATCCAGCACTTACCTTATACCGTACGAATTCTTCTAGTTATATAATCGCCTAGTTTAAATACGCCACTGCTATAACAGAAATTTGGATTATCTTCGAACTTCTTCAGTGACATTTGAAAACCGTGCAGTCGCCCCAAAATTGTGGGAAACTCAGTCGAATGCCAAAATCCATAAAATTTTGGGGCAAGGTCAGAAGTCACAAAGTTTTGAAAAGCCGTTTGAATATATTTGATGATGAATATTTTGGACGATACGGAAATCAAGCGCGGCTTGCGCAAGCCTACCCGGGGAGCTCAATTTCTGGGACCACCTACCTTGTCCACGAGCCACCTGCGAATCTTTGACATAACAGAAATGATTGAACCGAGAAATAGTCAAATTGACTATTTTGTCGGACATAACACACGCAAAAAATTATTGCCGCGGGCCATAAACATGGAATGAATACCTATATGTGGTTCAGATGGAAAAACGTTTGATGTGGGAAATACACTATACAGTTCAAAAGTTTGGGAACACTGTTCCAAAAATCAACATTTCCTAAAAGTTCCATTATATCTCAGTGTAAAATGATTTAAATAAATCAAAAAAAGAAACATTTTGTGAGGGAAGCAGTGGACTTTAAGATAACCCATAGTCCGTTTACCCGTCTTTGATTCTCTGCAAGCTAACTAAGACCAACTGAAGTTTTATTATTTTCGAATGAATATCCTACTACTTCGAAGCGTTGCAGCCTGCAGCTCGATGTTATTAATATTACCGTACACAAAAATTTTACTGAAAACAATTCCAGGTACTTTCAATGAAGGTTGTATTTTTTCAAATTTTGTTACGAAAATTTTACGGAAAGTTATTCAATTTTTTGTGTCAAAGTTTGTTGTTCAGTAAATGCTTGATAACTCGAGGAATGGCAAAATTGGAAATAAGAGTTGGAAGAAAAAGAGGTTTGTTTACTAGTGATTTATCAATTAGAAACACAATTGTTTTTTTTTTTACTTCTATCTCCAATTTTGCCGTTTCTGAGTTATCAAGCATTGACTGAAACCCGAACAATGACACAAGATTAAGCTGAATAAATCTTAGAAAACTGATCGTAGTCAAATTAAAATAACCCTGCTCAAAATGTCAGATAGGTTCCGGATAGGACTCGGAATCTTATCGGTCTTATCCGGAATGTAGGTGGTTTTCGATTCCGGTTTTTATTCGGTCCTATGCGGGATTCGTTTTATCATGCTCAAATTTTGTTATCTGATTCTTATCCGGTCCAATCTGGAATGTGAACGGTACGCGGTATCTGCTCGCATTCGGTCTTATCCGGAATGCAGGCGGTTTTTGATTCCGGTTTCTGTCCGGACCTATGCGGGATCGTTCTGCCATGCCCAAATGGTTTTTCGTTAAATTCTTATCCGGTCCAGTCTGGAATGTTAATGACACGCGGTATCTGCTCGCATTCGGTCCTATCCTGCCCACATGGAAATAAAATATGTGTGAAAATATATTTTTCGATATACCAAACATCTATGTGAAATACATTTCAGATACATATTATATACCGCAGATACATATATGATGTATGCAATATACGGGGAAATCCACGGAACCTTTGATTTTTTTGAAAAGTGTAAATTGATTTTTTATTTTGAAGCACACTTTTTGAACCTTTTTAGGCATGTTTCTTGTAGACTATAAGTGGAGAATATACTTGCGTTACTCATTTTCATTGATCCCTCAAAAAGTTACGGTCAAAAAATCGAAAAATCGTTTTTTTTTTGACGAAAAAGATTCATTTATTTTAATTTCATCGTTAACACTTATAATATGGTTTCTCATTAATCTTAACTTTATCGTTATAGCCAAGGTTATAACTTATAACATAGTTTTTCATTTATTTATTCATTGAAAAAAAAAAAATTATTTTTTTTCTAATTTTTTTTCAAATTTTCGCCTTTTTTTACTTACTCACAATACAAATACGCGTTTGTATTGATAAAATCTGAAAAATCGCACATTTTAATGCCATTTTCAACATTTCACAAAAAAGATCGAATATTCATTGATCAAATAAAACTTGAGAATATTAGAAGTACCGAAAGCTTAATGTGAGGATTTTCGTAGTAGATTTCTACAATGAAGGTTCACGAATTACAGGACGTTTTGACTAGTAAGGAATAACATTGGGGCTGTGCCAACGAAAAAACATCATTTTAAAAGATAGTTACGCGGGTATACGTTCAAATACTTCGACTTCTAGCTTCATTATTTTTGATGGCACATTAATTCTGGAGCTACACTTCATTCCGTTTTTTGTAAAGCTATCTGGACGTAAAATAAAAATTCCAACTTTTCGATTCCTCAAAAAGTTATAAAGGAAAAAGTAAAAAAAATGTTAACGACCAAAAATGGAGTATCGCTACTTCAAGTGCGAATCATGGTGAAACGTTAAACGGCACACTTATATAACATCAATTGCTTCAAAACTCTTAATTAGAAGAAGATTCTACTCAATTTTCAAATCGATCCATAAGCCCCTCAAAAAGTTAGGGGTGAAAGACGAAAAAAAGAATTCAGAGTATCGCTTGAAAGTGTGCAATTTTTCAGCAATTTTATTTTTCAAAGTCTCCCAGAAATATGTAGATCACTTTTTAACCGTTGAATATCATTGAGTTGGCTAGTACTATAATTGAAATAAAGGCCCACATACTTGATACCCACTTCCAATTTTTTTTTCATAGGTAGCCAACCGAGTATCAACAAATTTAAAGGTTCCGTGGATTTCCCCATATATGAGAGATATATTATAAATATATTTGTGATATGTAACTTTACGGAAAAAAAATATATCTCGAGATATATTTAGGATGTAGTCAACATATATTGGAAATATATTTTAAATATATTTTTACTATGTTTTGACTTTATTGAAAATATATCTTGACTATAATTAATAGTATATTGTGTAACAAGGGATGAAACAGTGTGAATGCAGGCCAGGGTGAAGTTGTCAGCCCGAAGCCGAAGGCGAGGGCTGACATCACCCGTGCCTGCATTCATGTTTCATCCCGTGTCACACACTATGTTTTTCATAACATCTGCAAAAAACTTCAGGTTTGAAATAAGGGACGAAAGCAGTTGCTTTCTGCCCACAGGGATGAAAGCAGTTGCTTTCTTCCCTGTGGGACGAAAGCAACGCAGCTTTCAGACCGCTAAAACATTGAAGTCGCGATTGCAGCGTACGCCACAGCTTTTCACGGCATTCGCATGAAATTAGCTTGTTTCGACTCGATGAACAGGCACTGAAGGCTGACGTTTCAGAGCAGATGTTATGAAAAATATATTTCGACTATATTTTGACTATATATTGAGTATATTGGAAATATATCTAAATTATAATGAAAATCCATTTTGAATATATTTAATATATATTTTGACTATATCTTTATTATAATGAAAATCTATTTTGACTATATTTAATTTATATTTTGACTATATATTAATTATAATGAAAATCTAATTTGACTATATTTTACGTATAGTCAAAGTATATTCACACTATAATTGAAATATATTTTAGATATAGTCAATATATTTGTTTAAATTATAGTTGAGATATATTTTAAATATATTAAAAAATATATTGGACAAATAGTCCAAATGTGAACGGGAATAGATAAGTTTAATATACTAAAAATAATTGTAACGAATCAATTTAATATGAAGGTTTTATTTTCATCAACAAAAACGGAAATTATAATTGATAGATAGATAGATAGATGACAAGTTTATTATGCCATAGCCACTGCGGGCCGAAAGGCAATCAACATCCAGAATTTTACAGAGACAACTTAAAAGTAAAACTTAAAAATAAAACTTAAACATAAGCAGAGCATAGTAATAGAATAATAAATTTACAATAGAATTTTAGTGACAAAAGCATAGAGAATGCAGAGCAGGGGAAAAATATAGAGTAGGATAGGGAATAGTAATAGTAAGAGTAAGGGCCAGAAAATTTTCAGGAAGGAACTTAAAGATAGAGAGAACAAAGGAATAGAATATGAATTTATGATAAAGCTCAAGTGGCAAAGCCTATATCGATGGCTGGGCGGAAGAAGAGCCTATCTCAGAAAAGTCGTGAAGAAGAGCCTAACTCGGAAAAATCGTGAAGAAGAGCTTATCTCACAAAAACATTTCGCTTTGAAAATTTTGTAGTGGTACCCCTGCAAGCAGCGACTGCAATTGTTCGAAAATTTCCACTACCATTATCTCGTTCACTGCAATGTATAAATGTATCTTGTAGGGGTACCACTACAAAATTTAAGCAGCGAAATGTTTTTGTGCGATAAGCTCTTCTTCACGGTTTTTCCGAGTTAGGCTCTTCTTCACGGCTTTTCTGAGATAGGCTCTTCTTCCGCCTAGCCATCGATACATAGAATATGGGATTTGGAATATGGGAGTGATCGTAGCTGAGCACCTATACATCCCGACGGTCCTAAAACAGAAAGAACATCACAACGTTGCAGTATATGGCATAAAAAATGGAACATGGTTTGATAAATGGCCCACTATATGTTTCGATTGTCAAAAATTAAACTTTTGGAATTCCGATTATATTTGTAGTGTCCATTCTATCCAAAATCTAATAGCATTTTCTACTGGGGCTACATGTGCACCGAGCTACAGTGGTGTAGTGCAGCCATCTTTATCTCTCTATTCCTCATAGAGAAGAAAGAAAATGAAGATAGCTACACTACACCACTGTGGCTCGGTGTAGCACAGTCGAAAATGCTATTAGCTTTTCGTGTAAAATTGTTTTTCAAATAAAGTGGCACTAACAGTGTTTTCGACTGGGGCTACACCAAGCTACACTGGTGTAGTCCAGCTATCTTCATCCTTTTTCTTTTCTATGAGGAAGATAGATAGATAAGATAGATAATTTATTTATTGAGCGCTCTGGGACAGGTCCCCTCAAGCGCTGACTAGTCAGGTACATATAGGCTTTGATTTTGTATATATGATAGTGATACATTTAATCTAGGTATCATAATCGTGCTGGTATTCTGTATAAACTAAAATTAAAAACTAAAAATTAAAAACTAACGTTAAAATTAAAATTAATTAGTTAATCTACTCTGCCAGATAACTTTGGGACTAGATATTTGTTGAAATGAGTGCGTGCGTGTGTGTGCTTGTGTGTGTGCATTATATGCATTGGCCTATATAGCTAGGTGAGGCTAAGTGAGGTGGATTTGACGTGCCATGGAGGCCTCCTTAGCAGGTCCTGGCATTTGCCCTACGTCCGCAGGAAAAAACCATGGCCCAAAGAACCTGGGGAAGGACTTTGTCTCGTTGACTAGATTATTATTGCACAGCGTTCGCTAGAGTCTGACTAGAGAGTTCATAATTGTATAATAGGTGTTTGAAAGTGACTACAGATTGGCAGTTTCGAATGTCCAGCGGTATATTATTCCAGTACTCAGCACCTCCATAGGTGAACGATTTTTTGAAGTACTGAGTTCTACATGGTCTGATGGCTAGATTATCAGACGGTGCCCTCGTGCTTCTGATGCCTGCCTCCGTTTTGCGCTTGAATTTATCTCTCAGATACAAAGGTGTGCCCGTTTTAAGTACATTATACATCATACAGCCTAATAGATATCTTTTCCTGGCATTTAGTTTTAGCCATCCTAACAGCGTGAATTAGGGAGTGATGTGCTCATCTCGACGAATGTTGTAGATGAATCTAACGCACGAATTAAGGGCTCTTTGGAGCAGAAGGGTGAGTTCGTCCGTCAAATCAAGGTGTATGATGCAGCAGTAGTCGATCAGAGGAAAAACCAGAGTTGATACAAGCTGTATACGTAGCTGTAGAGGTAGCAGTTTGCGACAGAGACGAAGTTGGCAGGCAGTACTATATATTCTTTTGGTGATATCATTAATGTGAGGCCGCCACGTGAGGTCATTTGTCAAAGTGATCCCCAAGATACGAAGATTAGTAGAGTACTCGACCCCAGTACCCAGTACTTGGACGCGAGGCAAGGTGTTAAGATCAAACGCGTTTATGTATCTAGCTGTGCCAACCAATATCACTCTGGTTTTACCACTGTTCAATTGCAGCCCGTTATTGGTTGCCCATTCGCAGACCGCGTCGACGTCTTGGTTAATCTTAGCGATGCCCTGCAGGATGTTGGCAGGCTCACTCTCGATCATCAGCTGAAGGTCATCCGCGTAGAAGTTGTAGCTGAAGTTATGTAAGATATTGCAAAGATCTGAAACATAGATAATGAAGAGCAGGGGTCCCAGAACAGATCCCTGAGGTACGCCCAGCGTCTTGTTGATCCAATCTGAAAGCTCCCTGTGCGTTCCCCGAACGGCCTGCTGGCGATGCGTAAGATAGGAATGAAGAAATTTCAGCACCAGGGGAGAGAAATTCAACCCCTTCAACTTTGTGAGAAGTGTTGAGTGGTTGACCTTGTCGAAGGCTTTGGAGAAATCAAAGGAAACCATGATAACAACCTTTCTTCTGTCGATTGCCTGACGGCAATAGTCGACAACCCTAATAAGCGCGGTGTGAGTGCTATGACCCCTCCTGTAGGCAGATTGGTATAGATCGTATAGATGTCGTTCCTCGAGATAGTCAGAGATTTGGTCAGCCACTAACCTTTCAAGACACTTAGAAATTGCACACAGGATCGAGATCGGCCTATAGTCGTTGCACGATATGGGGGACTTCTTTTTGGGTAACGGCACGATGATTGAACTTTTCCATAGCGAGGGAAACACCCCGTGTGAGAGCGAGAAATGAAACAGGTGCTCTATGACGGGCAAGATGACCGGTAAACTTTTCCTGATAATCTCAATTGAAATGCCGTCTATGCCTGTTGCATTCGACTTGGAGTGAAAGATAGCTTTGAGGACCTTTTCAGTTTCGATGTTGCCAAAGTGGAACATGTTGTCGTCGAAAGGTTCTTCCAAGGATAGGCTTGGAGCTTCCGGTGCCGCTTGGCGACCGAAGCCGACTTGTATAGAATCGGAAGACGCAAAGTTTTTGTTCAAATCTGAGATTGATAGATGCAGGCTACGCGAAGAAGATTTCGTCCTGACTAGCCCTAGCTTCCGGAGCTTTTTCCACATTTCAGAAGGCGATTTCGAGGTGCTAAGAGTCATGGTGTAAAACTCGTTTCTCGCACTATCTATTTTAGCCCTGACTAAGTTCCGAAGACGTTTGAACCTGTCGTGTAGTGGCGGGCATCGCTTTCTCCTCCAGGCCCTTCGTGCCTGGTTCCGTTCGGTCATAAGAGCTTTAATTTCTGTCGTTAGCCAGGGTGCCGGGGCCCTGTTGGGCTTGGTGGTGGCTCTCACTAAAGGGGCGTGCCTATCCAGACAGGTAATCAAGGTGCTGTTCATGTATTCGACCTTCGAGTCTATGTTATCACTACTGAAGAAGGGTTTCCAATCTGCGCTACTCAGATCGCTCAGATAGTTGTCAACTGAAAAGTTATTGAAATTCCTATAGAAGATCTCTCTCGACTCCTCTATCACTCCTACATCAAGAACAACAAAGATAAGGTCATGCGCCGAGAGAAATGATACATCTAGCTGCCCAGATGCAACAATTGCGTCAGCACTATCAACGATACAGTGATCTAACCACGTCGAGCTGTTCTTTAGATTATGTGTTGGTTCAAATGGAACGAGATGGAGGTTGGAGCTATTAACAAAATTCCATAGCCGATCACGCATCTTGTCGCTATCGTATGCTTGAGGCCCAAGATCAAGATTAAGATCTCCGATGACAACATGGTAGGAATAATGCACAAAGAATTGCAGGAAGGAATTCTCGAAGTCAATCAGGTATGCCGTGTCAGGGGGGCGATAAACTACGCTCAGCATAAGTTTCTCGGTCTTAGACACAATTATTTCTGCGATGACAAACTCAGGTTTGGCACAGTATTCTCCACCGGAGTCCAAAAGTATACGAGTCTGAAGATTGCTCTTGACGTAGAACCCTACGCCTCCGCCTTTCTTTCCCAGTCTGTCACATCTGTAGAGATTGTATCCCTCGAGTTCGACGAAGCTATCTGTAACCTCAGGGGTGAGCCAGGTCTCGGACATGCAGATTATGTGATGGTCAGAGGCAGTAAAGAATTGTTTGAATTCAGCAAAATGGTTAGCAGCAAGCAGGTTTTGACAGTTAACATGGCAGATTTTAAGGTGTTGGGCACTCGACTCGGTTGTCACACTCCAAGCCATAGTGAGTTCTACTAATCTTGTCCTTCAATTTATTGATTAACAAAGGGCATTTTTTTCCGTCAAGTGCGGAGTGCTTGTCTTCCCCGAGCTTCGCCCGATGGCAGTTGTGGCATTTAAGATGCTCATCGCCTTTACCATGCATAGGGCAGGTCTTCGTTTCGTGCCCCCCGGCACAAAGTCCACAGTGAGCCTGTGACTTACAGTCTTTCGCCACGTGGCCGAAAGCTAGACACTTGAAACATTGAAGGACCTTGACGTGATCATCAAATCTGCATGCCGAATGGCCTATGTAAATACGGGATACTTTCTTAAGGGAGGCCCACGTGCTATGAGATACCTCTACAACGCAACTAGTATAGGACTTATTGTTTTTGGGCGGAAATATATACACAACTTTGAGAACCTCGTCAGTTTTGCCGTCCAGGTTGAGATCAATGAAGTCAGCCTTGATATCATCCTTGCTAAGAGCGACTGGAATGCCATGAAGAACAAGCCTAGGGTTAAACTTGGAGTCTTCCCTCAGTTCCAATCCCGCGTCAGCCAGGGCCGGAAGGGCCCTCACCTTATCCAGGTCTACCGTCTTAGTCTCTATTCTGACACTACATTTGCCTGCACTCCGAATGTTATCGATTCTAAGCCGCATTTGTGATGCTCTGAGAGCTTCTATTGCCGCATCCCTAGCCTTTTCATAGTTAGGATATTTATCCTCCGACCCGTTTTTGGGAGCTAAAACAAACGTTTGGGTATTTTGGACTCGAACTGTAGGCCCTTTCGGCACTTGGATTTTCGAAGCAGATGATTTGGCGACCTCTGCAGATGACCTGGTTTCTCCTGCCTTCCCAACACTCGCTTCAGGTAGATGTCCCTTAACGATAGTTGAAAAATCGGGAAGATTTTTTTCTATCATCGCCGGCACGTTCCGCTTGACAGAGGAATTCACGGAATCGACACATGATTTGGTTATGGCCTCGCATGCCTTGAGTACGGCGCGCTTGCACTCGTCGGCTGTCGTGGACGACGCGGCTAGCTTGGCATAGGCCGAAGCTATAAGGTTGAAGTTAGTTTGATAATCAACAGCTATCTGATTAAGAGCCTGCTTCTCGTCTGCCGTTAATTTAGATGACCTAACTATCCGTGCAAGGGTACCGTCATGCGTACTCATTTGTGAGCGCATTTCTCTGAGCCTATTATACGACATAGGATGTTCAGCATCCGATCTAAGAGGACTGGAAAATCGGGAATCGTCGAGATCGGTCTCTGATCCTAGCCTGCCATGCCGAGGTGAACCCCTTGAAGACGAGCAACCCGCATTACTCGCAATACTGGCCGTGTTTGAGCGCGTTGCCCGTTTGTCTGCCATCTTACCACCTTATCGACCCCGAAGGGTATGCTAATTCCTAGCTGTCAGCAGATGACAATACCTCATAGACACGTCGATACAATAGGAGACTTATCGATCAGTTGATCGATAACTAAAGGAAAACGGCAGATGACGCCAGCAGGAGTCAAACTGCAATGAGACTATCGATTATGTGATAACTGACCAGTCACCGTATTTTGAGGTTAGACACGAAAGCGAAGTGAGAAAACAGGTATTATGGAAAAATTAAGGCAGGAAGGCACCTACCTTCATATCTGCGAAGAGCTGCAGCTTAGTGGATGCTGACTTGGTAGTTCGCCGAAGATTTTCTATTCTCTAGCACCAGAAAACACACGAAAAAGGACCCACTCTCTGAAGACACCTCACTCCCGGAAAGAGAGAGAGAGAGAGAGAGAGACAAGAGAGAGACAAGAATGGCTACACTACACCGATGTAAAAAAGCCCCAGCCGAAAACGATATAATATTTTGAGTGGTCAAATTCATGTAAATGTCCTTAGTCTCGAGGGCACCAATCATACTGTACCTCGACAGCTAGATTTTTTCTGAGCTGGTTCAATTTGGAGTTGATCGCGCCGCCAAGTCCAGATTTATTAAAGGTTGATTTAAATTTTTTTCGTACAGTATCTGTATGAATAAAGATAAAAGAAGATGAGTAAAAAATAAATTACAGATAGAAGTAAAAATACGGAGCATTCAAAAAATTGAAAGTTCGTCACTGTTTAACACTAATGTGTCCTAGAGTTAATTTTTACGTGTGTAGTATCTAAAACCAGTACTCAAGATCACTTACAATACAGCGCGTCCATAATCGTCTTGTCTAATCCTTTACGCTTAGTAGCGTCGTCGGCTTTGCGTATCTTCGTACCGCCTTCTCGCAAATTACTTTTAAGCAAAACTTCGTCATCAAATAGGGAGACGAGCAGGGATATCCCCATCGCCGTATACGATCGTGCTGATTTGGCTGACCGCCACTGATCGTTGGTGATAAAAATATTACTGCCTCTTCGGCCGATTTCATGGTGTGAAAGAGTAGAGATGAACCGTGAAATAGATTCAACCATACAGTATATCGATACCAACGTTCTAATATGTCGTAACCCACAAAATTTCAGAAATGGACTTTCTTTGAAAAATCGAATGATAATAATGTTATGCAGCTTATGTTTAAGCTTTAGCGGTCAAATCGTTGATTTACTATTTTTAAATAAATATTTAAATCCGTAAAATCCTATCTTTTCAATGGTAATAGTGAAGCGTTTTCATGACCTCTTGAACAATTTTCCAAATATGGGTTACGACATATTAGAACGTTGGTATCGATATAACGTTTGTTGAAATAATGTCTAATTATTTTTTGATGGTTATGCTGACCCCTTCATCGTCGCTCGAGTCACTGCTTGAAGATTTGTTTTTTTTTCTTAATCTCTTCAGCTCTCTATGTATGGCAATCAGGGCTTGCGCTACTGGCCCTTGATCTGAATTACATAACAGAGAACAATTGATGAAATATCATTCATAATATTATTGAATATAAAAAAGTTACGAAAGTTGTAATTTACCAGCGGTTTTATCAACCCTTTTATAAAGCTGCTTCTTCGGCGGTTTGCCTTTTTTTTTGTATCTACAGTAGATACCCCGATTGGTGTTTCTGTCAATGCGTCGACGGATGAATCACTGTCTGATGCATCTTCATTTGATTTCTGAGGGAGAGGTTTCGGATTTCCGGATCCTCCGGGTTTTGATTTGGAGCTTGGCCGGGCGTTCTCATCCGCCGCGTCATTGGGCAGTGTGAATGATTTCTTTGGCGAAAGGGGACCGTCAAGGCATTTTAATTTCTTCTCCAGAACGTTTACACTATCTGTGAATCGTCGACATGTAAAAAGTTATTCAGGATAGATCTAAAGGATGAGGGTTACCCGAACATCATTTAAATAATACATATAATAATACGTAAAAAATAGTATTTACGGTGGTTAACAGCGTGAATTCCTATCTTTTATGCCCGGTTTTATAAACGAGGGTTACCCCGTTACTACCCGTTACTACCCGTTCAACCTTCATGAACTGTTGGAGGTTGAGAGTGATTCATGACAGCTGTCAGATGAAAAAAGGTCGAACGGGTAGTATCTGCGGGGTAACCTACAGGTTATTCAAACCCTTGGGATAACCCACGTTTATAAAACCGGGCATTAGACAGGTGGAATTGATCGAGCGCAGGCAAATTTGTTGTGCGGCTAACTTCATTCATTCATGACACCAATATTTTGACAGTTCGGCTCGGTAGGAAGTTGGCCGCAATGAAAATTTGCAAAATTTGCGTGCGCTCGGAGCTTGCTCGGAAATGCAGCTCAAGTTCACCCTAATGAACCCCGTTGATGAACACCAAGATAATGAAACATTTTCAGAGTTTAAATGAACTTTTCATAACAGCGTTCAGAAAATCAAGAGACTCGGTAGAGTCTCGCGCCAAGTACATTAAAAAAATTTTGCAAGCGCGAGACTCAACGAGTCTATATACCCGAGAGGCAGCTACCCTAACCTATACCGCGAACTAGTATCTTCGTTTTCTGTCACCTCACAATATACACGAATTGAAACTAATTTAATCGAGGATGTGGGTATGACAAGCTTTCATTTAAGCCTTAGGTCGATTAAATCGGTGTCCGGAGTGCTGAGATATGATTAACTACAAATTCTGATACCCCGTTTCATCGTACAATTTTTCTTTTTAGTCGTCGTCGTCTTCAGACCAAGATTCACATTCAAACCATTCCTATATAAAATCAGTAGACGGGAAACCACACAAAAGTTGTATAGAGTGACGTCAGTATACGAGATAAGTAGATATAATGAGGGGGTTCTGGATATGACTTCTTTACCGGCCGAGTTGTGCTGGTAAGTTACCGACCGTGCGGGGGTAAGTTACCGACAGTCGGATGGTAACGATTTGGGGGTACCGATCGTCGATCTTTGTTACCGACAATCGGATGGCTGCCATTTTCCGTCGTGCGATGGCGCCACCGCCGATTGTTACCGATATTCTGATGGTAACGATCGAGAATCCTGCATTGCCGATCTTCGCTTACCGACGATCTGATGGTTGCGATTTTTCGTCATGCGATGGCGCCACTATGGATCGTCGATCTTTAGTTATCGATAGTCTGATGGTGACGATTCTGAATCATGCATGCCGATTTCCCGATACCGGCAATCGGTCGGCTGCAATTTACCTGCAGATCGTTGATCTTCAGTTATCGATGGTCTGATGGTAACGATTCTGAATCATGGTTGCCGATTTTCTGTTACCGACAATCGGACGGTTGCAATTTCGAATTCTTAGCTTATATACGAATTATACTAGCCAGGTTTTCTATCTGTTCATAATAGATGTTTTCGGATTCTCTGACGAAGCGCTCATAAGACTCCGCCCCGACTCATAAAAATAGGCGAGTCTCAAGGGTTTCAGCAATAAAAATCATTCAGAAGTTTTTCACCATACTTTCGTCACCCGAAAACGCTTGAATTTTGCAAACACACAAGACTGCGATAATCAAAAGATTGCACCTGCGCCCATAAAAATTGGTAAACCTCGAAGAATCGAGCAATAAATATCATTCAGAATTTTTTTCACACGTTATTCGCGGCTCGAAAAACGCTAGAATTTTGGAAACGCAAAGATTGCAATAATCACAACATCACACCTCGGCTCATGAAAATCGGCAAGTCTCAAAGGATAGAGCAATAAATATCATTCAGAAGTTTTTTTCACACATCGAAAATGTTAGAATTTCCTAAACACACGAATTGTTTAGAACACCTGCATTTTTCCGGCATTTTTTTTTTTTTCACATGGCGCCATCTGCACACCTGCATGTGTACCGATCCCATGCAATAAATCGCCAGCTCAGTCAATTTCCGGCTTTGCTTGAGACCGCACATACAACCGTGAATATGGAGCTAATATTAGATATACAAGGTTTTGGGCGATTGAGTGATAAATTTGTGATAAAAGAGCTGGCCGCAATAAGCATTTGCGTACATGAGCCATATCAGCTGGGTATCACACGCATCCTCTTCAAGGCACCATGCTCCCGGGTGACTCTCTCAAGCGAGTATAAAAATCTTCATTCGCTGCAGACATGGTATCATCATGGAATAGCCTGGAATGCTGGAGAAACGCCGTATAAAGATGTAGTGAAAATTGTGAGAAAAGTTGCACAAGATGTGTGTCGCATTTATGTGAAGGGATTGGAGAAGAAACAATGGGTCGAGAAACTTCTCAATGACGACTCGAAATCGGTGATTGATTTGGATGAGCTGGGGTATCCGAATCTTCGAATACTGCGATTGGAATCAAGTGTATTTCGTTGTTTTTCGTATGGAGACTGTCATGGTAATGTACCTGGAGGCTACCATTGTGCCTTCGAGAACGTTCAGCGGTTCAAAAACTGGTATTTGAAGGAGGGGCATAAAAAATCCTCCCCACATGTCTCGAGGGCGGGGGATGATGGCTTAAAAGCCAAGGGCTCGCAGGGAGCTGCATTCGTGCATTTCGACATCCCACCGTCAATACATCCTCCTAGTATATTCGAACCAGCAAATTCTTCAGACATCCCGCCACCAATACATCTTCCCAGTATATTCGAATCAGCAAACTCTTTCGAACAAGGTAAGAATCTTTTTACACGATAATCGTATTCAATTATAATATATATAAACTAATTCCGAATTATTCATTCTTGTGCAGATGGACTTCAGCAGCCTAAACAACACCAGCCGTATGGATGATGATATGCAGATGAAAAAGATGTCCGAGCTGGAGATTGGACAAAAGTACGACATCTCAAAACTGAGGCTAGTGAAAACGAAATTCGGTCCTAGAATCATCGCTACGATTGCCGATGAATTCATCGTATTCCTACCTGCGAGAGTCGGAAAGGCTCTGGAGAACGACTCCAACCAACTGGATCAGTTGAACAACGAGGCGGATCAGAAACGTCTGCAGATACTTCATCTTGGAGGACCATACAATAAATTTGAATTCTGCGGCAAAATATAAACACACACACACACACACACACACACACACACACACACACACACACACACACACATACAGATGTATATATATATATATATATATATATATAAATATATATATTTATGAGAGGGTACTTGTGGGTACCAATTCAGGAGTCTATCGGTCAATACGGGGACTCTTGGCACATGTAAGGACCGTCCTCATAAGTTTCTATACGCAATGTACCTTTTTGGGACCGGTCCTGATATTCCCTCGTATGAATATCATGACATACAGGCACCAGTGGATTTATACACATACAGGTAGTTTTAAGTACCGAATTATTTAATACAATCTGAGTGTCGTCAAACATTCGGTGAATATTACCTAGCGAGGACCGCAAGTATAAACTATCATGATTACATCCAAACCGATAATTTTTCAGAGACAATGGCGTAAAGTGCCACCGTGCTATAAAGTCGTTTTATTTCATGTTTTTACAAACCAGTAGACTAATTGACTATTCCCTGACTTTGGAAAACTTGAGGAAATATATAATTATTGTTGGAAACATTGCTTTTAGATAACAATTACCATTTATTACCATTTTATAAGTTTACAATATAATTAAAGTATTAAATGTTTAAATATTATAAGGTAAGTACACATTTTATATAAATGTTTATATTATACGGGAGACTGGTGTCGGTTGAAACACGGGGTCGGTTGAACCAACGCTAATAACTCAAAAACTAATAGAGATAATAGAGTAAATAAAGTAGATAAATAAACAGTAAATAAAGCCGCTTCTTTCTGTCCTTGTATCCCTCCACTATCTCAATTAGTTTTTGAGTTATTAGCATTGTTTCAACCATACCCGTGTTTCAACCGACTCCAGTCTCCCCTATACATCGCGTCCCTAATGCCATAAAGGCATATCGTCGTTATAGGCGAAAGCTAAAAGGGCCTATGGCCCAAAAGATAATATCTTTTTAGGAAAACTGATATTTTTTTCTGACTCTATGCGTTGACTGAGTATTCTAAAGACAGCTCACCCTGGGTTATTCCGTGAGCCGACCAAGTGGGCTTGAAGTGGGCTTGGGGATTGAAGAGTGCCCGAATTTACCGACCGAACTACCATTGCAGTATATCTATATATTCGCACACTATAGATATATTACAATGCTATTTCGGTCGGTAACTTCGGGCACTCTTCAATCCCCAAGCCCACTTCAAGCCCACTTTGCCGGCTCACGAAGTCCCATTAGGGGAACCGTCTTTAGAATATTCAGTCAACGCTCTGCGTTTTTCATGTTTTCAAAGCGATAGGCAAAGTTTGAAAAAACTATATGCCTTTTTGGCATTAGTATGACATAAAGGCCTATAACGACGATATGCTTTTATGGCATTAGGGACGCGACATCGCAGACATAAAAACTTGTATTATTTAAGAAAACTTGTATTATTTAAGAAAACTTGTATATATTTTAAAAAAAAATAATGAAATATCAGTGTCAGCAGATCAACGAAGTGCCATAAAACACCCTGTTCGTAAAGATGGTCGTTGTTTTTTTTTTTTTAATGTTAATTTTTGGTCTGTGCGCTTTTAAATTGATTGTGTATCCAGGTTTTTATGGTAGCTGAATTGCGATTCAAAATACCGGGATTAGTATCCTTCAGTTTCTGTATTTCCTCCAAGGATGGTAAAGTTCGCGTAGCAAAATATTTACTGAAAGCGTTCATGACTAGACTCCTTTCAGCTGAAGTCCAACGTTGTCGCGAACATTTTCCAATTGGAGATTCTGTGAATGAACAAGGTGCCAAGTAATAGAATTGCTTGTATTTTTATATTTGTACATATTTGTACAGCACGGTGTAAGAATAAGAGGTGTGTCAACTGCCCTATACTCCCCGTGTAGAGCTCTGTAATTATTTTGCGGCAGTACGGCGAAAATCCGCCAGGGGCCTCATGCGTCGGAAAGGGTGGAGCTGGAACGCTATTCGTTGTTGATCACGTGGTCCCTGCAACCACGTGATCAACAACGAATAGCGTTCCAGCTCCACCCTTTCCGACGCATGAGGCCCCTGGCGGATTTTCGCCGTACTGCCGCAAAATAATCACAGCAATTTGAGCCAGTTGACCCACCTCTCATTCTTACACCGTGTTCTACAGTCCGTAATTTATCGAGTGGCTGTACCATGTGGTTCTTATTGAACTGAATTATTTAACTAATTAGAACTCACTTGACCGTTTCTGTTTCCTTTTAGAATTGTTTCCTGCTGATGTTGATGGTGATGGTGATGGTGATGGTGATGGTGATGGAAAACTGCAGTCGGAATTGGTTTCATTCTCAAGTGGTTGCAGACTAGTTGAATTTGATTGCGACACAGCTGCTACAAAATATGATATAATCAATAATATTTGCATGTACTGTAAATCAACAAAATATAACAATACAATTATTGAAATAAATTTGAAGCATATTCTATTTATCTTTCTCCTTCAATTACCAATTCCCATTTTTAAATTTACATGGTAAAAGTAAAATCCTCGGTAAGTATTGAGAGAGGACAATCAAAAAACATTGAGTACCTTCGCAAGACTCTTCTTGAACAAAATCATCATCTTCATCGGATGTTTCATTTCCTTCATTACCTTCAACTGCTTCTAGTAGCTTAGAGACATTGATTATTTCCCTAGTCAGGATAGGTTGTCTGTAATGATCTTTGTGAATTTTATCAGCATGACCCATAAAATTAGCTAATTCGGAAACTTCAGCATCCTTCAGGTTTAAATTCGTGCACATTGTAGCTATATGCTTTCGTAGGATGGTTCCTCTTAGCGTTTTCGGATTTCGTGCTCCGCAATCTTCTGCAAATCTCCGCATTAGGTCACAAGCTCTCAAATAACGGTAGTCACCTTTTACAGTACCAGGAGTGCCAAAAAGATATGGATTTTTTGGATTGACCCTCGCAGATTTTCGATGTTTTAAAATAAGCTTCAATGATTCCAGTACTTCTGAATGAAGTAATACAGCAACTGTACGCCCCAACTTGCCGCGGATAGTAAATCGTACATATTTAAGCGCCGCGATTTTGTCTTTCTCACTAAATAATTTGAACGCCTCACCGATTGTTTCCTCATTCACTGATTCGTGATTTTGGAAATCTTCTATCAACGTTCTCTCTATTTCTCCTGCTCTGCGGCGATTGAATAATTGAATGAAAGTCAGGCAACTTTCTGCTAAAGCAAGCCAATCTTTATATGAAAATTCCTGTTCCAAGGAATTTCGAGCGCTTTCAAGTTTATTCCTCAAAAATAATTGTAACTTGTTTATGTCATCTTTGTGCGGTAAAATAACTTTAGATTGCCTTTTTTTTTTAAATTGAGATTCAATTGCTGTGCGGGCAACTGTTGAAGAGTAGTCCTCGATCAATAATTTTAAAAAATCTTCAGCGAAAGTCTGCTTCTCTCTATTTTCTCTTTTTATATAAAGGGAAACACTCAATTGTCCCACCTGCTTAAGGAGAGTTCCTAATGAAGTCGCAAGTGATGGGACTTTAAAGCCAGTTCCTGAAGCGTTTAAACCAGCTAAAGTTTGAATAGTGTTGATGCAGGAGTCATAATTTCTTGGGTAGAAAACGGAGAAAAGATCATGGATGCTTTCGTTGTGTTGCTTGATTTCGCAAAGGAAGCGTCCAAGTTGCCGCATTTTTTGTCTAATCATGTCATAATGACGCGGATTTTTATACCTGTCGCATAATTTGTTTCCGAAGGCGATAGTAAGTTCGTCATACCGGATGGTTCTTGTGACCCTATCATCCTTCAATGAAGGGAAAACTTTCGTTCGTAGAATCTTACATGCTATTGAATGAATTCGGCCTTCGACTTGTCTGGCCCCAGATAGTACTGTCTTGCATTTTCTGGAATCCTTGTTACTACATCTCCGGTAATGACGGCGTAGAGTTGATTTGGCATAGCTACCCATGCATGACTTGCACGTAGCATAATCTGTGGCATTTTTTTTGTGTTCCGGACGAGGCCTCCGAATAACTTTGAGCTCTCCAGTATTAGCGTCCGTATTTGTATTAAAATAAAACTGTCCTTGTTTACGAATATTCGATATAACTTTTTTTCGTGCATCATGGCCTTTCGGTATGTCAAGGAACGATTGGACTTCTTTTATATCTGCATGTTTCCTAGCAAGGTGGCGACTTAATTTCGCTTGTTCAGTCTTGCAATAATGACAAAAATCTCTTTTGGTACCAGATTTTGTAGATTTCACGATCATTCCTTCATCGTCAGGTGCACTATGCCCCGTTTTACAATTTGGTATATCAATGTCCAGAGGGAATGATTCATTCGCTGAAGACTTTGAAATATTTCGGTGCTCATTCACATCTGAGGTTGACAGAGATTCATTTTCCGCACTACTATGAGAAGAATCCGTTTCGGGAACATATGAGTCACCTGAGTCATTATGTGAAACATTTTCTGCTCTGTTGTCGTCATACTCTTCTAAAAACAAATCACATAATATAGTTACGATTACTTTACCATGACAGTTCGACAATAACTGTTGGATAAATAATTTAGTTCAGTGTTTTTACCGTGATCTCTTATACTTGTCAAACTAAATTGTGGAACATAGGACAAATCTTCAAGACTGTGATTGTCATAGACAAACGGCGCTCTAAGATCTGCAACTTCATTTTGAGACTGTGCTGTCGGCAGCATAGTATCGTTATTTCTGTGCAATTCAAAACATGCTTTAAAAAATACAGAAAAAACTAATCTCCCTAAGTCCCTACTGAAAATGATTCTGTGATAAATCGTGTAAAAAAGTATGTAATAATTCACGTCACAAATTGTACATCTTTATGACCGATATTGGTATATATGGTTCATCATGTGGATTATTGTGTGCCTTGTTACGTAATTTATCACAATGTGTGAAAAACACATGATTTATTATGTGAATTTTCATGTGATGAAATGTTACTAAAGAAAAAAAAGGGAGATCCGATTGGGAATCGAACCCTCGTCCGTCGAACCAGAGACGCTACCACCTGGGCCACTGCATGTATTAATTACAATGCACAGTTTTACAGTCATAAAGCTTAGCCGCGCTATTTTCACAGTTTCGAAATCACAAGGATCAAATATGATCATAATTAACCTCACAAACAATTAATTTCATATTTAATCCTTGTGACTTCGAAACTGTGAAAATAGCGCGGCTAAGCTTTATGACTGTAAAACTGTGCGATGCCGCCAACACATGTAGTGGCCCAGGTGGTAGCGTTTCTGGTTCCGAATTTGGCGGACGAGGGTTCGATTACCGGTCAGATCTACTTCATTTTTTTTCTTTAGTAACATTTCATCACATGAAAATTCACATGATAAATCATGTGTTTTTCACACATTGTGATAAATTAAGTAACAAGGCATACAATAATCCACGTTGTGAACCATATACCAATATCGGTCATAAAGATATACAATTTATCACGTGAATTATTACATACTCTTTTACACGATTCATCGCAGAATCATTTTCAGTAGGAGCTGTTTATAATCGAGCCGGCTTAGACAATATTCTCAATTGAAGTTTACGATTTCTGATAGCAGCTACCGCTAAACAAAATCACTCAAAGCTTTATTATTGCTTCGCTGTTCCAAAGCGCTGAATTGATTATTCAATTTTTTTGATTTGGCATGATTGATATTTCATGAACATAATCGATATTAGAAACTGGCAAAGTGAAGGATTCAATTTTCCGGTGGTCAACATTTAGGTATTGAAAATTGTAATCACCTTTCATGATCAGAATTATTCGAGGAAGTAGGAACAGCTGTCGTTGGATTATTGAAGTCTAAATTTTGTGCAAGATCACTTTGTGAAACATACACTTCAATATTACATTCATCCCATACCCAAGATGGATTGTCGGCTAAAATAAAATTTCAGATTATAGTTTTACGTTTTCTATCACAATATCATTAAACGTATATATTTCACATGAATTATCTGAGAAATGTCGTGAATTTTTTTGTATGTTTGCACCGATTGTTATTGTTCCTGTATAACATATTATTTATGATGAATAATTCTCATAAGAAAGATCGTATAATATGAACACTCAGCTTATATGTTTTACTGAATAGGTATAACTGAAACTAGTACGAACCGACGACAGGAAGTGGTGCATTTGAATAAAAAATAGGTGCAGGCAATTGGTTCAGGTCATATCTCACAACACTACAATTCGAGAGTCCATCTTGTATATCAGCTACGAAGGGATCTAGCTGAATATCCCCGGTCAGAATTTGAGGAATATGACTGTTCACAGTCCTTTGTTCTCCATTCAGTTCTTTGGAACCATCTGACAATATTGTGATAATATTTTTGCCCTCTGGGCGGTTCGGGCTGGGACACATTGTTGAAGTAACTTCAGCAATGTCTAACAAACAATGAAAACAGGAGTTAAGTGAGAATAAGTGTACGTTTTACAACTTTCGGAGCAGTGCCAACCAGTTTTGTCTTCAACTCGGGTCACTGCGATCCTTCTCAGTGACTTTATTTCATCGACCTCATATTTTTCACATCGATTCATACTTTTGCCCTGGCTACCTGACTCGCTGAAGTTGGACGCGGAATCCCTTCCTTCCATCGATTTGAAGATAGAGTCTTCGTTTCCATTGACATCGCTTTCTGGTTCGGAGGCATGTTTCCTTTCAACGCTAATATCTCGGTTATCAAGACCGTTTATATTATGTAGCGTTGTTGGGGAGATATGAGCGATGTCTAACAAACAATGAGAACAGTATTATTCATCATAAAGTTAACACTTGGTCTTTGTAATTATTGAAGAAGGATCTTAAGGTAGTTGTGTCGCGACAGTCCGTCCCAAAATTTATGCGCGCATCGCGTGTTAGAATCACCGAATAGTATACGCTACGTACCGGAAACTTTTGTCTGGAATTGTAGTCGAAGCACTCTCACAGAGAGAATGTATCCTATACCGATACACGCACACTATGACTGATTGTTTCGTGTAGTGTTTTTTTTATTATTTGTTGCAAGTGTAACCAAATATATTCATACATATATCATTTATACCGTTATATGTATATATGTACACGGTTGCTAAGCTCTCACCTCTCGATACGGCCACGCAGAATTGGGTTCAAATTAAGTTACTTTGATTGATATATCAGCAAAACTGTGCGGTCGATCAATCTGATTTTTTTTATGAATAATCATAAAATATTGTTTTACCGTATCCTTGTTTTTCATAAAGATCTATAGAACCGTTTAGATATTAAAATTGAAAATGTGCGATTTTCATATACTCAACATAGGCAACACGTGTAAAAAGTATCAACTTCGAGTGCAATTATACTGCGTTTCAGACGGTAGAAAATTCTAAAAAAATTCGTTTAGATAAATATTACGTTAATAAAACTATGGTCAAAATTTCAGACAATTCTATAGAAAATGCGCTTCGCGGCACAACTACCTTAATCAATCTAGTCGAGTCAATTCATTTTGCATCTTTGGTCTGACGTTTCGGCAGTGATGTGCTGCCCTCATCAGAGGCTAATTTATTGGAATTCACAAGAAAAAAATTTAGTTAATTAAATTATTAGTGTTAATAAATAAATGAATTATTGGTGTTAATGCACCTGTGTACCTTTTTTTTTCTGTGAATTCGGACTACTATTGCATACGTTCTATTACCCTTTCTAATTTAATCTCTTGACTTCTGAATATATCACAATTGTTTGTATATATTGTGTCAGATTATTGACAAAAAAATTTTTCTTGTAAATTCCAATAAATTAGCCTCTGATGAGGGCAGCACATCACTGCCGAAACGTTAGGCCAAAGATGCAAAATAAATTGACTCAACTAGATTGATTAAGATCCTTCTCAAATAATGAGAACAGTAGTTGAGAAAAACTAATCGTATGTTTTACAACTTTCGGAGCAGTGCTCACCAGATTTGTTTTTATCCCGGGGCACTTCGATCCTTCTCGGTAACTTTATTTCATGGATCTCAGTCTCACACGAAGTACAGGTTGCGTTCATACTTTTGCCCTGGCGATCTGACTCGCTGAAGTTGGAAGCCAAACCTTTTGCTTCCATTGATTTGACGATAGAGCCTTCGTTTCCATTGATATCGCATTCTGGTTCGGAACCATGTTTCCTTTCGATGTTCATATCTTGGTTATCGAGATCGGTTATATTTTGTGGCGTTGACGGAGAGACATTAGCGATGTCTAACAAACAATGAAAACAAGAGTTGAGAAAAAATAATCATATGTTTTACAACTTTCTGAGCGCTGCTCACCAGTTTTATTTCTATCACGGGGCACTCCGATGCTTCTCGGTGAGTTTATTTCATCGATCTTAGTCTCGTACAGAGTACAGCTCATGTTCATACTGTTGCCCCGACGATCTGAGTCTTTGAAGTTGGACGCCGAATCGTTTTCTTCCATCGATTTGACGATAGAGCCTTCGTTTCCATTGATATCGCTTTCTGGTTCGTAACCATGTTTCCTTTCGACGTTGATATCTCGGTTATCGAGATCGGTTATATTTTGTGGCGTTGACGGAGAGACATTAGCGATGTCTAACAAACAATGAAAACAAGAGTTGAGAGAAGATGACCATATGTTTTACAACTTTCGGAGCAGTGCTCACCAGATTTGTTCTTATCCCGGGGCACTTCGATCCTCCTCGATAACTTCATTTCATCGATCTCAGTCTCGCACGGAGTACAGGTTGCGTTCATACTTTTGCCCTGGCGATCTGACTCGCTGAAGCTGGAAACCGAATCTTTTTCTTCCATTGATTTGACGATAGAGCCTTCGTTTCCATTGATATCGCTTTCTGGTTCGGAACCATGTTTCCTTTCGATGTTGATATCTCGGTTATCAAGATCAGTTACATTTTGTAGCGTTGACGGAGAGACATGAGCGATGTCTAACAAACAATGCAAACAAGAGTTGAGAAAAAATAGTCATATGTTTTACAACTTTCTGAGCGCTGCTCACCAGTTTTATTTCTATCACGGGGCACTCCGATGCTTCTCGGTGAGTTTATTTCATCGATCTTAGTCTCGTACAGAGTACAGCTCATGTTCATACTGTTGCCCCGACGATCTGAGTCTTTGAAGTTGGACGCCGAATCGTTTTCTTCCATCGATTTGACGATAGAGCCTTCGTTTCCATTGATATCGCTTTCTGGTTCGTAACCATGTTTCCTTTCGACGTTGATATCTCGGTTATCGAGATCGGTTATATTTTGTGGCGTTGACGGAGAGACATTAGCGATGTCTAACAAACAATGAAAACAAGAGTTGAGAGAAGATGACCATATGTTTTACAACTTTCGGAGCAGTGCTCACCAGATTTGTTCTTATCCCGGGGCACTTCGATCCTCCTCGATAACTTCATTTCATCGATCTCAGTCTCGCACGGAGTACAGGTTGCGTTCATACTTTTGCCCTGGCGATCTGACTCGCTGAAGCTGGAAACCGAATCTTTTTCTTCCATTGATTTGACGATAGAGCCTTCGTTTCCATTGATATCGCTTTCTGGTTCGGAACCATGTTTCCTTTCGATGTTGATATCTCGGTTATCAAGATCAGTTACATTTTGTAGCGTTGACGGAGAGACATGAGCGATGTCTAACAAACAATGCAAACAAGAGTTGAGAAAAAATAGTCATATGTTTTACAACTTTCTGAGCGCTGCTCACCAGTTTTATTTCTATCACGGGGCACTCCGATGCTTCTCGGTGAGTTTATTTCATCGATCTTAGTCTCGTACAGAGTACAGCTCATGTTCATACTGTTGCCCCGACGATCTGAGTCTTTGAAGTTGGACGCCGAATCGTTTTCTTCCATCGATTTGACGATAGAGCCTTCGTTTCCATTGATATCGCTTTCTGGTTCGTAACCATGTTTCCTTTCGACGTTGATATCTCGGTTATCGAGATCGGTTATATTTTGTGGCGTTGACGGAGAGACATTAGCGATGTCTAACAAACAATGAAAACAAGAGTTGAGAGAAGATGACCATATGTTTTACAACTTTCGGAGCAGTGCTCACCAGATTTGTTCTTATCCCGGGGCACTTCGATCCTCCTCGATAACTTCATTTCATCGATCTCAGTCTCGCACGGAGTACAGGTTGCGTTCATACTTTTGCCCTGGCGATCTGACTCGCTGAAGCTGGAAACCGAATCTTTTTCTTCCATTGATTTGACGATAGAGCCTTCGTTTCCATTGATATCGCTTTCTGGTTCGGAACCATGTTTCCTTTCGATGTTGATATCTCGGTTATCAAGATCAGTTACATTTTGTAGCGTTGACGGAGAGACATGAGCGATGTCTAACAAACAATGCAAACAAGAGTTGAGAAAAAATAGTCATATGTTTTACAACCACGAAGTAATAGTAAGGAGACCGAACTCCGTTATACAATTTCAACTACGTTTTCTGTATGACAAAGGAGCAGTCCGCTGAAAAGAATAACCGCAGTCTTCGCGCCTGCGCGTTACACATTCTAGCGGTGTCTCTTTCTCTCTCACAGAAAGCGCGAGAGAGATAGCTCGGCCGTCACCACGAAGTAATAAACAGTGATTTAGTGAGGTTATGGTGATTTGGTGGATAAGCTGAATCTGGTGAATCGTGAAGGAAATACACGGCGGATCTTTTATTATTTCTGAAAGATACGTGACTTGTTAAAAATACGGCGAGGAATCATAGGTAAGTTTCCTCCGAAACAAAACACCATAACCTCACTAAATCACTGTTTATTACTTCGTGGTGACGGCCGAGCTATCTCTCTCCCACTTTCTGTGAGAGAGAAAGAGACACCGCTAGAATCTGTAACGCGCAGGCGCGAAGACTGCGGTTATTCTTTTCAGCGGACTGCTCCTTTGTCATACAGAATACATTGCTCCATTTTGAAACGGGCCGCGGCTGAGTTCCGTCTCCTTACTATTACTTCATGTTTACAACTTTCGGAGCACTGCTCACCAGTTTCGTTTCTATCACGGGGCACTCCGATGCTTCTCGGTGAGTTTATTTCATCGATTTCAGTCTCGTACGGAGTACAGCTCGTGTTCATACTGTTGCCCCGACGATCTGAGTCTTCGAAGTTGGACGCCGAATCCTTTTCTTCCATCGATTTGACGAAAGAGCCTGCGTTTCCATTGACATCGCTTTCTGATTCAGAACCATGTTTTTTTTCAACGTTGATATCTCGGTGATCGAGATCATTTATATTATGTAGCTTTGTCGAAGAGACATGAGCAATGTCTAACAAACAATGAAGACAGAAGTTGAGAGAAAATGATCATACGTTTTACAACTTTGTAGCAGTGCTTACCAGTATTGTTTTTATCTCGGGGCACTTTGTTTCGTCTTGATAATGTTATTTTATCAATCTGAGTCTCGTCCGAAGTACAGCCTTTATTATTACTTTTGCCTCCATCTGAAGAATCTTGCACCGTAGCTATGCTTCTTTGTTCATATTTCGTTTTCAAACTATCCAACTTTTTTTTACTGGCTACAAATGCGGATCGAAGAGTAAATTTATGGAAGAGTATTTTCAATCCAATATTGAAGGGTAAGGGTAAAACCAAATAAGTACGTTTATTTTCATTAACGCTTCGTTAGAATCAAGGGTCAAATTTATTTCGTCTTAAGTAAAGTTAGCTATTTTCAACCAAAAGTGTTACACTTACCATTCCGAGCGACAATTTTACCCTCGTATCTTCTTCCGTCTTTATATTTTATACTTGTAGCGTATTTTCGTTCAATAATGTCCACTTCTTTGCATATATAATAAATGCCATCGTCAAACAGAACAAGGGCAAATGCGGCCATAACTGCATCCTCTCTTCCGGATCGTAAGATAATGACTGCGTTCTTACCACGGTGTAAGAATAAGAGGTGGGTCAACTGGCTCAAATTGCTGTGATTATTTTGCGGCAGTACGGCGAAAATCCGCCAGGGGCCTCATGCGTCGGAAAGGGTGGAAGCTGGAACGCTATTCGTTGTTGATCACGTGGTTGCAGGGACCACGTGATCAACACCTGTAACCACGTGATCAACAACGGATAGCGTTCCAGCTTCCAGCCTTTCCGACGCATGAGGCCCCTGGCGGATTTTCGCCGGACTGCCTCAAAATAATTACAGAGCTCTACACGGGGAGTATAGGGCAGTTAACCCACCTCTTATTCTTACACCGTCGTTCTTACGTATGCATTCACAATGCGCGATATGGTGAGTACGGGGATTGGAATAACTATACGAAAAGAAATAGGAATTCGCCCGGTCCCGACATGTATCATTACGTATCGAACAGCGGTCCCCGCATGTGTCAATCCGTAGAAACATGAGGAAGTTACCGAAAAAACAATCGTTGATTCGACACTGTTAGCATCAGTTTCCAACAATATTCGAATCGGACGAAATTAGTTTTTTCAATCGGATCTACCAATATACGTGATAAAATACGATTACGTAAAATTCGGTGAAACTATTATCTAGCCTGAGTGGCATGAGATCGTTGTCGATGACCTGTTCTCGTGAGACCGAAAATCAAATTTAAACAACCAGATTTAATCGAAGGCACGAATATTCATGAATTGTTCGTGTTCTGACAACATTTAAGCTAGATGGGCAAACGAATAACTACGAAGAGAAATGGAAATTTGCCCGGTCCCGACATGTATCATTACGTATCGAACAGCGGTCCCCGCATGTGTCAATCCGTAGAAACATGAGGAAGTTACCGAAAAAACAATCGTTGATTCGACACTGTTAGCATCAGTTTCCAACAATATTGGAATCGGACGAAATTAGTTTTTTCAATCGGATCTACCAATATACGTGATAAAATACGATTACGTAAAATTCGGTGAAACTATTATCTAGCCTGGGTGGCATGAGATCGTTGTCGATGACCTGTTCTCGTGAGACCGAAAATCAAATTCAAACAATCAGATTGAATCAAAGGCACGAATATTCATGAATTGTTCGTGTTCTGACAACATTTAAGCTAGAGGGGCAGACGAATAACTACGAAGAGAAATAAAAATTTGCCCGGTCCCGACATGTATCATTACGTATCGAACAGCGGTCCCCGCATGTGTCAATCCGTAGAAACATGAGGAAGTTACCGAAAAAACAATCGTTGATTCGACACTGTTAGCATCAGTTTCCAACAATATTCGAATCGGACGAAATTAGTTTTTTCAATCGGATCTACCAATATACGTGATAAAATACGATTACGTAAAATTCGGTGAAACTATTATCTAGCCTGGGTGGCATGAGATCGTTGTCGATGACCTGTTCTCGTGAGACCGAAAATCAAATTCAAACAATCAGATTGAATCAAAGGCACGAATATTTATGAATTGTTCGTTTTCTAACAACATGTCAGCTAGAAGGGCAAACGAATAACTACGAAGAGAAATGGAAATTTGCCCGGTCCCGACATGTATCATTACATATCGAACAGCGGTCCCCGCATGTGTCAATCCGTAGAAACATGAGGAAGTTACCGAAAAAACAATCGTTGATTCGACACTGTTAGCATCAGTTTCCAACAATATTCGAATCGGACGAAATTAGTTTTTTCAATCGGATCTACCAATATACGTGATAAAATACGATTACGTAAAATTCGGTGAAACTATTATCTAGCCTGAGTGGCATGAGATCGTTGTCGATGACCTGTTCTCGTGAGACCGAAAATCAAATTTAAACAACCAGATTTAATCTAAGGCACGAATATTCATGAATTGTTCGTTTTCTAACAACATGTCAGCTAGAAGGGCAAACGAATAACTACGAAGAGAAATGGAAATTCGCCCGGTCCCGACATGTATCATTACGTATCGAACAGCGGTCCCCGCATGTGTCAATCCGTAGAAACATGAGGAAGTTACTGAAAAAACAATCGTTGATTCGACACTGTTAGCATTAGTTTCCAACAATATTCGAATCGGACGAAATTAGTTTTTTCAATCGGATCTACTAATATACGTGATAAAATACAATTACGTAAAATTCGGTGAAACTATTATCTAGCCTGGGTGGCATGAGATCGTTGTCGATGACCTGTTCTCGTGAGACTGAAAATCAAATTCAAACAATCGAATTGAATCAAAGGCACGGATATTCATAAATTATTCGTTTTTTAACAATATTCAACTCTCTAAATTTGAATCAGTGAAAACTCACTGATTGCAGTTATAAGTCTGCCACTGATTGGTTCAGTGGCAGACTTATAACTGGAAAGCAGTGACTATTCACTGATTGTCAGTAGTTTTCACTGATTCAAATTTAGAGAGAAGCTAGAAGAGTCAGACAATCTGCGCGACGGACTATGAAATAACTCCCAGGAAATACCAGAAATTTACTTGGTCCCCACATGTATTCTCACGTTCACATCGTTCGCGTATAGGTACATGCAGGGACCAGAGAATTGAAAATGCTTTCCGAAGAATTAATCTATCACGGTACTGTCATGTTACGGGTTATCAAATGGTTAAACGGCCCTGTATAATACCGCGTTGTATATAAACTCTAGTTTCATCATATCTTATAATCAAGGGTGTACAAATGAAAATAACCTACAAGATTCAAATTATAATTACAACGTAGAGTTACGTATATTAATGTACACGGGTCGCCTTTTCGGACCCGATATGTACCCTTTCATAAATATATATATATATATATATATATATGTAATGGGAATGGGTGAGGGTTGAATAAATAACAATGAAATTTCAATCACATTTATTTATTTATTGTTCCTTTAGAATAAGCTTAATCTATAGCTCTCAAGCATGCAGATTCCGTAAAATGTTGCTAATTTTTTGACGGTACCGCTAATGGGTTTGTATTCAACAATGCGATCGTGTATAATCATACAATAGGCTGTAGTATTTGCTGGAAATGCAACGCTAGTTTCGAATTCCAAACGAATATCCACCGGTCCACTCTTTAACGATTCATTCTGCTTGGAACAGTCTATAGTAATAAGTGGGGCTCTATCCAAAAAATCACTCTTTGACAAAAGAGGTTCGGACTCCTTATCGTAGTATGAAATTTGAAAGTTTGTATACATACTGTAGAGAATGGCGTATAGATTGCGAGCAATATCAAGATTCAAATTTCCATAGGGATAGCACTGCGAGTTTAGGAAAAGTTTCACATCTCTGATCATACAATGATCGAATTGACTGGCATTTTTCTTCGCATCGTTTCGTCGTGCGGTTTGGAATCCTAGTATGACGTGCCTTGGTTTCTCTAGCTGTGTAGATGTCTTCACAACCCACACATGTCTCGTTGTTGTAGGCAGCATCGGGTACTCGTACATTTCCCACGAGCGAAAACTCATAGATACAGCCGGATCTTGGGCGATATAATTGAGCATCTTGATTTTTGCTGAATCTGACAGTCTGATGTATGGTAATAACCATTCAATTTTCTCGAGTGAAATTTTGATTCCCTCCACGACGGTTTGATGTATGGCATTTAAATCATTGTTTGATCTCGTCAATATCAGCTCATGTTTCGCATTGACGATGATTCGATTATAATCCTCGGCAAATCCGAGTAGAAAATTCAGCGGTATAACAACATCAAAGTATCCCTCGGCGTTGGCTAGTTTATTTTGATTATCCACCAACCAACCGGTGTTTCCCAGGAGATGTTGTTGTCCTGGGGTGAATGATAAGTATCCCTTCATAATACTCGTGATGCCGACATTCTTATTCTGATCAATCTCGTGACCATTCAACTCGTAACGCATATCGCCAAACATGTGACACACAGCCATATTGACCAATTCCGTGCCTGCACTAACAGCGGTACCATCCGATTTTGTGAGCCGACCGTAGATGTGGAGCAAACTTTTGCTGGGTAATACACATGCATCTTTATTCTGTACAGCTATGCGGATCTCATCGTTATTTTTGAAGGTGGACGCCGCGTACGGTTGATGCGCATGTATTTCACAGTGGGCAATCGACTCGTCGAAGGTCACGGGTGTTTGGATTTTTATCATTTTCGAGATGGGCATATGCAGAAATAGCAACGAATTCTTATTTTCCACCACAACGAAGTCGAAGTCCTAGGCTCTGGAGAAACTGAGCGTTCTGATGTGTCACTCGAATCGGAGCTGCTCGACGACTGATGATGCTTGGACATGTTATCGAGCTTTTATAACTACCACCAGATTTTCTTGTCCTCTCAAACACAATCCCCATATTATCTCAAAGATTTCACGTGTAATCGTATAGTTACAGTTTCACTGCGAAAATTGATTAATTTCCCGTCCTGATTGACTATTCTCAGTTGTATATCGTGTATTGACCGTACGGTGATTGGATGATAAATGACAATTGTCGGCACTTCCACGATCTTATATCCGGGTGGTACGGTTGGGAAAAATTGATGAATCGTATGTACTCGATGCTCGTTTATATAAGCACCCGTGGTAATATGACACTCAACTCGCAAGGCGTTCACTTTGAGTATGCGAACGGGTAACTAGGATTTATGGGTAATACCACCTTCGAGAGTTTTGGAGGTAAACCCGAGCAATCGATCAATGGAATCTTTTGGTTTAAAGTCCACAGAATGATTGCATCTAATTTCACTGAGCAACTCATTGTTATTAGCTTTAAGACTAATATTTATATCCTTGGGTACTGCTCTTTTCAAATAATTTGCGATATCTTCGATTTCATAGCTCCCAGTGGGTATTGTGATCGTTGTGTCTGGTTTTATATAAAACTTATTACACCCCACATCTATATTGGGGATTGCATTGAATGTCAGGAGCTCTATGAGTCCGAGAACATACGTCTTTGTTGGTGATAACTCGATTGGAGGAAAATATTGAGTCCTCAATACCGACGATTCCCCGGAGAGTGTCAACGTGAACGAATCAGCCATGACTAATGTCACATCAACGATTCGCATACATTTTATAGTTGTCCGATGAGAAACTTGAGACACAGGTGACCGCAAATTACCGTGTTATATTCTTGATATCTCTTATGATTATATTTTACGCTACCAACACCGAGATATTTCATCAGATCTTTAGGTGATTGTAAATCGCCAAAACTATCGAAATACACCGCATCGTTGCCATTTTTCGTGTATGCAACCCAATGCGTCCCCGGACCGTTTTTATCATCAAGATTGATGATTGCAGATTCACGCTTTCTAGGTCCTGAACTGGGTAAATCATTCCGCATGAAAACACCTCGGAAATGTGGAATTTTCATAGCTTTTGCATAGTTAAGTAAATCGACATCCGTGAGGGCTCGGTGTGGTAGCTTTGTTAGTTTTTTGCCGGCTTCAAATACAGTCCCATACCCTCTTATATGGTTTCAGGTATAAACCCTTCCCCAGGGCAATCGCCTCCATTGTCGCATTATGACGCTTGGATTCTTGTAATTGATGTTTGTTCACTTTAGCCTCATTGACAGCCTTTGCTATACCTGCTGCACCACCAGCTAAAGCACCTGTGGCACTGAGAGCCGCAAATATGGGGATGAGAAACGGTAATAAACCGCCAATTTTCTGGGGAACAGGTAAGATGCGAGGCACACGCACTTTTCCTTTAGACGCAGCCGAACGGGCACCCGCCAAAGCCGACTCAATAGCTTTAGGACCAGGCTTCATAGATTTCTTTGCCGCCTGTATAATAAATTTCAATGTTCTTTTCTTGTTCTTGGGTGATGTTTGCGTCTTGATTCCCCTCATACCCATACCCAGTTTGGATTTTGCTTACATGGTGTTGGTGACCGCCCAGGCGACAGCTTTTTCAGCTACACTTGCGTCATTAGCCAAAACTCGATTCCAGGCCCTCTCAGCAAGCACTTTATCAGCCTTATGACGCTCCGCAATATTATCGTGATTCTTGGAGTATGCGATATCGTGCTGCTTGCATGCAGCGTCTAGAGCGTTGATACCACGATCACCGCGAGCTAACCTCTTTGCCAATTTTGTACCAGGTCCGCAGTATTGATAGCCAGGGACATGCAATTCGACAGGGAGATTGTTCATGATTTTATTTATGAATCCAGAACCGCTTCTTTGCCTACGTGTGTATCCAACCATGACTAATCATGAACCGACACAAATTCTATAAAAGCCTGTATTTTATACGTAAATATATTAGTTCTCATTGCGACGTTTGCCAAGCATCATGAAATTTCAAGATCAAACGATTAAACTACCAATCGCCAATTTCGATAATTTGGTCGAGCGAAAAAAGAAGAAGGGGAAACGGCATAGGTCTCTATTACCAAATAGTGTGAGGGCTGTCTTTTGCGGACCTTCGAATTGCGGTAAAACTAATGCCCTTCTCACGTTACTGACTCATGCGAATGGTCTACGATTTGAGAATGTGTACACTCACGGAATCTGATCCTGAAGCCCCGTCGGTAAGGTGATCGAGCAACCCGTACATACACGTTGATATACGTTGTTTTTAATTGTCTTTGACAATTTGAAGACAATTAAAAACAACGTGTATCAACATGACGTACGGGTTGCTCGATCACCTTACCAACGGCGCTTCAGGTTCAGATTCCGTGAGTGTACGTCTATTCAAAATCCCTCAATCAGCCAAAGTATGAGTTCTTGAAGAGACTATTGGAACCTGTTGAGGGGTTGGGTTATTTTCCGTTTGATGAGCACAAGGAGGTTGTAGAGCCGAAAGATGCGCATCCCAACTCGATTATGATCTTCGATGACGTGGCCTGTGAAAAGCAAGATAATATCAGAGCATATTTCTGTATGGGACGACACAAGGATGTCGATAGTTTTTATCTTTGTCAAACGTATGCCCGAATCCCGAAACATTTGGTGCGTGATAATGCAAACTTATTGGTTCTTTTTCGTCAAGATCAAATGAATTTGAAACACATCTATGCTGATCATGTGAATACCGATATGACCTATCAGAAATTCAAAGATTTGTGCTTGGCGTGTTGGAACGACGGTAGATATAGTTTTGTGACCATTGACAAAGACAGTGAGATTAACGCTGGAGATATAGGAGAGGTTTCGACTGCTTTATAAGTCTGAATCACGAATAAACCGCGTACAGTTACAACACATCGATCAAACTAGCAGCATGGCGAGCTCCAAGATACGTAAGCAGAACGATGTGTTGCAAGAAATAGCCAAGGCTAGCGATATCATTCGACGTAAACACGAAATGATAAAAATGGGCAAAGACACTAGCGAGCAGGCTATCAGTGAAATCTTCAAACCTCTGGTTACACCGCTGCATCAATTGGTAGATTCATCGAAGCAGCAACAGCGGCTACTAATGAAGCGAGAAGTGAAAACGGAGCCGAGTTCAATTGAAAAAACAGAGAAGACCGCAGATTTTGTGAAAACAGAAGATTATAAGAATGCTGCTGCTGCTGCTGCTGATGATAATGATGATGACGACGACGATAATGATGCATATAAAAGTGCGATTGAGGGAAGCTTGTCAACTAACATTGCTATTGGCAACAATACCACAACAGTCGCCACTATGGATGATGATGCGAATGATATCCTTGATGATGATGATAACCAGGATGACGCATCTGCAATCGCCTCTACAAGCACACCGATGACCAAAATAGAAGTCAAGACGATGCGCTATTTAAGCATGTTCAACTCGATCAAAGAGCAAAAGAACTTGGATATGAAATATGGTGTTCGAAAGTTAAAACTCGGCGGAATGAAGATTGGTGAATCGGATATCGTATTTGAAGATGATCGGATATATATAGGCGATAAGAGCTATGAGAACACACCGGGATTGCTTGAATTGTTATTCAAAAAGTTGCCCAATCCCGCGATTTTGGATAAAAACGATAGATTGAATTATGCCAGAATCGTGAAAAAAACGAATGCACATCGAAAATATTACAATGCTAACAAAAGCTTCCGTTCTGATCGAGAAAAAAATTCAAAGTACAAAGATTTTATTGCCCCGTACATCGACTCACCTGTGAAAAACCCTAGGCAAAGATCCGGTAAAGGTTTATTACCCACCCATAAAATCGCGCAAGGACAAAGCATGGATTATGTGTATTGGGATGATCCTAATGAGCTCGTTGATCGTCTTCGAATACTCATGGCATCTCAAGCGGCTGGTAATACTAGTCACAACAATGAAATATCCTCCATTGTTGAGGAGCTGCGCGAGGCGAGAATCATTTATTAGGCTGAGGTTAATCATAAAATAATCATTCGGTCACAGATCGTTGAACAATGAGCATAGACATATTTGGGCGACCGCTGACAAGCAACAGCCGCGAAAAAAGTGTTATTCGAGGCCTTCAGGGTGTTGGATTCAAATTCACCGCTGATAAACAGTACGATCTGGACGACAAACGATTATGTAATATCGCGCATCCACAGGAGCCAAACGACGCTGTTTCTCTGGGTGTCCTCAATAGATGCATACAGGAGAGGCTTGACGATCTTCATAGCGTTTTCGTGAATATGATTTATCCCATCAACATCAAAATCGATAATAATGATAAGCAAATTCGTGAACTTATAACAAGCATTTCGAGGGATATTGCGCAATTGAAAAGCACAGTGGATTCGTTGGAAAAAACTTTCAGCAACACAAGATTGGTGTACGCTGATCCAAGGGTTGCTGAAGTAAAAACAAATAAAGTGTACATCAAACCTTAAACATTCGAATGGTAAGCAGCAGCAACAGCATGCAGAGAACAATAGCGGGTGAACTTCATAGACCCGCCCGGCGTAATTATCCTCGACGTTATGTCGATATACGCAGCTTGGATGAGACCTGGCAAGCCGATCTCGTCGATATGTCCGCATACTCATCAGTCAACAAGGGCTCAAAATTTTTGCTCACAGTGATTGATATATTTTCAAAATTTGCGTGGGCCGTACCGATCAAGAGTAAAAATGCCAAAGATGTGACTGCTGCGATGGAATCTGTGCTAACTCTGGGTCGCGTACCGAAACATCTACACGTTGATCAGGGCAAGGAATTTTACAACAAAGAATTCAAAACTCTCATGAGACATCACGGGATCAACATGTACTCGACATTTAGCAACTTGAAGGCGTCGATATGCGAACGCTTCAATCGTACACTGAAAAATAAAATGTGGAAGCAATTCACACTTCAAGGTTCTCATAAGTGGACCACCATTCTACCAAATTTAATTGCATCGTATAATAATACCAAACATAGCACGATTAAAATGAAACCGAAAGATGTAACTACAACTGATGAAAAACAACTGTATCGTAGTGTGTATAAGCCGCGTCAAATCAAAAGAAGCAAACGAAAACGTAAATTTAAGGTCGGCGATGAAGTTCGAATTAGTAAATATAAGAATGTATTCGAAAAGGGTTATACGCCAAATTGGACAACAGAAATATTAACAATTGATGAGGTGAAGAATACCAACCCTCCAACTTACAAACTCACCGACTACCTGAATCAGCCCATTGAAGGCGGTTTTTATGAGGAGAAGCTCAGCAGGGTGCAATATCCCGATGGCTATCTTGTAGAAAAAGTCTTGCGAAGACGTGGTGATCAACTCTATGTAAAATGGTTGGGATTCGATGGTTCACATAATAGTTGGATAAATAAATCGGATATGTAATATAATCTTCATGAATAAAATTTATTATAAACATATTTACATTTGTTTCTTCACTCTCCTCAATCTTAATGCTAGATTACATGATCATCATGGAAAAGAAATGTTTTCTCACATTTTCTCACATTTTCTCACATTTTCTCACATTTTCTCACATTTTCTCACATTTTCTCACATTTTCTCACATTTTCCAACATTTTCTAAAATTTTCTAACATTTTCTAACATTTTCTAACATTTATATGTAAAGTAAATGGGAAATTATTTTATTCTATTTTAGAAAATGTTAGAAAATGTTAGAAAATGTTAGAAAATGTTAAAAAATGTTAGAAAATGTTAGAAATTTACGAGTTTGCAGAATCTTGGTAACCCCAAGGTAAAGTATCAGTTTTACCAGGTATCAACTTTCGCTTATCGTCACACCAGCTTAGAGCTAACTTATTCTGTATAATAGTGCTAACCGTGTGTCGACTACTTTTTATCATACACTGTCGTTCAACCAAATTTTGGTAGCCGAAAAGGCATCGTTTGTAATCATCAAACGTGATGGATTTTAATGTCGAGCCCTTTACACCCTTTGCACGTTTCTTATCAGTATCGCCACGAGTTCTGAATGTATAGAGTTTTGCTCGCAAGCCGATAAATTCAGTCATAATTTTTCCATTATTTTCATCTTTCATCAGACCGATGCGTTTTTTGTTCAACAGGGGAATGCCATAGGTATTATTCGGCGGGTAGTCTGATGTATCAAACATGGCCGCAACATCACGCTTGATGATTTCGTAGATATTTGGAACGGTAAACTGATATATCAGGCTATCTGTATCGGTATACATTAATTTCGATTCAGTACTTGAAAAATTATTTTTCACATAATCATAGTGGAAGTTGTATAGAAATATTTTGGAAAGATCGAGAATAGCAGCACCAATGTAGATGGGTTTATTGAAATATACTTTAGTTCGACTTAGCTCAATAATTACCATATCTTCATCAAATATGGTGCAGCTATGAAATGTTGGCCTTGCAATGAGAGCTCGTGCACCACCCCTACCCTCCCATTTCGTGATAAGTTTCACGATTCTATGGTTACGCACATTCTCCATGGTCTTGCCAAATACAGCGTTATTCATGAGCTTGTAGAAATTTTTCTCAAACTCGTTTTTTGATTGCTTTCGCTTATTTGTGTTGAGATCGATGTATGACTTTAACCATGGCGATTGTGCGAACCTTAGAATTCTATGCACTTTCGTCAGCTTCAAACCAAATTTGATACATTGCTTCAAATTACGATAGGGCAGAACATATTTTTTCTTGGGTAGAAGCGTTGTCGTAAGTTTTCTAATTTTACTACCCGGCGGTGTGAAATGCTCGGGACACAGAGGTAAGTCGGCATGTTGTTTATGGAGCTCTGTAGGATAATCTAAATCCACCTCTAGAATATAACCGATTGGTGCGTCATCCGGATGGGACATCACATCAATGGCATCATTTTCCCACTCGAACGACCCACTCGGCAAATGCTCACTCATAGCTGCACCATAAAGATTATTTACATCGAAATACATTAAATATGACTCCGCTTTGCTTGGATCAAAATCTTCACCCATGAATCGATTATTTGCTCTAGCATAGCGATTTGAGCACTGCGCCACACCACCTCTTATGCTTTTCTCGATGACTAATATCATTTCTGGATCGTTTAAAAGTTGGAGATTAATTTTCGTCTGTTTCAACATTGCATCAAAAGCATGCCCCGGCGCGATATAATAATGTAGAGTATCCAAGTTGTACGTTTTGAAGCAGCTATCGCGAAAATTTTGAAATATATCGGCTAATAAAAGTACATCAGTTTTCAGGTATAAATCCGAATAATCGCCTAACGTTTTCAAATCAAACTTGGCCCAAACATCTTTCGCGTGTTCGTAATCCGCATCGGTAATACCCGCGGCACTGAGTTTCGAATAGAAATCTTTTTTATCGGGTAATTTTATTTCGTTGAGTTTCTTCCAAGAATCAATATACTCGTACGGAAAGACACCTTTACGAATCATCAAACTGAATTCATCTCGATCGCTGTAAAATTTTCGTGTTATTTGCTTATCGGCATCGTCGACGTACGATGCTAATTTCTCTATACTGCTAGCCATGAATCGGAGTGAATCTATGAACCTCAAACTAATCACAGTACCGTCGACTTTCTTTGTGAATGATATGTATTTTTCCTTATTGATGGGTAGCAGTGTAATATCACCGGGAAAAGTTGTAGCTAGAGATTTAATGATAAAGTGAGAATCGTAACCCGATAAATTGTGAAATACCACCGGAATCGTGTGCGACTCTTGAAAATTCAGATTGCATCGATTGTGTGCGGCCCCCGATATTTACCCGTGAAATGACAATGATCGCGACATTTTTTCTCCTCAGGTAAAAATGGCTTCTCACAGATGTAGCAATTTTTCGCGCGCATGTGACGATCGCGTTGTGCCTGATTCAACACCTCCATTGGAATCACATTTTTTATACGCGACTCTACTTTTACGGCTAATTCACGAAGCTCCTCGATCAACCATTTAATACAATCAGATCCACGGTGACCCTTGTATTCCGATAATGTATCATCGTACACACAGTGTGTATAATACGCGGCACTATGCGGAATATGCTCTTGAGATTCTTTCACCCCGGGTTTCATCATGCATTCAAGATCGGCATATACGACGAAGGGTACAGTGCTCTGATTTTTAAAATTGGAAAATCCCAAAGTCTTCTCCTTGGGAAATTCCATTCGCACTTTATTCAACCGCAGACAATCTGGTCTATGATTTTCATAGGCATTTTGTACGTTAAAGTGACACAAACATCTATCGCACAAAAATTGTGCACATTTATGATTTGACAATTGCATGCTAACCAAACGTGAAAGATTCTTGATCCAAGCAAAGTGCAATCTTGGTTTGAAATTATCTAAATTACCATTATCTAGTTCGCTTCCACTTTCAATCATGAGCAGGTGGATTGTATTGTTCTCTGTTACATTTTTACTCAAATATAGCGGGGTAATTAAACTATTATTCGAGTTTTTCTTGCCTTCAAAAGTTTCCGACTCGATACCATATACGTTAATACTCAAATTGTTCAACTTCTCGAATTTTTCTACACTATGCAGAGTTGCGGGGAATTTGATACCTGTACAATCTAGCTCCGATATGTACTGTCGATAGCTGCATGTCTTAGTTGCGTTGACGTCTACGGGGTGGAGGGCTGAGGTAACAGACCACAGCAAACATCGATCGTCATTGTTTTTCACGTTGACCACCGCCTTCTTTCGTTGAATATCCTCAGGCAGCTGTGCGAATGTCGAGAGTCCACCGCGAAGAGGCTCGTATCGGTTGATGCAGACCAAAGCATTTATGATTTCAATCATGCTCCAACCCGAATCACGCTGCTCGAAATCCTCCACCATGGTTAGCAGAGGATTCGTGACATTATCGGTGAACCAAGTTTCCAGATCCGTCGATGGAAGAATTGTGCCGTTGCGTGTATTGAAGTTCTTTACTTCCACACTGATCTCATCGTTTTTGACGTTTTCAAATTTACACGAAACCCCCACATTCACCTTAATACTTCCTTCTTCGCGTAGCACATTTTTCAGACGTTCGATGGTCACCACCCCAGCGTCAGTCAAAAATCTAGCCAAATCTTTATGTTGGAGATTTGTCACGGCTCCGGTGCGTATACGACACTTGAAGGCACTCTCCATATCATCCCATCGAACACGTTTATGAATATCATCGCCGATATTGCCGCCAACGATAGTCGTACGATGTTGTTCAAATTTCACCACCCATGATTGGAGGAGTGAAATTATATGTTGCAGTCGTTGTTTTTCACTCACAGTTGGTTTAGATTGCGTTGAAATATTGTTCAAGAATTGAATATTTTTGCGAGCGATATCGCGCCAATGAATAAAAATATCTTCATTTGCTTGTTCTGGGGGTAGTGTACACAGTAACTTGTATGCATCTTCCATCATCTCAACAAGATTCATATACATGGCGCTGTCCATTTTTTTTCTTAGGTGAATTTTACAACTGGGTAGTCAAACTGACACTGAACGAATGTTCACACCTAACGTGGGCTTTGGGGTTTCAGATGCACACGCCCCCACCACACCAACATTCAAATACCACGAAAATTCAAACGTTTCCAATCATCGGTCAAAGATTTTGTACCTGAGAGGCTTACATCTTTTGCACCTTTATGCAGAAAAAATATTACCCAAGTGTGTCAATGGTTAGCCCCTCTAATATTGTAGGCGTATTGAGAGTTTCTAGTTGGGTATAAAAGTTCGAGTTTGCTTCGAGTTTTACACAGTCTGCATCCAGTCAACCCGAAAAAGCAAAATTTAAGGAAATTTAAGTGAAACAAAACTGAACTTAACAAAATTCAACTGAAATTCAATGGAAGAAGTAAGTATAGTTATTCTTCGATATCATAGTTTTTTTTTTTTTCGTGATAGATATAGTTTGTAATTGATATTTTGAAATCCATGATCTTGAACCTGTGAAGGATTGGAGCTCCGATGATGATGGATATGATAGTTGTAACGAGTTGGTAGTCGATGGGGCGCGCTGGATTACGGTCCGGTATGATGACGGCACCCCCACGTGGATCGAGGTGAAACCACCGAAGCGGGCGTCGGATGAGGAGGAGGGGGAGGAGGGGGAGGAGGGGGAGGAGGGGGAGGAGGGGGAGGAGGAGGTGCCGGACGTGGAGGAAAATTGGGATGAGGAGGAGGTGCCGGTGGCGGAGGGAAATTTGGATGAGGAGGAGGTGCCGGAAAAGAAGGATGAGGTGGGGGAGAGGAAAAAGGTGGAGGAGGAGGAGGAGGCAAATAATGCTTGGTAAGTACCCGTAATTTTCATTATATATCGTTCGCTTATTGAAATACCTGTATGTTTCAGATCCGCGTGTGTGAAATTCGGCGCGGAAATTCACCGCCACATAGTTGTAGATATATAGTTTGAGTTTAGGTTAAGAATAATGTACATGTATAGTTTAAGTTATTCTTGTAAGAAAATTGTAAAATAAGCATAGTTTTAAGCTAGTTTTAAAATAATAATAGTCACTTTAGAATAGGTTATACGTAAGACATATAGTTTAGGTTAGTTTTAAGAAAATTATCACTTTTATAATAGGTTAGTCTTAAGATATAACAAATAAACATATATGTCATTATGAGATGATTCGAGTCATTGATTGCATAATTGAACACCCCGCCACTCATTTCGGCTAGTATAATTCGTATATAAGCTAAGAATTCGAAATTGCAGCCGTCCGATTGTCGGTAACAGAAAATCGGCAACCATGATTCAGAATCGTTACCATCAGACCATCGATAACTGAAGATTAACGATCTGCAGGTAAATTGCAGCCGACCGATTGCCGGTATCGGGAAATCGGCATGCATGATTCAGAATCGTCACCATCAGACTATCGATAACTAAAGATCGACGATCCATAGTGGCGCCATCGCATGACGAAAAATCGCAACCATCAGATCGTCGGTAAGCGAAGATCGGCAATGCAGGATTCTCGATCGTTACCATCAGAATATCGGTAACAATCGGCGGTGGCGCCATCGCACGACGGAAAATGGCAGCCATCCGATTGTCGGTAACAAAGATCGACGATCGGTACCCCTAAATCGTTACCATCCGACTGTCGGTAACTTACCCCCGCACGGTCGGTAACTTACCAGCACAACTCGGCCAATAAAGAAGTCATATCCAGAACCCCCTCATTATATCTACTGAGATAGTTCCGACGTAGATAGCGCCAGTATCGCAGACAGAAACCGTCCGCTACACCAGCAGACGCGTGTTGTCATTTCATATTTTTAAATCCAAATAAAGGAAATAAAAGAAAGTAAGAGCAATGCTTAATGCAAAATTTGAACGTACAAAAACTAGCGAATACCTCTCAAAAGCCACTTAGGTGCGAAAACCTCACACCAAGTACATTTAAGTGATCGCTGTGGCTATTCGCAAGGTAGAGTGACTCTAATAGAGACACGCAAGAGTCACGCAAAAATTTTGTACTGCTTTTTTTGGACTGCTGAACCACCGGGTGAGTGGCTCGCATGGGTCACAATTAAGGAAAATCATCCCTCTCGCCCCCATACCACCTAGTGGGCGGATTCTCGGACGGAATTCATACATTTTTTTTGTAAGGGCCGCAGTCTCGTTTTATATTATGTAAAAAAAATTAATAATTCGGTCACTCCAATTCTCCGAAAATTTTTGCGTGACTCTTGCGTGACTCTATCAGAGTCACTCTACCTTGCGAATAGCCACAACGTTAAGCGATAGCCACCAACAAAAATGTTTCGATAGGTTAATTATCTTAAATCCTACGATCTCGAGCTTTTGAGGTTATGCGAATCGACTGACGTGTAAAATTCATAGTGATGAATGGAATAATAATTGTGAACGGATAATTTTACGATTAGGCTTACCTTGTATGACACAAGACTGTTAGATGACTATTAACTGACTATTACCTCTAAATTTTATTCACTTATACATTGTAGATTTGGCTTATTCCCATTCATGAATGCAATTATCGGAGGAAACGGTGTTTTGGGGATTCAATTTTCTAGCAAGTCACCGCCTAAGAAAGTCTGACAATAGAAAATCAAGAAAAAATGTTGAAGTTGAAAAATATTAGAATAGCATGATTTGATATAAGGAACGGCAAGGAGCCAGACCAACAAAGCCGCGTTCAAGCGTTGGATTGCAACAAATTCCACTTCAAGCTCGATGTTAGGCTCATTTCTAGAGGCTCGTCTGCTCGGACCTGAACTGCGAGTCAACGTTATGTGTAGGATTTCAACGAGTTCTATATTTTATCTCGGTATCCTCTAGTCCAAACGAGACTGTAAGTCGACGTTGTGTGTTGGACTACGATAGGCTTTATTCTACACTCCACGTCAACGTGATGCCTTGACCTTCCTGGTGAAGATAATTTTTTAATCCATGTTTTACAATTAGCTTAGATTCTCTGCTCAGAAGGTCAATCAAATTCAGATAGTGCTATCACGACAAATGGTGAAAATGAAAATACTTATTCAATATTAAAGAAATGATCGATCGACTCCCTCTTTCTCAGATGATAGAGATTCTGATTTATATTTATTTATTATTCGTAGACTCAGCGTATAATCATTTATGAATGGAATTATTGAAGAAAAATCTTTCCTATGGATTGTTTAATTTTGTAGCGGGTTGCCGTATAAGACGTGAGGATGATGAAAGAAAACGCTTGGGCTGCAAAGTATCGGTATAGTGTGATTTGATACGAGAAACGGCAAGAGTCAGACGAAGAGAGCAGAATGCGAGTGTTTGACTTCATAAACTTCCATTTTATGCTCTACGTTAGTCTTGCATGAATAGGCTCAATTCCAAATATTTTGATACCTTCTGTTCAGACCCGAATTGAAAGTTGACGTTATGAGTACGGGACGCGTAAATGTTCTTTTTGCAGAGGACGTAGTTGCATTAAAAAAAAAAAAACTACCTACGAATTGCAATACATATATCTGATATTTATATATATTTAGTCCTGAGCAGCAACTATAACCCTGCGTGCAAGTAACTCCGCCATTGCCGGTCCCAGGCCCAGATGAGACAGGAGGAGAGCTGCACGCAGGGTTAGATGTTGTAGGTATAAAAAATTATTGTAGTGGAACAATTTGTAAACGCTATGAAAGTACATTACGCGTCACTCTACAAATTTGAGACTTGGGGAAAATTATGAGCACACGCGTGCTCGTTGCTGTTGACGTTCCTGCTTATCGAGGGACTTCGGGCGGTATGAAATAGTACAAAACAACCGAGCGAGCGTAGCGATCGAGCACAATTATTACGTGGTCAAGCCAAATTTTACAAAAAGTAGTGAAATCAACCCCAAAAAGCACCTTTGGTGCAAAAACCTTTCGCCAAGTCCATTAATGTGTAGATCACTCGACCAAAAAATAATCAAAGGTTGTGCTCGGTCGCTCGCTGTGCTCGCTCACTCGATTGGTTGATGATTATCAACATACAAAAGCATTGAAATCAGATACAACTGCCAAGTACCTGTAGAATAATGAAAGTTTGGAATTGAAAAATTTGTTCAAACTACATAACGTTGTACTCGTTCGCTCGCTGCGCTCGCTCACTCTATTGGGTTATGAATATTGGTTAAAAAAACAATTCGGATGAAGAAATTGAAGATGTCAACATTCATCTAAAAATATTCATAACGAAAAAATGATTTAAACAAAATTAAAAAAAAAAATTTGCAGGTAGTGGTACTTGGGGGGCCTTTTGTAGAAAAAGAAATATAATATATAGATCGCGAACCATGTCAATGTCATCTGATAGATATTCAAACATTGGCTGGTATCAATAAAACGAAGTAGATACTAATGCTTCAAGTATTAGCACCTACTACGAAGCATGTAGGGGTTAATACTTCACCTCGTAGTAAATCCTTCACTTGCGTAGTAGATGCTTTCCTCGTGTAGTACATGCTACGCAAGTGGAGTATCTGCTACTCCTAAGAAGCATTTGCTTCAATACTGTAGTATCTACTATAGTAGTAGTATAAAATAATTTTTGGATATAAAATATCGAACATCAAGACGAAAACTATTATTTTCAGTCACGATTTTTTCACGTACAACGAACTAGAAAAGTTCAACAAACGTTATTTAAATAATTGGGTGTATCTATTTATAATTCACACGAGTTATTTGATGTTTTCTACATTTATCATATGAATCATTTGTGATAATCGATATTTTTCGTTGGTTGCTTGTGCCATCGTTGCGTCTGCTATTTGTGCAGTCAGTCATCAAATACCAACTTCTCGTATCTCAAATACTCTTTTGAGAAGTTTATTGTCCTAAAAAAAACTTGCTAATCAACAAACCTTCTTCAAAAAAAATCAAGTACAGTAGAGAACCTCGATTATCCGAACCAATTGGGACCGGGCCTAGTTCGGATAATCGAAAATCTCGTTACATAATGCACATCAAACGGTTAAAGTTCAAGCCTTCTTTATGAAAACATCCGAAATTTTTGTTTGCCGTATGCTTGTTACTTGTTTTTTCTGTTGCACCCACATTAAAAATGAAAGAAATAAAAAAAAAGCAAGTTTAGGTTCGGATAATAGAGGGTTCGGATAACCGAGGTCGGATAATCGAGGTTCTACTGTAACATCTTAGGCTCTAGTCGTCTTCAATTGACCTGCCTGAAGGTCGAGTAAGCGCAGCATACCCGCGACCTACCCTGTATACAGGCTAAAACAAGTCGGCCGTCAACAGCGTCGTCACAAACTGAATAACGGTGAAAAACTATGATTTCATAAATATCAAATAAAATATCATCCGAATGATCGATCGAATCATTGCTCAACTAATTGAACTCACTATTAATTATCGATATAAGTCATCATTCATCACGTTATGAATGTGATGAATTTTATTTACACTAGTCAGATAATTTACGCGTCCAAGTGTTCAATCACTTGGGGAGTCGAGCGAATTTTGAGCAAGCTGAAATCTCTAGAGGACGGATGGTCCGGAAGGGAGCAAGACAATTATCCTGAAATTTTTGTGAATAATTGATAAACCGTTCAAAAACTACGACTGTTTTCATACGACTAAATTTAATTCGTGTTTGCGCTACATTACGCTACCCGCGATCCCGATTGTTTGATAGGGAACTGGCGATTCGACGGGTACAAGCGCCGCTCTGTTGTTTCACGAGGTAACTTTTCTATTCATTAGATTGACCTACAGACGCATCGTGACCCGTCTTATCGTGCTAATTTAGTTTTTACGAATATGAGTGACTCTGATTCGGATCAGGAAGGTACCAGTTGTGATCAGCAGTTGGAGTTTGTTAAAGAGCTTAGAAATTTCACAATATTATTCGATAAAAGGATGACACCAGCTTTGTAATCGCAAAAAGAGAAGGCTCTGAACTCGCTAGCAGTTGCATACAATTTCAAGACGAAACAAACTTTGGATGCTAAAAAAGTATTAAAGAAATTTAACAACATGAAAACGAAAGTGAAAAGAGTGAGTGACGTGAAAAGAACGGGAAACAAAACAATTGATATGTCACCGTGGCAGCAGATATTTTACGACTTGTGGAACACTGAGGAGAATCCTACACTTCAACGAGTACCAGGTGAGAACATATGAAAACACTGGCATCTTTAATTCATATCTATTAAAGTTTTAATTGTTTTCGGCGTACTCCCTAATGCGCTTAATTTTGAAAAGCTTAATTGGTTTCCAAGCAGAATGTTTTTGTTTATTATATTATGAATTCTTTTTCTGATCTTTTTAAGGTGCAGGTACTGCCGGTGTCACCCAGAACGATAGCCACGTGGTGGTTGAGCCTACAGGAAAGAAGCGTCGTACCTTGAACACCGAGGTAAATCATCATGATGACAACTCACTGATGACACTCCAAGAACTTCAAAGAAAATGCCTTTTGAAGCAGATTGAAGCCGCAGAAGTTCAAAAGAGTGCAGCAATTGCTCAAGAGCAGGCGGCTAAGGCTTTGGAGCAATGCGTCGAGACTTGGTTCAGACATAATTCTAGCCATCAATACGTATAAAATAACCATCTTACAATACGCTGTTTTCATTATACCGGCAGTATAAATATTAATTATTTTCTTTTCACTTAAATATTTGTTCCTACAATAAACCTACGCGTTTCAACTAAATAAGCCTATTTATAAAATGAACGTGTTAAATAAAATATATTCCAGTAATTAGTAGTACAAGTGTTAACTGTTTATGAATATTTATTTCACCATGTTCAATGTATTTTGCACTTCAAAAATATAGAGATAATTGAAGATGACGTACGTGTCTGAAATGGAAAACTAGTTTCGACGTAGGATAATCTCGGCGATTTCTGCTCGACGTTGAAAACCTCGACGTCGAATTTCAGCTTGGTTAACTGCAGCACATTCGCGTACACACGGTATCTCCAATTCCTGTTCCGCGTCCACTTCATCAAAGTCATCTTCGGGATCCTGCAGGTGTTTGGCTACGTTATGAAGTATGAATGCGCAGATGATGTAGCGGCATACATTTTCAGTTTTCAGACGTAGTATGTAACCGAGCATTGGGAATCGTCTTTTGAGTTGTCCAAAACAGCGCTCTATCACCACACGATCCTTTGCATGCGCTGCATTAAATGCCCTTTCAGCGTCTGTATTAGGGTTTCTAAACGGTGTTAACATCCATGGCGTTACGCCATATCCTTCATCTCCAAGCAGAGCTGCTTCCTGGTTATTATTGCGCATAATTTGGTAAACATCGGAATTGGACCAGATTCTGCTGTCGTGAACGGAGCCAGGCCAAGACGCATCTACACTCGTAAATACTTCCCCAGCATCACAGGTAGCTTGAACATTAATTGAACGAACACCTTTCCGATTCACATATTCATCTCCATGTTCTCTCGGTTTGGTAATTTTTATGTGGGTACAATCGACTGCCCCGATCGCATGTGGTATACGTTTGGCCTCTGCCCACTCGACAATTGAAACAGCAAGTTGGTCATTTGTGGATGGAAATTTAATCCACTGACGCCGTTTTGCGAATATTTGCTGTGAAACATCTTTCACTACTGACGATACCGTAGATTGACTGACGCCTACGTCCACACCCACCCCTTGCTGAAATCCAGGGTCACCTAAAAACCAAATGTTATACGTCTTTTACTCTAACTTACAAAATGTTTATTCACAACAAGTATTGGTATTTGTGTTACCTAAAGATCTCAAGAAAATTTCCATTCGTTGGATATGTGTAAGCGCGCCTCCCCTCGTTTCTCCGGTATTCTCCGAAAAATGGTTTGCAATACGTTGCACGTTGTCCGGGTTGAAACTGTAATAGTGGTGTTTCGAACAGACTTTTATGATACAAGCTCTACCCAATTTCACGTGATTTGATAAAATTTCAACTCACATTTCATGTGAAAAAATCATTTCGAATTATACACTGAGAAAAAAATAGGGTTGAAATTACCACATGCATTCAGTTGAAAAATACGCAGTTGATTCAACTAAATTATCGTCAGTTCAACTGTACATGTTGCTGCCAGAAAGAAAATTGAGCAGTTCGATCAAATAACAGAAACGCTTGGCATGACTGTGTATTTAATCTAACGAAGACTCAATTATCCGGTTTAAGTATACGTGTTTTCAAGAGAATTGAAATTAATCTGATTATTTCAACCTAATATTAGCTCGATATGTAATCATCGAAGTATTTAAGTGAATCAGAAATTTATTTAATTCAAATAAATATCTGTATTTGTTATGACAGCAATTTTGATGAAGTACAAGTGATTGAACCATGTGAGGGGTTGGTTCAAACAAGAATAAATTTGATCTTAACGAAAATTAATTCGGTGTATCTGATTATTTTTTGCAAGTAGCATCACGGTGGAATACATAATTGTTTGAGGGGAACGTTACAGCCATATTGTGCAATGAATATATACATTCGTGTGAATTCTTTGCGGTCTCCAATCAAACATTTAAATAATATCAAATATGAATCATAAATATGATCACTGTTTCCATCCCAGATTTAGACGAAAAAAATATTTAGTCGGTAGTGTCAGGATGTCATTTCAGCCGATTGAATATTTTGTTTTTCGGGTTACCATTTCGATTCACACTGTAGTAAAACATATCATGGTGAACCCAAATATAGGGCGAAACGACAAAATATTTGAGTGACTCAACTATCATGTTATTCGTCGAAGAGATGGCGCTGTCTCTGAAGTCCCATGATGCCTTTCGACGCCGCCTTCTCTATACCACTATTATACCACGTTCTCGCAAGTTCGAGCTTGCAAGTCGCGAACGTGTCTCCGGAACAAAGAAAAGAGTCAGTGTAGTTATGGCAGATCCTACAGTACAGCGGCTTCTAGAAAAGTGGGAGCTGAAGAATCTCATCGATTCTTTCAAGGGTAAGTGTCTTTTGTCGTTGTAAACTACAAAACTGGCTAAATTGGTGGAAGAGCGTCACCCATGGACGTAGTACGATGGCATCCATCACGTGTCCGCTATAATCGCATATTATGCTATATGCATTTTCATTGCCCTATGTCGACATTAGAGACTGACTTTATATAACAGATAAACAGAGTATTTTAGTTATGCGAGGAAGCGCTTTCCAAAGAAGAGTGAATCATAGAACATTATTCGACCGTCGTAATTCCTTTGTCTTCTGAATACATATGTGCGTAGTAGGTACAACTAAAAATGATTGGGTTTGAATAAATGTTGTGCCGATTCAACCAAATATTACATCGATTCAACGGGCTTTTCTCAGATGAAGACCTATATTTTGTCGCGAATATCATGTGTAAATGCTGCTCAACAGTTCAGATCAGCAAAATATTCAATTGATTCAACTAAATGGTGGTATCACTGATCTCTATATTACACTGGATAGGGTATTCTAATGGGCAGACTTGTGCCCACTTGACCGCCATGTTGCTTGTAGTACATTTGTCAATTTCAATATGGCGGCGCCCATAATCGACTTGTTTGCGCGTGATTGTTAGGTTATGTAGACTGTAGTACGTTTACATGCTGGATTAAGAACAAAAAAAAGTGTCAGTGTTGTTGGAGCAGATTAATTTAGGACCCACTTCTTTCTAGCCTATGCATACTTTATTATGTCATTCCTAGTGACTGTATCCCATATGATATTTGCAATATTTCTGCATTTGTCAGAAATATGTTTTATACATTTAGAAAAACTTTTGTTCTCTAGTGACGCTATTTTCGTTGCTTCAACGAATTCACAATATAAATAATTTTTTATCAATAATTGCTAATATCCACTTTTTGTGTTTCATATATTATAAATAAATCTTTGATCAAAATGCAATTTCAACTTCATTTTAATCTCAAGATGGAAATATTTTTATAATAATATCCTATTCTCAATAAATCTGCACCGTTTTCTGCACATCTGTCTGTGGCATCATTCAAATTGCCCGGTAGATTTGACAAATGTACTACAAGCAACATGGCCGCCTCACCACTTCAACTCGGCACAAAAGTTTCACACGGGATACCCTATCCAGTGTAATATAGAGATCAGTGGGTCGTATATTAGAGAAAAATATCTCGTTGAATGTATAACAATAAAGTAAATTAGTTCATATCGTTAAGAGGAGAAACTACTGAAATTCAGAAAAGAAAGTAGTTGATGACTTTTTAAGAGGGTAAATCAAGTCAAATAAAAAGCAAATACTCCAAGTTGTAGATTATGACAGAAAATGTTTTACAACAATTTTCCAATACTCTACGCCCGGGAGAAAAATTTTTATATGATCATATATATTCATATATAATTATGTATAAGTTTATATAATTAAATATAGTTTTATATAGTTATGTATAATTTTTATATAAAATTATATATATTTATATATAAATATGTATAAATATATATACGTTTATATAATTATATAAAACTATATGAAATTTTATATAATAGCGTATCGCATGGCTTTATGTTACTATATGAAATTATATATATTTATATATGAATATGTATAAATATATATGAGTTTATATGATTATATAGAACTATATAAAATTTTATATAACAGCGTATCGCATGGCTTTATGTTACCATATAAAATTATATATATTTATATACAAATATGTATAAATCTATATAAGTTTATATAATTATATAAAACTATATAAAATTTTATACAATAGCGTATCGCATGGCTTTATGTTACTATCTGAAATTATATATATTTATATATGAATATGTATAAGTTTATATGATTATATAAATCTATATAAAATTTTATATGTGGGCGTATCGCATGGCTTTATATTACTGTATAAAACGATACATTGTTATACATTAAAATATATAATGATTATTGTCATATAATCATATAGTTTTTTGTCATTACATATAAATACTGACAGTATATGAACGTGAATGGTGACAGATAATCGATGATTGTCAAGTCATCTTTTACTTAAGTGTATATTCTTTCTCTAATTTTGACGCAAAAATGTGCACTTTGTAAATGAATGCATTTAATAAATATTACGATTCGGAAATATTGAGTAAACTTGATCGATCTTAAAACTTGACTTCTATATATTTATACAAAATTTGTAAAAAAATGAAAAGTCACGCGTTGATCATTGAAGGTATACTTTATATTTATTATCATAGAAAAAGTAAATATATCATTTAAAAATTCAATCATAGAAGAACGTTTCTCCATGATGGTTTTTATTACTTGATAAAGGGGGTATCCACACCTTTAAATGGGTTAACATTTTGAGAAAGATATTGATATTTTACAGCGAATTTGAGAGTCTGATCAAATCCAAAAAAATCATGAAGTTTTCGGAGGGTTCGGCCCTCATTATCCATACTTAACATTCAATATTACTTTGAGTCCAATAGCAGTTACGCTCCATATAGAATAATACCAAATTACTCGGTTGTCGTAAAGAATCAGCAGTATTGTTGGACCAATTCTGGAGTTTTTGGTCTTCAAGTGTTCAGAAGAGATGCCTCTATCAGATGAACAGACAACTTCTTGATATCGCATAAATTGCCTGACTCGCTGAGTTTTTACTGAGATTTTTCTGATTCTTCAATTTTTTTTCTATATTTTTTCTATTATATCAATCAAAAATAGTGATATCAAAAAGTTGTCAGTTCATCTGATAGAGGTTTCGATTCTGCAAATTTGAAGACCACAAACTCCAGAATCGGTCCAACGATGCTCCTGATTCTTCACGACAACCGGTCAAAATAGTCATTCTGCAGAAATCAACTTTTAAACTTTTTGATTTAATTTTTTTTGTTTTTATTTCCTACTTTTCCCAGATAAGAAAATGTAGTTACAGGAAATCAAGTTTTAAGATTTTGCTTATGATTAATATGCTGGATCCGCAGCTGCCATCGTGTTCATGAGTTATGAGTCGAGTCGAGTCTAGACACATGTGCCAAGCGGAAGTTTGTAGTGAGTTTTGACCTGTTCTGTCCAACAACAGTGTCCGTTAGGTGTCCGGTGAGGCTGTTAGAAAAAGAATGTATTGCTTTAGAGAAAAAACTGATCAACATTTTTCAAAACTAAATTTTCTTTAAGATTCTTGATCTTGAATATTTTTGAGATTCAGAAGATGTAAGCACAATTTTTGTCAATATTCCAAAAATTCTTTCATCTTTCATCAACCATACCTTTTTTTTTTATAATATTCAATCAACTCTCGCAATCAATATATCATAGAAATACTTATCTTTTTAGAAATCCTAATGTCTAGTCCCCTGGCATCGATTTCAAACGCACTTTTTGATGGATCATCTTCTTTCGATTCCGAAGTCTCATCTCAGATATATATACACTGCGATTATGCAATAATGGAAATTACTCTTGGTTTGAATTCGTAATGTAAGCACGACAATATTTACAAACAAGTGGACCCCTGACCTCGAAAAAATGAAGATCGCAGCCATGAGTTCTGTTAATGGTCACAATTCAAAAGAATATTGAAACTTAAATATGTGTAAGAATGATAATTACAAAGAATTAAAAGATCACAAAATTGAATTCAAAATCGAAATATATGAAAACGTCATCAAAGTAAGCAGTGGTGTTGGCGGTGTTGTACAATACTTATGGCACCCATCTGAGGGTTCGCGCGCCGCGCTGCGGCGCTTTTTCGCAATTTCACACCGTCATGGCTGTAACTTTTCAAATCCTCTAGATATTCTGACGCCGATTTATTTGCAGGTAGAGTAGGTCACTAGCATTCCAAATAAATTATAGAAAAAAAAACAATTTTTTCCAAATGTAAAGGTGTAATGTAAGCACGACAATATTTACAAACAAATATTCAATATACACCCCCTTAATTTTCAGGTTCTAATGAAGGAAATCGAAGTTACCAAATATTGAATAATTTTGACATCGTTTCAATTGATAATTGTTACAGGAAATTTTTCTTTGAAAAAATGCACTTCCAGGAGATCAAAAAAATTACTGGTGGATTTTTGTCATGTTTTTTTTTTTATTAACATAATTGATGATCAGCATTCATGTAAATTAACTCTGAATTCATTAAATTACTCAAATGCTCATTTAATAGATTTAATTTCGCTAACTCAATTTATATTTTACACAGAATATCATTTAATGATAACTGCGTGTTTGTTGCATTTAATGACGATAAAATTGATAATTAATACGTCAGATGTAAAATTCTGTTCAATAAGAATTGGACTATATGACATTTGTATATTTGATATTCGCTTAAGCTCATCCTTTTAATAACAGATCTTGGGTCAGTCGATAGCGGGCAGAGTTGGCGAGTGCACGGTTCACGGATCGATCCCCGGCCGGGACTAGTTTTTTTTTTTTTTTTCTTCTCTGGGCCGATACCAGTATATATAATTATATAAAACTATATATAATTATATAAAACTGTATAAAATTATATATGGCCAAAACTCATATATAATTTTATATAGTCATTTATATATAATTTTATATGATTATATAAAAAAAATTTCTCCCGGGCGGTGAATGTGTGATTGCAAGAAATCTTTCGCAGAACTTCTCCTTCACAGCGCTGTGAAAGATTCCCTGCGTCTACACTTTTATCGCAAGAGATTGACATGTTTTTGCAAAACACATTTTACCAAGATCTAGAACGTGTTGTATTTGTATATGATTGAACGTTTTTTAGCCACTTGGAAAGTAAGAAACTATTTTTTAATCAGAATTTTAGCGGTGTCTTTCCTTAACAAGGATGAATGACGTTTCTGGCTTTTGGTTTAATATTTAGGCAATTTTTTTTCAACAGAGAATGGTATTGACGAACAAACATTTAATAAATTAACGAAGGATCTGATAAGGGAACTGATCCCCAAGATCGGATCAAGAATAATATTTCTCTCCAAATGGAAGGAATATATGCAAAAACCAGAATCCAATTCTTCAAAGATTTCTAAAGTAAATATTCTGACCAATTTTTGTTTACATATACACTCGGACCTCCGCTATTTGAACACCCGCTATTTGACGGACTCCGCTATTTGACCACATTCGTCCTCCGCTATTTGACGGGCGTTACCTCCACTATTCGGCAGCGTTCCCCTTAACATCGGGGCCGTGAGTGACACAGAGTGGCGTGAACTGGCTGCGCAGAAAACCGTCCACAAGGAGTGGGGGACCCCTACTTTCGTCAAATAGCAGAAACGCTCGGTCCCGACTCGGTCAAATAGCGGAGGCCCGAGTGTATATGTTTTTTTAGCAAGAATTGTACCGTACAGTGTTAGCACTTCAAAAAATTTTTGCAGCAGCAAGATTCCAAAACTGACAGCACTGAGTCGTGCAACAGTAGCTCTGATTCAGAAGAGACAGAAGCTGAAAGGCCAGAATCACAGAAGTCAGAATCAGAGAATTCAGAGTCAGAAGATTCAGGATCAGAAAAAGAACAGCAAGCACCAAATAATCAAAAGTTGAAAAGACAAAGATGTTTCGTAGGAGCGGCTATGTTTAGGATGGTCAACCGTCCACAAGTACAAGACATCCTTGGAAGTTCACTGCACGGCCGTGCTATCTTGAAATCATACCACAAAAATAGAAAATTAGACAGAAGAAGCAGAGGATTGGTTGCTGATATTATTATTACTGAAATTTTGAAGGACCTAAAAGCGTGAGTTGATTATTACTAGTTCATTTGAAACAAAAATGAATGAAGCAAGATATTCGATCACCTTAATTATTAACATCTCCTACCTACTAATCAAATCAACAAATTTTCTGGTTGTGTAGTATGTACGAAATGTATAACCCATGCCAAATTTCAATTTGTTAAAAAAGACACACGCATTTTCTTTTTTTGTTCAGTATGGTTGAAAATCATGTATGGTATTTCATTCACTTTAGCCCATTACAAAACGCAGACTTTGATTATATATCAAAAGATATCAAGAGAGTATTCCCAAGCGAAGTTCGATCCACATATTACGTAGCACCAGTTTTAAAAAAAGCATCAAATACTGGTAAGTCTGTAACGGCAAGAGGTAAACTGGTCGATAAATATAGACGCAAGACACGACAATACAAAGAGTTATCAGGCTGTAGTACCACTGATTGTGGTGAAGCCTCAACGTCGACTAATATCTCTGCAAGTGAGAGCGAAGGTACAACAGCTAGCATTATATTGTGTATCGCGGAACTCATTATTAGGTTTCATATACTTTAATTTCCTATTTTAACATCAGCATCAACAGAAATTCAAGAAAAATTATCTTGGCTCGAAAGGAACCAAGAACCATGGGAGTTGGTCGTCAGTCATTGGATAGCTACTTCATCATTTCGCATGAATGAAATTAAGAACCTTAAGGATAAAAATCTTATCGAGACCTTCAAACGTTGGCCATTATTACGACACCCCATGGGATATACTTTAATTGAAGAAGATTTCGAGTATCTCAAACTTGGTAGAACAAACGCTATTGATCATTGGCAAATTTTCTTCGATAAAATAAAAGAATGTCGCCTATCAAAAAAAGATAAACATGAACGTGAGTTGATCGAGCTATTGGAAATAGAAGACCTATCCGATGGTAAGAATTAGCTGTCATTTATATAAGAGATGTGTTTTTTTGTCCTCCCTCTGCCCAATTTTGTCTCAATAGCATTTACAGATTTGTGGCTTGTAAATTACATCGTTTTTTTTGGTTTTTATCTTTTAACTTGATCATATATTTGAGTTGAAATGGATTTACAGATAGCAAAACTGCTGCTCAATTGAGCCTTCTATCATATCTTGTACCACCAAAAGGAAGAGTCCGCATTAAGCAAAAGCACTGGAAACCGTCGATGAATGAGTGCAAAGACAGCCTACTGGTGTGCGCAAAGGTTAATATTTATATGATATACATATAGCTACTACTCACTTATGTAGATCCGGCCAGCTTTTCTAATTTTTTATTTTGATCCATTTACCATTCACGTACACAATAAAATATCGTTCACAATAACTCAACATATGATAAGCGGATTTTTTTAAATTGGATAGAAATTGTTTGTTTCCATTGGAACCGACCTTTTATTAGTCCATGATTCTCTGCTATTTTCCCAATATTGAATTGCAAAGCTGGCTAAGCGCTGCAAAATCACAAATTTTATCACATATACGAATCTATTTCTGCTCGATATCCTAAACGTAACTTCATATCATATATCAGCTTGCTTAATTTTTGTAGATACCTGGAGATGTATCGCACATACAAGAAACTCGTGTGGAATTTATGGCGGATAAGGGATTAACTGTGCAACCTTACATCATGGTCGTAGGGCAAAGTCTTGAAGTAATTTCAACAGTTTACGTATCCATTGACAAAGTCCTTTACAAAGTACCGTCGGTAAGAAAAGCGATTGATATATGCTTCAAGGCTTTCTATACTTTGAACCTCTCATATCCCCCTGAGAGTGAACATATCTGGTACCTTATCCAGGTAGGTCTATATAGAGTGTCGTCAAAATACGATAAGAAGATACCATACGTACTAGATCTTCTGAGTACCTTGAATGCTAATCCTTAAAATACTACTATTCAATAGTAGTTCGCATACCATCATGTACAAATGTCCATTGTGTGACTACGAAGCTGCAACAGAGTTGTTTCTGACAACGCACTTCAAGTTGAGACACAATACTAGTAAACATTCTCCCATTCGTTGTCAGCAAAAAAAATGTTTCCGGACCTTCAGCAATATTTATACATACAAGCAACATTTAAGAACAAGTCACCCCATAGGTACATGTTCACGTAAGACTCAGCCTAAAATTTCAAATGATAGACACTTGACTCTTAATTCTGATGAAACTAATTGCGCTGAAACTTCGCATTGCTCCGATAGTTCGTACGATTCTGATTCTCATGATTATTCAGGGATAATGAACAGTCGTGAAAGCCCAAGCATCGAGAAGTCTGTTACGTTATTAGAGTTTTCAAATATAGTTACCGCAGCTGCGATTTCTTTCGTAGCCAAGCTTTATGGCAACCCTTCTCTGTCACGGGAATTCATAAATGACACTATACAAGAAGTTCGTAAGCTTAACAGTTGTGTGAAGCTGCTCAAACGAAGTAATGATGCTGCTGAAGGTTCGGACGCTTACGAAGTCAATTCTATGATTGATATTCAACACCGCGTTTTGGACGATTTCACCACCGAACACAAAACATTTAAGTATTTTAAAGATTCAGATTGTCTCATTCAACCACAATCCATGCGTATTGGAGCTTCCATAAATCCGCAACGCATCCAAGGACATAGACAAATGCATGTTGTCAATGCTGTCAAGCAAGTGATACCTTTGAAAATAGTGCTGAAAAAATTTCTAGAGTTACCAGGAGTGTTCAGCTCGATTGCAGAACATATTCAGAATGTTTCTGAAAGTCACGCGATTGTTTCAATTCTTCAGGGCCAGTTGTGGCAAAATATAAAATCAAAGTTTGATGGCAAGTTTGTATTACCTATAATTACCTATAATATTAAACTTCGATGACTTTGAGATTAATAACCCTTTGGGAACACATCGAGGTGTGCACAAGTTAGGTGCTGTGTATTGCACGATTGGTGCCGTGCCCCCTGAATATTCGAGTAGACTTGAAAATATATTTCTGGTGCAGCTCCATAACACCGTAGATCATGCCAAATATGGTAATAAAATTTTATTCTCTAACCTGGTGGAGCAAATGACAGATCTTGAAAATAATGGTTTAATTGTAGATGTTGACGCCTCACAAAAAAAAGTTTATTTTGCACTGACGTTAATCACAGGTGATAATCTTGGTGTTCACACTTTGTTTGGTTTCCCGACCAGTTTCAATGCAACTTATTCATGTAGAGCTTGTAGAGTCGAAAAGCCAGTCCAGCGCAGTCTCTTGTCAGAGAATATTGAATTATTGCGTACGTCGGAGAATTATGACAGCGATTATGAAAACCAAACCAACGGTGTCCAAGAGAAATGCATTTTCAATGACATTCCAAGCTTTCACGTAACAAAGAACCTTGCTTTTGACACAATGCATGATATTTACGAAGGAATTTTACGTACTGAGATGCCAGAAATTTTATACAGTTTGATATATCAAGATGAACTTTTCTCCCTTGAGACTCTAAATAATAGGCTACGTTTCTTTGATTATGCCCCGGGAATTGTTAAAAATATACCACCTCCAATAAAAAAAGTTGCCTTGGAAAAAAAAATGTTAATATATTCTGCATCTGAGATGTCCTGCTTCGTACGGTATCTAGGGGTAATCATAGGTGATCTCGTTCCAGAAACCAACAAATTTTGGCAGCTGTACATCGTCTTACGAGAAATTATATGTATTATAATGGCCCCATCATTCACTGTTGAAACATGCGAGCTCCTTGGTACACTGATATCAGAACATCATGCATTGTACATAAAACTCTTTGAAAAGCCACTTCGGCAAAAACAACATTATTTAACACACTACCCTCGTGTTATGAAGAATATCGGCCCATTGAAACATGTGTCTGTAGTTCGTTTCGAAGGTAAACATCAAGATTTGAAATCTAATGCAAAAGTTGTACGTTCCCGTACAAATCCGGCCTATACTCTAGCATTAAAACAGCAACTGCAATTCAATTATAGACTTATATCCAAAAAAGGATTCGAAAGACAGTTGGTCCTTGGAGTTATAATTTTAGCTGAAGATTTCAAAAAATCTTGTAAAGATTACAGAAGTTTTTGTGAGCTTCTTCCTCGGGGCAATAATTACTCCTCTACATCATGGATCAAGGTGAATGGGACAATCTATCGACCTAATATGATTATTGTTATTGACGCTGACGATATTTTTCTTGCATTTGGCAGTATTAAGCATATATTCTTTGACAATGAAAATAACGTATTTTTCATTTACTTGAAGTTGCGTACAGTGCGGCTGTCAGAACATTTACACGCATTTGAAGTTGAAGAAACAATAGAGTGGGGCTGTGTCTGTCAAAATCAGTTACTCACTTACTCACCGCATAGCTCCCATATCATGACCGATGGAAAAATGTATGTTCCATGTATTTGATAATATAAGCAACGTTCCAACTGTTTTAACACATTATATGCATTATATTCTGTAACAATGTGTCTGCACATTTCTACACAATTCAAATTACCGCCGTGTGGCCATACGAGTTTAGGCTCCTTAGTCCACTCATTTCATAGATTCTCAATCATACTAGTAACGCCATCCCTCAGATCGCAATCGATATTATCAATTCTCACGCATCACTGCGTCTAACACGAATTTTACCAAATTCGTTAGTATGGCGTCTCTTCTTGAAGAAGACAGATGGGTGTTTACACTGCGACTAATCGTTGTCCTACTCAGAATTAAGTAATCTCATTACTTAGAGCATAGCTCAGAATTAAAGAATAGTCAAATAGAAATATGGCATCATCTCTGTTAGAGGCACAATTCGGAATATAATTGAGAATTAATAGTTTACTAGTCCGAGTGATTATTAAATTAGAGTCACCCCCACCCACAAAGTGTGTGCGAGTGTGAAATATATCACTTAGTGATATAGAGTGCATGTGGAGAAATCACTAGTGTACAAAGGAAAAGAGAATTAAATATAATTCAAGTGTTTATTTCTACACCATCGAGTTAGAATCATTTAATCACGAGCTTCCTAAACCTTCCTCGGAATAACAGCATTCTCATCAAGAACATCGAGAGCTTCGTCTGGTGATGTAGTTAATCAACACAGATTGTACAGATTCATGTTAAAAGAAACCAGAACGCCTCGGCGTCAGAACGTAAAATAGGTACGAGGGCCTACGTGCCCGAACTCCACCCTGAGTGTCTCAACCAGCTTCCCTGGCAAACGGATATCTAGACAGTGGGTATCAGATAATAGAGATTTCCTAGTTTTTCAAATTAGGTGGCGCCCAAATAAGCGCAAGGCCATCGGTGCACCCGGTTATCGAGGTTTCACCCTCGTTATAGAGACCTCGATAATACGGCAGGTTGCAATTCTTTACGCTGGACTGAATGGTTCAATGTTCCTCAGATATCTTATTGCTTATTTTTAATATTTAACGTTTATTTTAAAGTGGATCGATGTCCTTTAGACAAGTTCGGTATATGCATCTGTGAGCAAATCAGAGCTCTTCTATCTTTTTCTTAACATGCGTTAATAAAAGATAGAAGAGCTCCGAATGCTCGGTGATGTATATACCGAACGCAGCCTTTATATGCTTTTAAAAATATCTGTTCGTACGTTCTTATTTCATCCCAAAAATGAATACTATTTTTTAGTTGCTATACAAGCTGTATGATAGTTTCTGACCAATGAGCGTTTGTGATTCCTTATAATTGAAATTAAGATGAAAGGTTTCGTATTTATGACTGATAACATACCAGTACCTTTTGGTATTGTGACTCATCTAATACGTCAAAATATATGAATATAAATATATAAAAGTATAATAATATGTGTTCTGTTACATGTGTAGTATATAAACATCGTAATATCGTATAATAAATTAGTATTATAACCGCATTTTCTTTGATATTTTCATATCGTAATCATACCTATATTCCAATAACAAGATTTATATCATAAATTATCCGGTTTTTTCAGAGTAACAGATTTGGGTCCACTCATCATTGATATTGGGGTAACCAATCTGGTTTGAAATTCTGTCGCCTTATACATTGGTTTGGTGATAGGTATGCCTGATGTTAACGAAAGTCTAACGCGGTGAGCGATGAATACTTTTCTCATTGCTGGATTTTTATTTCTCTGAAAGGTAATACCAACAAATATTTGAATACCCATGTTGGCGAGTTCGTTTATTATATAAAATTAACAGAATTCATTTATTTAAACAAGTATTTGATACAGCATCATTTAAAAATGAAACAGAAATGCTTTTTGTATACTTTCGAACCCTAATTTGTATAACATTGAGCGATACCATTTTCCAGTATGGGGGCGATATACCACGTGACAGAATTTTGCACCTGATTGGTTCAATAAATAAATATTGTTGCGATGAGATGACTCTACGTTATCTTCGTATAACTTTAGATATACCGATGGCTCCTATATAGGCAAGAGCGTAACTTAACAGCGCAAGAAAGACAAACTCATCTCAGCAAAGCAAGTAAAAAAGGTGTATATCATAGGGTATCACAGGGGTTATACACCTTTCTCACTTGCGTTGCTGAGATACGTTCTTCTTTCGTGCACTGCTGAGTTCTTTTTGACTGGAGCCATCGATATGTTCGCTTGAAATGGACCTGCTGTTGATTCAAATATATGAATGTTCAAGTAAGTTCTGAATTAATTTGCCGGAAATACCGAAGTATTGAATTGAACATATGTTTGTTTTACAGAAGAAGACCTTTGTTTGTTTCAACTGAATACCGAATTCAAGGTATTGGAAACGTTGCATTGCAGAACAATATATTATGTTCAATCAAGAGAATTGTGCATTGTTTAGACAAAATTACTGATCCTTATCAAAATAAATCTAGTTGCCTAAACAAATTATTACATTCGTATTACTGTGAAGTGGCTTTCACTGAAAAATTATTCTTTCGGGTGGTTTAAATGGAGATTTCTATCACCTGATTATTTTGCCGATTCAACAACATCTAACTTGACTAAAGTAAATACTGTTTGAACACAGCCAACATATTTTCGCCCCCAATGAAAATTTATTTGACCTAACTATTTGTCAATTTGAGCTAATTTAATGTTTATCTTGATTCAAAGATGCACTCATTTGCCGCAATTAGTTATGTATTAATCATGCTTCATTTCAGCGTTTCTTGAATTAAATGTCAAATTAATTTAGATGTATCGTTTTTGAGGCAATCATGTGATTTTTTCAATCAATCAAATATTCAGCTGTTGTAATAGTATTACGATTGGGTCAAAGTGGTATTCAAAAATGAAATATTTTTCATTAGTACATTGAATATTAAATTCAGTTGATCGAACCATCTTAATTGTTAGTTGAAGTGCTCATCGTTTCATCCAATCTTAGGAGAGTCAACAAAATTAATCACACATTTGCTTCACTCAACCGAACCGGCGGTCCCCCACCCGCGACCGCCGGGTTTAGTCAAGTTGAATAATTTTTTTTCGAATCAACCCTATTTTTTTCTCAGTGTAGGTGTAAAATATTATACACTTTTCAGTAGTATTATGAATTACTAGCGAACTTCACAAGATTCTAGAATACCATGAAAGTATATAATGCATGTAATTTTATGTAATTTTATTAACACGTCACATTTCGAATGTGATTTATTCACAATCAGATGTTCGGGGTATAATTTTATACATGCATGATTTTTATATGAGCGTGTTGAAATAGTTTCTCACGGGATGTACAGTTAAATAATGTATACATACCGGAATAACTTGCGGTACACGTGTTCGTCATATTCCCTCCGATTATTATACACTTTTATCCGTCGTCTGATATTCATAAAAGCGGCCATTTCCACTGATTTAGCGAAATAGCCCGTCTGCGAAGTTGCTCGGACAGCAGCTTCACTCAAACTGTAGTAGATACTACGCCCGGCTCAAAAACGGAGTACCTACTTCGAGCTAAGAGTAGGTACTACGAAACACTAGTATTAACCCCTATGTACGGAGCACCTACTACGTATATAGGAGTAGGTACTACGGAAGCGAAAGAATGCTACGCATCTGAAGTATCTACTCCGAATCCGAAGCATCTGCTTCAAGCATTAGCATCTACTTCGTTTTATTGATACCAGCCATTGGCCCGCCAACGTACCACGGACTCCAAATTTTTTTTTAAATTTTGTTGAAATTATTTTTTCGCTATGAATATTTTTAGATAAATGTTGACATCTTCAATTTCTTCATCCGAATTGTTTTTTCAACCAATAATCATAAGCCAATAGAGTGAGCGAGCGCAGCGAGCGAACGAGTACAACGTTATGTAGTTTGAACAAATTTTTCAATTCCAAACTTTCATTATTCTACAGGTACTTGGCAGTTGTATCTGATTTCAATGCTTTCGTATGTTGATAATCATCAACCAATCGAGTGAGCGAGCACAGCGAGCGACCGAGCACAACCTTTGATTATTTTTTGGTCGAGTGATCTACACATTAATGGACTTGGCGAAAGGTTTTTGCACCAAAGGTGCTTTTTGGGGTTATATTTAAAGATAACATTTAATATAACTCACGTGATATGTCGATTATATACCCGTCATATACAGGCCAGCCTCCTGGAGGCTGGTTTTTAGTGGTGTGCCACTCGATCACATAACTAGTTGAAGGGTCCACATTATCGGAGCGAAAATTCTCCACATCTAATCCTTTGATCCAATCAACAGGTGCACTCGGTGTGTACGTGTTTCCATCGTCGCCACCAATCCATTTAACGAGTGCAAATTTTTTTTTAGACATTACGTGATTGTAGATGATTCAAATTATATATTTTACAAATTTGATGTCTTTCCAATATCACGATCGACAATGATTGAAAAAATTGACATTGAAAAAATTGAATAATCCGTTTAAAAAATTGAAGAATTGTTTTAAAAAATGGTGGAATCCAAAGGAAATGTTACGAAGCGTATCATGAAGGCACTGATATGTATATATATATACTTCGTAGTTCTCGTAGTCCAGGTCGTTCACTAAGTATTTCTCGTAGTCTAGGTCCTCGGCTTCGTAGTTCTCGTAGTCCAGGTCCTCAGCTACGAAGAACCACGAAGCCGCGGACCTGGACTACGAGAAATACTTAGCGAACCACCTGGACTACGAGAAATACCTAGCGAACCACCTGGACTACGAGAAATACTTGGCGAACGACCTGGACTACGAGAACTACGAAGCCAAGGACCTGAACTACGAGAAATACTTAGCGCACGACCTGGACTACGAGAACTACGAAGCCGAGGACCTAGACTACGAGAAATACTTAGCGAACGACCTCGACTACGAGAAATACTTAGCGAACCACCTGGACTACGAGAAATACCTAGCGAACCACCTGGACTACGAGAAATACTTAGCGAACGACCTGGACTACGATAACTACGAAGCCGAGGACCTAGACTCCGAGAAATACTTAGCGAACGACCTGGACTACGAGAACTACGAAGCCGAGGACCTGGACTACGAGAAATACTTAGCGAACCACCTAAATTGATCCGACGCGGGCACTGCTCGCCTTACACTCTTAAACCGGCCCTGTCTTGGTCCATCATAAGCCCTCTGATTGGTCGACGAAGATCTCCTGCAGCTCCTGAATTATTAGACCCTGGGAGTTTTGGTAAAGGAACTTTAGTCTTAGATTTTTGGGAGGAGTACACCCACCAAATATGGTGCTCTCAACCTGGGTCGCCCTGTATATCAGTGCATGAAGGATAGAAGGAGACAAGACTGTGGTGCCAACTTCATAGGGACAGAATTCGATACGCTCATATCATTACACCATTTTTAAAACAATTATTCAATTCTGTCTAAGGGTTATTCAATTTTTTTAATGTCATAGGTCTTCGTTAGCCGCGATATTTAAAAGTAATTCAATTTGAAAAATATAATTTCGATTATATAGTATAATCTTGACGACTTAGATTGATCTAATGCGAATTACGATACGACGCACATAGAACATAATGTAAATACTATTGAAAATCATATTTACGAAAATGGAACGCATTTGTTCCGAAGCGTTTATAACCAAGTTACCTGCAGCGAACAGATGTCCTTACAAGGGATACGCAAAATACGGAAGTTCTTCTAAAATACCGACAAGCACTCATTATGATTGGTAAGTAAAACGAATAATGAATATAGTACGAGAGACCACGAGCGGAACCATCCATCATCGCACCGAGGATAAAACCATATGAAATCGTTAGATTCAATTAACCTAGACCCCACTAGGGGGGTAGTAAACTTCATAAATCTTGCAAGGTCGCGGGGGGTGATTTCTGCTGTGTCAAAAAAAGCCACACTGTCTCATCACAATATGTCTGATATTGAAAATGTACGTAATTTTTTATACTTCACTCAGTGTGATTTTGGACGTTCAACTCACGCTTCGCGTGGCTGGAACCCCCATTTTCACACCTCCTGAAGTAAAATTTTGCACAATACTCTACGCAAAAACTTGTACTATTTTTTTTTTTTTGCGTTTAACTTGTGCACATTTCACCATGGCGAACAGTTTTCATACGATTTGCGATTATACCGATTGGTAAAATTTTCTTACATTTTTAAATGCGCTCAAAATGTTCTGAAAAAATATTTTTTTATGAACATTTTTTATTCGCATAAATCAACCCAGATTTATCTATGAAAAGGATTTTCAGACGCGGTGCTATGATCTTTTTTTTTATAAGAAGTGATTTACTGGGCAGGCGCAACGCGATTTGCCAACCGTGTTTTCGGTATCTCATGGCTATCATCTTACTACATTCCGTAAATCATACGTTTTGTTATGATACAGGTCGGCCCAAATTTAAGACTTTTTAAAAATGTGCTCAGGTGAGACGCAAGACACACAATCCCACAAAATAGCATTTTTGTGTTCAGGTTTATCGAATATATTGATTTTAGATGGTTTTATCCTTGGTGCGATGAGACACAAATTTTGATCGTGAGCTCTCGTACTAATACTTTTGAGGTATACAACGTAGAACCTTTTTTTTTTAAATACTTCTTTAAGGTAGTATGGTCGTCAAAAACGACTAGTTTTTCATGAATTTATTACGGCATAGTCGCCACATTGAGTATTCATCGAATCATTATATTCATAAACTGATGATTTCCCTGACATGTCCAGAAACAAAATAATACCCAAATTATGTACAAATAGCCAGATATCAATTTTTCATTTTGAACAAGCTGATATTTTTTCTCGTTCGCTCGCTTTGCTCGCTCACTCGATTGGTCTTGCGTTGTCCCTCACTCGCTACGCTCGCTCGGTTGTCAGAGGTTTTGTGTTGTTCCTCACTCGCTACGCTCGCTCGGTTATGGGTTGGTTTTGCATTGTTCAATTGAGAACGGATATCACACTGATGCCCAGTTGCATCAACGTGGGTTACCCCGCGCATTAAAATAACCCGTAGTTCACCCCGCTGATACTATCCGTTCAACCTCCATGGACTGTCAAAGATTAAAAGGGATTCATGACAGCTGCCAGATAAAAAAAGCTTGAACGGGTAGTATCTGCGGGGTAACCTACAGGTTATTTCAACCCACGGAGTAACCCACGTTTATGCAACCGGGCAGAAGAAGAAATGTCATCACACTCTTAGCCGATAGTATTTCTTTATACTTGATAGAAAAGGTTTTCGAACTAAAATCTACTACTATAAATTACTATAAATTATACTTATAAAACTATACGCTTACTATAAATTTCTTTCCGTATAGGGATGGGACAAGGTTCAATGTGCAACGGGAAAAATTGATCGATGTTGATAATCTGTATGGGGCATCAGTAGCTGCGCTTGCGCGCTCTACCCCAGAAGGCATTAGCAGCTAATTTTTGTAGCGCTTCGCCATAAAAGGTATGAGCTGCTAATTTCTCCAGCGCTTCGCCACAAAAGGCATTAGCAGCTAATGTTTGTACCGCTTCGCCACAAAAGGCATCGGCAGCTAATGTTTGTAGCGCTTATACCTACATAAGGCATTAGCAGCTAATTGTTTTCAGGGTTGAGCTAACGTAATCGTTGAACATGAAGAACCAGATTTTCGATAGCGATTTCCTCGAACAATAATCCACTATCACACTTGAGAAGTATTCAATATAATTGACAATCTGATGTTTCAAAGTATACTGTACACTTGGGGTCATTAATTATGAGACGGCTAGTTTTCTGGACAAAACATTTATGTTGGCAACACAAAATAAACCCACAGCGCTACATAGTGGGCCGATCGTGAAACTTAGTCAATCTCACTAAATATCACATAACTCGTAGGTCTGTTCGAGCTAGCTACACTTTTTACACTTTTCTTACACTTTTTACTCTCGCCCAATAGGAGGTGTAGATTTCTAGGGGAAAGAGTAAAATCTGGTAAAAGTGTAAAAAGTGTAGCTAGCTCGAACAAACCTCGTGACAGTCCCGATAGCCAAAAAAGGAGAGGAAGAAATTATGACAGTCGAATCTAACCTAATACCTACTAACCTAATAACCTATAGATTGACGTGTGAATCAGTTGGAAAATAATTGTGATTCATAACTTCCCCCTTCAAGAATACAAACGGGCAAAAGTTTATGTTTTCAATCTTTTCAAGTGATGACAAAAGAAATTGTAACCTGAAAATTTACGGTAAGTTGATTTGATAAAAATACAATTAAATTATGCAATGCAAGTTACGCTGTGCCTGACAAACAAGATTCTTTGTTGATTTTGCGTGTGAAACCATGTCCAGGACTAGATTCTAGATCATTGAGACTATCGTGTAACTCATTAATACTTCTTGACTGATACAAGACATTTATCAAACACAGACTGAACCCTGCAAGAACCACCCGTCGAAACAGGCAAATAGAGGAAACATTCAGCTTCAGAAAAACGGGAGGAGTCAGCTTGTACTAATCCAGAGATGAAAGGAGCTGGTTTTGGTCGACTTGTAGTGGGGAATTTGAATGCGTTCTGTGGCGACTACTCGTCTTTCACATTCTAAACTTTGGCCATTCTGAGACTGAGACTTAAAATACTATCGGAGACGACTGCTTGCTTCTTATAATGTGAAATTCAGGACTTTAATAATTCTTTGGACGCTGACTTGGAATACCTACTACGACGACTACTCGTCTATCACAGAATTACATTTTTGAAACTAACAATTCTTAGATTATTAAATTTTAGACTTTATCAAGACCTACATCACCGACTTTGAATACTCGCTCAGGCCGCTTTTGGCCTACAATAATTTGATAATCTAATATAAAAAAAAAAAAATACAAAATAAAATATAATATAAAATATAAAATATAAAATATAATATAAAATATGCTCCCAGTTGATCGAGACTATCGTGTCACTCATTAGCTACTTATTGACTGATACTAGACATTTATCAAACACAGACTGAACTCCTGACGAACCTGAACCTGCACACTCGTTGAAACAGTCAAAGAAAGGAAACAGAAGTGGATATACGCTTGAAGGCTGCAAGGAATTTGGTCAGTTTCTAGAAAGAGCCTTACAAACAGCTCCAAAAATTGACTTGTGATTGGCCAGGGGGAGACCGCCGGAAGAAAGACATGGAAGAACGTAGCCATTGGAACAAAGACCTGAAATAGCCATTTGGATGACTGAAATAATACTAAATAGCAATATAATAGCGTAATATTAGCAGCGTAATATTAGCAGCGAGATTAGCAAAGCCACGAACCTAGTCGAGGTCATATCTCGTCATTGTTATTTATGACCAGCGTGTTGTCACGTGCACCAACATTTTTTAACTTTTATTTTTATTAATAAGACATTCAAATAATAAATGTTTAGAATACTTATAATAATAATTCATGAATGTATGGTAATATAGATATATTATTTTCATTGACGAGAAAGATATGATTTGATATTAAATACAATATTCAATTGATTAAATAAAAAATTCAGATGACTAACTAATTGATTTTTATAATATTATCCAGATTATAATTTTTGAAGTTTTAATTTTTCTTTGAATAATAATTGAAGAACATGGACTGGTAGTAGGTATCCATTTCTATTGAAACGAATTGCAATAAGAAGAATCATCCATGTAAATATTTCAAATTTTCTAAATTAATGACTGTGAATAGTATATGTGATAATGAAGTGATAGTATTGAAATGTGATCGTAAACTTTGGAAAGTGAATGAATAATCAGCTGGAACATAAGACTTTCTTGCACGCATTTTTATTTATTCAGCTTATAGTTGAGGATTTTACATTATAAGGAGCGAGCAGTCGTCTCTGATAGTATTTTAAGTCTCAGTTTAAGAATGGTTAAAGTTTAGAATGTGAAAGACGAGTAGTCGCCGGAGAAGGCATTCAAAGTCTCCACTATGATTCTACCAAAACCAGCTCCTGTTATATCTGGATAAGTACGAGCTGACTCCTTCCGTTTCTCTGGAGCTGCATGTTTCCTTTCTGTGCCTGTTTCGACGGGTGTGCAGGTTGAGGTTCTTCAGGAGTTCAGTCTGGGTTTGATAAATGTGTAGTATCAGTAAAGTAGTAGTTAATGAGTTACACGATAGTCTCGGTCAACTTGGAGCATATTTTGACACATTATGTTATCATATGATTTTAGGCTAAAAGCGGCCTGAGCGAGTATTCAAAGTCGGTGATGTAGGTATTGATAAAGTCTAAAGTTTAATAATCTGAGAATTGTTAGTTTCAAAAATGTAATTCTGTGATAGACGAGTAGTCGTCGTAGTAGGTATTCCAAGTCAGCGTCCAAAGAATTATTAAAGTCCTGAATTTCACATTATACGAAGCAAGCAGTCGTCTCCGATAGTATTTTAAGTCTCAGTCTCAGAATGGCCAAAGTTTAGAATGTGAAAGACGAGTAGTCGCCGCAGAACGCATTCAAATTCCCCACTACAAGTCGACCAAAACCAGCTCCTTTCATCTCTGGATTAGTACAAGCTGACTCCTTCCGTTTTTCTGAAGCTGAATGTTTCCTCTATTTGCCTGTTTCGACGGGTGGTTCTTGCAGGGTTCAGTCTGTGTTTGATAAATGTCTTGTATCAGTCAAGAAGTATTAATGAGTTACACGATAGTCTCAATGATCTAGAATCTAGTCCTGGACATGGTTTCACACGCAAAATCAACAAAGAATCTTGTTTGTCAGGCACAGCGTAACTTGCATTGCCTAATTTAATTGTATTTTTATCAAATCAACTTACCGTAAATTTTCAGGTTACAATTTCTTTTGTCATCACTTGAAAAGATTGAGAACATAAACTTCCGCCCGTTTGTATTCTTCGAGGGGGTAGTTATGAATTACAATTATTTTCCGACTGATTCACACGTCAATCTATAGGTTATTAGGTTAGTAGGTATTAGGTTAGATTCGACTGTCATAATTTCGTCCTCTCCTTTTTTGGCTATCGGGACTGTCACGAGTTATGTGATATTTAGTGAGATTGACTAAGCTTTACGATCGGCCCACTATGTAGCGCTGTGGGTTTATTTTGTGTTGCCAACATAAATGTTTTGTCCAGAAAACTAGCCGTCTCATAATTAATGACCCCAAGTGTACATACATAATACAAAGAGCACCTTCGCAAATAAACGATTCAGACCGCAGATCGATCAATTCACGAAACACCAAAGATTTCTTTATACACGATATTTCTTGTGCATAATTGAGAACTCATAGCTTCATGGTTAATGACGGCCGATTTTTTTGTCAACAATACTTTCAAATTATTTTTAGATTTAACTCTGGATAATGCAACGTACAGTTGGCCATGACCGAATATTGGATTTGGTAAATATACACCAACACTGTTAAAGGACTGACCTTTTGATTTATTGATTGTCATCGCAAAACCTAACCGAATCGGAAATTGTCTTCTGACCATCTTGAATGGTATATCCTCCTCGGACGGTGATAAATCTATCCGGGGTATTAATACCGTTTCTCCAACGCAATTTCCACTGATGATTTGAGCACAAATCAGAAACTGATTCATCTTTTCGACAACTAATCTGGTACCATTACATAATCCTTGTGATAAATTCAAATTACGTAACAGGATGACAATACTTCCGATTTTCAAAGTCAATTTATGAGGTGGCAGACCGTTTGGTGTTGGAGAGTTCAAGAATTCTATTGGTAGTATATTACTAAGATCCATATTATCCGTATCTACCCCAGAATCCACACTCAAATATTCTATACCAGTACCTTGAATTTTCGACGATATTTCATTATTAATTGCGATAACATCCAGATTTGTAGGTGCTAATATAACTTTTCCGTGGTTGGACGGATCGTGTGGATCAATATTTTCGCCAAATATTTCTAGCGCAATATTCCCATTCGGAAGAATATCGGGAGGGATATGAGCAACTTCATTATCACGTTCAAAAGTGTTAGAAAATATTCCATCATCAACTTTGAGAAGCCATTGCTTGAAGTCCGCTTGTCCATTGCCAACGCGGATGTTACCTTTTATTGACATGTACATGAATTTGTTCTATAAACTGCTTCTCTTCACACAGGCCTCAATGATTTGTGTTCTACTGCCATGTCGTACAACAGGTAAAGTTTGTCGAAAATCACCAGAAACTATAACAATTTTGCCACCGAATGGTTCGTTAGATTGACATACGTCCCTTAACATGCGCTCAACTGCCTCTAGAGCATACTTGGATGCCATTGTGATTTCATCCCAGATTATCATTTTTGCTTTTCGAATGAAAGCTCCATGTCGTGAATTTGCCTTTACATTGCAAGTAGATTGCTCTGTTAGATTGAATGGTAACTTGAACATTGAATGAACAGTTCGACCGCCTCGTATAAGATTCGCTGCGATTCCGGTCCATGCTACAGGTAACACGATCATACCTAGACTACTTAACATAGTAATAATGATGATTGTGTAAATAACTTTTCCCACTACCACCGGGACCATCCAAATAAATGCACTTTTCAGGAGATCGACAATGAACCGCATCCATGACTACGGCGAATACATTTTTTTGATATTTAGTTAAACTTTCTATTGACGATAGTAACGCTCGTTTCAACGCTATCGTAGTTTCTTGATCATCGCCATCATTATCTGTATGACATGCGAATGCACCATCATCTACAATATCAGGTAAACTGAAATGCCGTAGGGTGAATCCATGGAATACGAATATTTCATTGATCACTTGCAAGGCTTTTTGTTCGCTTTGTTCATCATATTCATTTTGATCAACAAACTCGTGTTTGTATTTTTCATATAAATCACGTGCATTGATAGGCATCCCGAAGACCTAGTTGAAGTTTGGAACGTTCTTCGAACGATTCTTAAAAACCATTATTTTGAAAGTTACAAATTTTTTTCGAGAAAAATTGAGTCTAAAAATAGTTCAGGAGGGATAAATTGACCGAAAAAGAAGCCCTATGGATTTGAAATTCACCCCTAAACACAAATATTCACGGAAATGAATTCTCACGACCGCAATAATCGAATGTGGTACTTTAGATTCACAGGGCGGTTTTCTTTTGGCATCCGAAGTCTGTAGAAAAATTGGCGAAAATTAGAAAAAATAGGACACCACCGTTAGGGGGTGAAAATCGAAAAAAAAAATTGAAAATAAATTCTCACGACCAGAATAATCGAGTGTGGAACTTTAGATTCACAGGACGGTTTTCTTTTGGTATCCCAAGTCTGTAGGAAAATTGGCAAAAATAAGAAAAAATAGGACACCACCGTTCGGGGGTGAAAATCAAAAAAAAAAGTTGAAAATAAATTCTCACGACCGGAATAATCGAGTGTGGAACTTTAGATTCACAGGGCGGTTTTCTTTTGGCATGCGAAGTCTGTAGAAAAATTGGCGAAAATTAGAAAAAATAGGACACCACCGTTAGGGGGTGAAAATCGAAAAAAAAAATTGAAAATAAATTCTCACGACCAGAATAATCGAGTGTGGAACTTTAGATTCACAGGACGGTTTTCTTTTGGTATCCCAAGTCTGTAGGAAAATTGGCAAAAATAAGAAAAAATAGGACACCACCGTTCGGGGGTGAAAATCAAAAAAAAAAGTTAAAAATAAATTCTCACGACCGGAATAATCGAGTGTGGAACTTTAGATTCACAGGGCGGTTTTCTTTTAGTATCCGAAGTCTGTAGGAAAATTGGCAAAAATTAGAAAAAATAGGACACCACCGTTCGGGGGTGAAAATCAAAAAAAAAAGTTGAAAATAAATTCTCACGACCGGAATAATCGAGTGTGGAACTTTAGATTCACAGGGCGGTTTTCTTTTGGTATCGTAAGTCTGCAGGAAAATTGGCGAAAATTAGAAAAAATAGGACACCACCGTTCGGGGGTGAAAATAAAAAAAAAAGGTTGAAAATAAATTCTCACGACCGGAATAATCGAGTGTGGAACTTTAGATTCACAGGGCGGTTTTCTTTTGGCATCCGAAGTCTGTAGAAAAATTGGCGAAAATTAGAAAAAATAGGACACCACCGTTAGGGGGTGAAAATCGAAAAAAAAAATTGAAAATAAATTCTCACGACCAGAATAATCGAGTGTGGAACTTTAGATTCACAGGACGGTTTTCTTTTGGTATCCCAAGTCTGTAGGAAAATTGGCAAAAATAAGAAAAAATAGGACACCACCGTTCGGGGGTGAAAATCAAAAAAAAAAGTTAAAAATGAATTCTCACGACCGGAATAATCGAGTGTGGAACTTTAGATTCACAGGGCGGTTTTCTTTTAGTATCCGAAGTCTGTAGGAAAATTGGCAAAAATTAGAAAAAATAGGACACCACCGTTCGGGGGTGAAAATCAAAAAAAAAAGTTGAAAATAAATTCTCACGACCGGAATAATCGAGTGTGGAACTTTAGATTCACAGGGCGGTTTTCTTTTGGTATCGTAAGTCTGCAGGAAAATTGGCGAAAATTAGAAAAAATAGGACACCACCGTTCGGGGGTGAAAATAAAAAAAAAAGGTTGAAAATAAATTCTCACGACCGGAATAATCGAGTGTGGAACTTTAGATTCACAGGGCGGTTTTCTTTTGGCATCCGAAGTCTGTAGAAAAATTGGCGAAAATTAGAAAAAATAGGACACCACCGTTAGGGGGTGAAAATCGAAAAAAAAAATTGAAAATAAATTCTCACGACCAGAATAATCGAGTGTGGAACTTTAGATTCACAGGACGGTTTTCTTTTGGTATCCCAAGTCTGTAGGAAAATTGGCAAAAATAAGAAAAAATAGGACACCACCGTTCGGGGGTGAAAATCAAAAAAAAAAGTTAAAAATAAATTCTCACGACCGGAATAATCGAGTGTGGAACTTTAGATTCACAGGGCGGTTTTCTTTTGGTATCCAAAGTCTGTAGGAAAATTGGCAAAAATCAGAAAAAATAGGACACCACCGTTCGGGGGTGAAAATAAAAAAAAAAAGTTGAAAATAAATTCTCACGACCGTAATAATCGAGTGTGGAACTTTAGATTCACAGGGCGGTTTTCTTTTGGTATCGTAAGTCTGCAGGAAAATTGGCGAAAATTAGAAAAAATAGGACACCACCGTTCGGGGGTGAAAATCAAAAAAAAAGGTTGAAAATAAATTCTCACGACCGGAATAATCGAGTGTGGAACTTTAGATTCACAGGGCGGTTTTCTTTTGGTATCGTAAGTCTGTAGGAAAATTGGCAAACATCAGAAAAAATAGGACACCACCGTTCGGGGGTGAAAATCAAAAAAAAAAGTTGAAAATAAATTCTCACGACCGGAATAATCGAGTGTGGAACTTTAGATTCACAGGGCGGTTTTCTTTTGGTATCTGAAGTCTGTAGGAAAATTGGCGAAAATCAAAAAAAATAGGACACCACCGTTCGGGGGTGAAAATCAAAAAAAAAGGTTGAAAATAAATTCTCACGACCGGAATAATCGAGTGTGGAACTTTAGATTCACAGGGCGGTTTTCTTTTGGTATCCAAAGTCTGTAGGAAAATTGGCAAAAATCAGAAAAAATAGGACACCACCGTTCGGGGGTGAAAATCAAAAAAAAAAGTTGAAAATAAATTCTCACGACCGGAATAATCGAGTGTGGAACTTTAGATTCACAGGGCGGTTTTCTTTTGGTATCGTAAGTCTGCAGGAAAATTGGCGAAAATTAGAAAAAATAGGACACCACCGTTCGGGGGTGAAAATAAAAAAAAAAGGTTGAAAATAAATTCTCACGACCGGAATAATCGAGTGTGGAACTTTAGATTCACAGGGCGGTTTTCTTTTGGTATCGTAAGTCTGCAGGAAAATTGGCGAAGATTAGAAAAAATAGGACACCACCGTTAGGGGGTGAAAATCGAAAAAAAAAATTAAAAATAAATTCTCACGACCAGAATAATCGAGTGTGGAACTTTAGATTCATAGGACGGTTTTCTTTTGGTATCCCAAGTCTGTAGGAAAATTGGCAAAAATAAGAAAAAATAGGACACCACCGTTCGGGGGTGAAAATCAAAAAAAAAAGTTAAAAATAAATTCTCACGACCGGAATAATCGAGTGTGGAACTTTAGATTCACAGGGCGGTTTTCTTTTGGTGTCTAAGGTCTGCAGGAAAATTGGCGGAAATTAGAAAAAATAGGACACCACCGTTAGGGGGTGAAAATCAAAAAAAAAAATGAAAAATAAATTCTCACGACCGGAATAATAAGATTAGGCGGGAATCGTAATGAATTTTTCAAGTCCTAGAATCTAGGACATATACGCTAACGTTTTATAAGGTAGCTTGTAAGAAAAAATATATGTATATTCTTGATCAACACAACCGAATGTACATACACGCATAACCGTATACTTACCTTGGGTATCGTATCATTGAGTTATTTGTCTAGTTGGCGTAGGTATATCGTTGTGTAATACGGCATTATATTACATTTGTTATGCTATCTAAATGGATCATACATGTACATGTAGTGTACATCTTATCAACGTTTTTAACGGCAAGCGTTGACATCTCCATCATCCGAAAATGGGTTATTTTCTCCGTGCAGTGACAAGGTAAATATTCAGCTGATGGCTTCTTTGCAACCGTACCTAGTACTGTTACAATCGAATCCTCAAACTCAATGTTTAAGTGTGTCGAAAACTGTACGTCAAATCTTATGAAGTTTTATGTGTGCGTTCTGAGCGAAGCGAACGTGAACTAGATTATAATGGTGTTGATCTCCGATGAATGCTGCGTGTACGTCGTATTAACACTGGATCAGACTTATTGCTAATAATCTTATTCACATACGTGGGAAGGGTTGTTGCGACGAAATAACAGCGACAAGTAAATGATTGTATGGTATGCTTTATTAATCATATTGGATCAAATGCTAGAAGTATCATAGGTTCGTACACGTTCACTTACCATTTCGCATAATAATATTATGCATGAAATTTCGGCCTTCTGAATGTTCGCGCTGTTATTCTGAATAACGTTTGTTTCAAACAAGCATCATTTAATCGAAATGTGTACAGTGGTTATACGTACACTATTGAATGAGTTGTGAATTATGAGTGTGCGTCCGAGATTCTGCACGAAACAAATAGCATAATAACTAGCTCGATAGAATATCAGACGGCAGATGGTTACGTCATCATGACTATAGGTCTATTATTGATGCAAGATAGAAAAATGACCGTAGCTTATCTACATACATTCAATCAAGATTAACATCACTGTTGAATCAAGCTGCCACGGCAGATAGTGTTCAAATTTCTATAACAATTAGACCAATTACTTTGAAACAACATCGAGGATGTTCAGCGATTCGATCGTACAAATATCATTGTCAACTTTTGTGAGTGACTTCAGTAATACTCGTGTGTAAACGAAAGTAGCAATTGGAACATGTAATTGGTGTGACTTTATTTATCGCACGTGCTTGCATATTCTTTTCGTTCAACTACAGGACGCACTGATCTCAATTGTGTCACTCGAGACGTGTGATCGCCATTCACCCTTCTACCGTACTTTTATACACTGTGTTACACAAGACACTTTCAAGTGCCCACATGTATCACATGTAGCTGAATCTATAGAATCATGCGATATGCACAAAGAGCAAAGATCGATACGTTGAGTATCGATACATCGATTTGTAAAATATATGTCTTTCAACACAAACGTAACGCCCTGTCTACACACGCACTTCAAGATCGAATATATTCAAGAAAACTGGCAACTGTTTGCTCACTTCTGTTGTGGAAATTCAGTGATTGGCCAAGACCCTAAATATACCCAATCTTAAAGTGCGTGTGTGGACCGGGCAATAGGAGAACCAACTTTTGTTCGAAGTTGTATGAACATCAATATGCAACAGAATGTTATCATTGAACTGCAATTCTGTCCGGCAAACATGTAACATTACATAATCGTGCGGTAGAAGGTTGATACACTACACATGTGGTCGTTTGATTAGGCGATTGAAATTAGTGTTGAGAAATTCTCGACCTTGGTTTTATGAAACCTCCGATTCATATTCTATCTCAACACCAGTTTCAACCATTAAATCAGCGAACAAATGCATGACGTGCAACGCAAGATCTCACAATTCTCTTGAGACGTGCGAACGAGATAACGCTCATTGGTGACCGGTTGATTTTACAACTTGACGTTATGATTCCAGTTGACGAACCTGCGTCATTCATTCATGTCTGCTACGCAGCCTTCGAAAAATCTGATCCGAATTCATGGCATCGCACGTGTTGGAACAATACGATAGTACTTGAGATATTTCTAGCCAAAAGGGGATTTTTTGTTTCATTATCGACGGCAAACAACATGTTTTGGACTATAAAAAGATTCATGATTTTTAAAACCATCTCTTGTGTTGCGTTTGGTGAGATTTCGGTTTCCCTAGGGGCGGTGATAAAACCATGTACATCACAGAACGGACGCAAGTTATCTACTCTTGAAATAAGCACTGAGACTAAAGTACATATGCTTTTACAAATCATCAAGATCCTAACTCCAGGCATGATACAAGACTCTGTATCGACTGTATATTATACTCCATCATTTACTCATCATTCATACATTTCTCACTTTTCACAAATCATGTTGAGGGCACAGTGGGTGCTTTATTCTGGCCTTCAGTCAAATTTCTGTCCATTTTCTAGACACCACTCACGTTTATAAAATGATGTGTAGTTCGATACATTAATTCACAAACACTTTATTAGTCAATAATTGTATACCGATGCCCAACGGATTCACTTGGAATTGGTCACACCGAAAAGCTTGAAGACTGCTGCGTGATTCTTTTATGTTGTAAGGTGTCCCACTTATTGTCAGCTTGAAATTGCGTTCCCAGAATCAATACAAATGAATGTTCTTCTGTATGTGATAAAAGAACCATGTCAGAATTAAATACTCATCTCCACAGAGTGCCTGTCATTTCACGACACATAATTGCGGCTGGCTAGTTTTTCCCTCCTATAGAAGTTTCAAATTCATCTTTCGTGGAGTAACCCTCTGTCCTCGCCTCCGCAGCAGACTCCGGAAGCTGACTCGAAGATGCCACAGCACTGCAGTAACGGCTGGACTAGCGTTCGTCAAATGATATTTAATTATCACATTTCTTCGAATACTTTATAGTTGCGCGTTCACAGAAATGTCAGACGGAGAACATATGTAGTTTCGAGTTCGAATAGGAAGGTGTATCATCAGCTACACTTATTATAACACTTTTTCGAATTGTTAACGTTGTGGAATATTAGAACCCACTTGAACGAAACAAAATCAACAGATACGATTAGGCGCCATTCAAGTATTATGTAACTAGATTAGACGGAATGGCTTACTCTGACTTGCCAGGGTAAAAGGCAGGTATCGACAGTGCCGAAGACATATATTCATGACAGTTTGGAGTGAAGAATCGAAAACTTTTGAAAATAGACGTAGTTGAGCGCCAAATGTCAACAGTGGGAGGGAGGATACTATAAGAATATATTTACGTGATATTCAAATGGTACGTTATTTTTAATTTTATATTATTTTTATCTATTTCGTTAATAGATAAGATAATTCAATAATTTTAATTATTTTTTAAATTTAAAATATATTTTTATGTCTCTTTTATCATATATAGATGCGATAATTTTAATTCCTGAGGATATGGAATTACACTCATGAGCATTCCATCCATTCAGAGAATAATCACTATTCACTGTATTCCGAAAGTAACACTTCGTTTATCGCTCTCACAGGCATACGCTCGCATTCGTACACACTTGCACGCGCGTGAAAAGTCTACAGCTAAATTATGACTCGATTCATGACGATTTCAATTCCATGAGAATTGATGACACGCATTTTTCCAATGCCTACCTGTTGTGTATGAAGTAAGAGTACAACTCTATCGTATTTCGCAATCAGCCTCAAACACTAGTTTGCAAAAATTTTAAACAGAAGTCCACATCCACCCAAACAAAAGTCATAAGAATCGCAACACCACGATATTGTTCCTACCTTTGATACGCCATTCTTGCAAAACAAGATCAAAACATTCTGGGAAACTATTATATACTCTATACGAGTGAAATATCAACGTAGAATTATCTCAAGTATCAACGCCTTCAGATTTCCCCCGTCAAGTTATAGATCAACCGAGCACTTATGGTACGTACTACTCAAGGTCGCACAATTCTCGTTTTATTTTCAATAGATGATTGAAACTCTATCGCAAAATCGTCTATCAAACTGCAATGCGAATTCCAATTAGAATTTTACTTATATACATACGTACATATTTTTACCTTCGATGACACTAAGGTGAATGTGATTAATACACCATCCATGTTCTTACTCCGTGTGCGCACAGCGCACATCTGTAGCGGGCTGTAGGCTCGTTCCATTCTTCTATAGTTTTTTTGGGCCCCAATAGATTCAAACACCCCAGATGAGCCCAGCGTCTGCAAGTATTGCACATGATTAACTCACGAGGCCTTGTACCGAAGCAGTATTGGCATACTTCGTTCATGTCGCGTGATAATCTCAATAAGGATTCTGCGACTTCTATTCTGTACGTGTCGGGCTGAAAGTTAATGTCCATTTCCACACCCCTGGCCAAGCACTCGATATAGTACAGGACATATATTCCACAATTGAACGAGTCTTTTTGCATAGGACGATCTCTTTTGTAAGAAACCGTAGTCCATTTAATGTCGCAGAGCACATTCGGTCGTATTCTTTCGCACTCTTTAACGTACTTTTCGAAGTATTGTACGGTCGACTTGGCTCTAGGACTGCGCTTAAACATCGGGTCTAAGTGCATCAAAGTTTTCGCATCGACGTCGACTACCAGGAGACACCAATGATTTACATGCACGTAGGGCATGAAAATTTTACCCGCGAATGCATCAGCAACGTTATACATTCTAAACTCTTCAGGCTTATCTTTCTCACGGCCTTCCCCTAGCAAATAGTAGGTGTAGATCGTGGGGACGTAGACCACGTTCCTTTGAAAATCTATCATGGTAGCCACAGTATAAGCGTCTATAACCGCGCCATCCAACTCCCGTTTCTCTCCCAGGGTTTGAAATTGCCCAGAGAACAATTGGAAGTGATCGAACCCTATAATCGGAGCACGCGTACTGGAGTGATAGTATCCGATTGTGAATTCGACAGCTTCGATTTCAAGCATATAATACTCGACGTCCATAAACAACCCGTTAGGCAATGCATTCGCGTGGGTTGAACTGTCACTAAGGTTCAACAGGGATTGCTCGAGATCTGGCTGTTTTGGAGTACTTGTTCGAAAATCAGCGGTTTTAACCTTTTTTGTGATTTTCCCTAGTAGACGACCTTCTAGGTGGCTGTACCGTGATTTCCGTTTGCGGTGCCACATCTCCTGTACTAAAGGATTCGTCGGACTGTCTAATTTCTGCACAAAACGAGTATTCTTAAATGATCGCTTTTTCGTCGCGTCTGACCTAGATCGACGACCCTTCAACGGTGTACTAATGGCTGCCTCTGCACACAAACAGCTTTTATAATTCTTCATTTTTTCTATGAACCGCCCAATCTTCAAATTCACCTTACCCTCCAAGACATCGCGTTTCACGAGATTGAAATAGCACTCTACGTTAGCATTGCTAAGTCTTGCGCGATCTGGTACTACGTGCTTTAAGAGGAGAGCCGACCACATTGGCGCATACGGCATAAGGCTTTGCGTTATATAATCTGCGACTTCGGGTGCGAAATATTCGTTATCATTCTCGGTCTCGTTTAAGTTACTTTTGATACTTAACAGTTTAGCATAATAGCGATGGAAAAAAGGAGAGTCCGCATAAATTCTGCCCTCGGGCTTATCATCTGGTATAAATTCTACCTGATCTTCGTCGCTTTCTATGTCACTCGGTGCATCTGAATTTTTTGTTAAATGAAGCAGCTCGTGAAGCTGAACTACACTGCGCTGAGCCTGCTCACGATTCGTAGTCAGAAGGACGGTCACGAATTGTTCAAACACTTCGTCTAAAGTTTCTATACTACGACAATGAATCATTAATCCGACACATTCAAGAATAAAGTTCTTGACGTGCAAGTATTTCGCAAATTTTTTGTGAATATTTGTCGATACGCGTTTTTGAAAGTGTGCGCAACAGCTGTGAACAATGATAAAATCGAAATTCGGTTGTGTTTCGCAAGTCAAATAGATGAAAGCTTGTTTCAAGTAATCCGTCACGGTCATCATATTCCATTCGATCATTACGGAGTTAATTAGTGCCCAACTCCAGTCCACGACTACCACCCGAAACAATGGCCACCTAACATGCTTAGTATTCAAAAAGTAGCGATATCTTTTCAAAAACGTACCGATGGATGCAACGTCATGCTCGGAACTCACCATTTCTGCAATAGGTATGATCGAACTATTTTGGTTTATTACCATAGCGTAATACATAATTCGTTTACACCTGACATCCATTGGTTTACGGACAACATTACCCGTGGCATCCAGATGAACAACAACGTCCTCTGCGCGGATAACATTGAGCTGCTCCTCCGAATACATATGCGCGTATAGAGGCAGGCCCGTATGTCTGATATACTGGTCACTGCATTGTGTGTCTAAGATGTGTTGCTGAAACAAATCTGACAAATCATTAGAACGGAGGATTTTATCGTTCTTGCAGTTTTCTTCAGATCGGGCCTTCTGGTATGTTGTAAGACGCATCAGATCTTGCATGTGACCATCGTCGGAAATTTCTCGATCGATTGTCTTAGCCGTCTCCAACTGCAAGATTCTAGGGGCTACTTTCATTAATTGAGCCTTAACTTTAGTTCTAGCCTCGCCTTTAAGTGTACAGTGTATTTTGGGCCCCTCGTGTACTATTTCTGCACACTCAGTTGCCTTAAAATAAATGGTCGAAACGGGCGTTTTAAAATCAGTGATATCAAATCTGAAACTCTGAGTATGGCTCGGATACCTGCACTTCGCGTATGTTACCAGAATTTCTAGATTAGGGCGAATACCACCATAAAAACTCAGGGGACAACTGTACCGCAAGTCATGTAACATACATTTTGATATTGTATCCCTTACTTTATCATTATCCACATTACCATCGTTATCCAATAATTGTACTGATGGAATTTGAATTCTACCCAAAGAAGAAGTGAATTTTTTCCGTATAGACGGCGATTGTGGAGGTACAACGTATTGAGATACGCTTTCATTTGACACACCGCTCGAATCAGTCATAGACGATTCGCTCCCGATAGTCGACTCATTATCGGTCACACTCTCGCCTATGGTCTGATTTATAAAATTGATGTGAGACTTACTTGACTTAGGAGTCTGGCAGGACGAAATTTCTGTAAATTTAGGTGGCGACGGTGGCGGTGAATTACTAACCGTTTCGAAAGTCTCTGGTCCATCATATGGGTTTTCGACGTAGTCGTCGAAATCCTGGCCCCAATCTAAAGGACGAGCTTCTTCACTCGCAACAGAGTGGTGCGACGAATCCCGCGAGTCAACTTGCTCTTTCTTATTGAACCTCTTGTTCAACTTTTCCTGCACGCGGTCTCGAACGCCATATTTATTTCCTGCCCAAGCTCTTTGAATTTGAAGATGCAATTTGCAGCTGCTTTTCATCTTCAATGCTGTGCAAATCTTTAAAGAAATCCAGAGTAAGCACGAAAAATATATTTGTGATAATTTGTGCTTATTTGCATGAATTTAATCCTCCGTCTGTACACTGGGTCTTTTAGGAAACAGTCTATTTGAAGACAATCCCAATTTCCTCTGCATTTTCGCTTCGATTTCAATTTTTATTACCAAAAGTTCCAGTCTTTCGACTTCGCCAACCTTGGAATAGTGTAGTAAACACTTTGAGGAGTAACCCTGTAATTATTCCGATATCTTCAAGACCCGGAATACTCTGAAAACCTGGCTGTTCCTTAAAAGGTCCAGTGTGCAGCCGGAAGCGGACCGAGGAGCATTTTCTCTTCAGAATAGTGTCTTTTTTTCAGAATCTCTTAAAATATGTATTCAAGTCTCTATAAAAATATGTGTGAGTCGTTTGGATTTGTTTAATGGTTTGTGAGCTACAAAATTCTAATAAAAAAATAAAAAATTCCTATGCTATTCGAATGGAAAATAGAAATCTGCGATGAGCCACCTCTTAATATTAATATTAAGAGCTTAAACTTCCAGAGAATTTTTTTCGTCATATATATATAGGGTAAAGTCGGGAGAGATGCCCCAGTGGGAGAGATGGCCGATATTCGATATCTAATAAAATAATAGTCAGATACCGCCACTGATTTTTTTTACTGTTCCTCGTATCTGAAATGACAGAAGGCACGCACGAATGCTCGAAAAAAACCGATTATTTTCATAAAAATTGTAGTTTACTGGTGAGTACTCGGACCATTTTCGTTGCTGTAACTTTGTATATTATTTACGCGGTAGGTCTGACTATTTAACAATAACTAAAAGGTACTATGGGCATGGGGATACTCAGATAGGTACTTGAAGGTCATGTAGTGTCAACGGTACCTTCAGAACGCCTACTACGAGGGAGGTGACTACAAAGAGGCCATCTCTCCCCAATCGGGAGTGATGCCCCACATAATTGCGGGATAGATGCCCCACCAAACTTACTGCAGTATTTCGTCTTTATGGTGATATTTATTTGTGGGTCGATGTACAGTCGTCAGTACAATATCACTTGTACTTCCAGACATGCCCCGAAAGTATACAAAGGAATACATTGCAGCCGCTAGTACAGAAAAAAGAGAAAATGCCACTAGACGAAAGAGATTCTGAAGAAAAATCTTCGGATTCTTTAAGTTCTTATGAAGATTACGGTATCGAATGCCTTGAAAATTACCGTGATACAAAGGAGGATGTAGACTGGCTGCAGTGAATTGGTTGTGAGAATTAGATGCACGAAAACTGCAGTACCATATATGTATGCACAGTAATGTTCATTAATGGGTTCGCGGTGGCTAACTTTCTTTTCTGACTGTTTCGGAAACGAGACTCCATTCTAGTCGTAATTCATGTGCCAATGGCCGAAATTATTATAATAATAATTATGACTCCTTATAAAAATGATATAATATGATTTTATTGGATTGTATGCGAAAAAGTCCGAAAAAAAAACAGTTAGCCACTGCGAATCCATTAATGAACATTATTGTACTTGATAGGTGCAAAATAAATTGCTGAAAAAAATAAAAGCATGCTCAAAGAGGCGTAACAGGAAAATGAAACCATGTTTTCAATCATCTTTTACGTAAATTTTCAGTAGAGGCCATCTCTCCCTCGTGGGGCATCTCACCCACATACGTGGGGCGTCTCACCCATACCCTTGGGGTGGGATGGCCGAAACATTATATTTGTTTATCGCAATTTTCATTAGGATAGAGTGAAAAAAAAAAATTGTCTTTGTATCCAAATATTACCAAAGGTTTATAAAGTAACTTGATGCAATGCAAATATTTTTTCACGGAACACGTAATTTTTTAAAAAACATTTCCCTTAGGTGGGGCATCTCTCCCGACTTTACCCTATATCTATTCTCTATTCTAAATTATTCTCAAATTTTTTCAGATTTTTATTTTGACTTTCTATAGGCCCTATTTTCACATGAACTTTTTTTAATTCTAAAAATCCTAATTTGAGTTGGGGCTCATTGAAATCAGCGAAATTGCATCAGATACGTTTTATTATTGTATATTACACACAGCTCGCGTAAAAAAAGTTAAAAATATTATTCTACATATTTTATTATACCTATCGATTAGTTAATTATTTTCTATTGATTTTTCATTCGTTAAAGATTTAATTTTATCATTTTATCATTTTTTGATAAAGCTCATTTTCTTGTATTAGTAAATTTGATATTACATTGGGCCTCCGCTTCAGGTCTTTCACATGGGTGCTTAATATTACAATGCCATAGTTCTGCAACTGATTCTGTCATTCATTTTTTTCGTAAATAATTTGAAATTCTTGTGAAAAAAAATTGAAGTCATCGCTGGAGATTCAATCAACGTGTATGTTGTACTTGAATTCATATTGTTCAATTCGAATCTAGGCTTCTTAGCACCAAGCTTAAATAGTTATATTACTGAAAAAAATGGATAGAAAATATTTCACTGAATTAAAACACCCACGACTCGTATGAAATAACCCATACATGATTTTTGACTATGTTTTACAGAAATATGAATATTATCGTTCATTATTTGATTCAGCTTTGTAGATTAGAATTTTAATCTCAACATTACTTAAATTAGGATTTTTACGAATTAAAAAAAGTTCATGTGAAAATAGGGCCTGTAGGAAGTCAAAATAAAAATCTGAAAAAATTAGAGAATTATTTTTTCCACATTCAGAACCGATTGTCGCCCATCCTAGATAACTTTTTTTTTTAACAACCACTCTAATATCTACATACTTATCTATGAGGTGTTCAACGTGGAAACGAGAGTGATCTGATCTTGAGTATAAATCGGAGACGCATGCTTTGGGTAAAAATATGATCAGACCTCAGATGTTCGTCTTGAATCGAACTTTTCGAAAGAATTCTGTTTTGAACTTCCATCATTGACGATGGTGGGAGAAATCGAGTTTAAACACTAAATTTGAGATTTCCAAAATACACGATTTTTTTTTATTCTAGCAAAAAAGCAGATAAAAAACGAAACTTTTAAGCCCATAACCAGGATGGGGCGAATTCTCCCATTTTGTCGGGTTGTAATCTACAACTGGATCTCGAACTGGATCGTCGGATTGGATCCCAAATTGCTTTTTCCGGATGATTTTTTTTTTTTGTTGCCAGAAACTTTTTTTAAATTTTGATTTAAAAAAAAGTTATAATGATTGAGCGAGGTCGATAGACTACTTATAGAAAAAATTGAATGGTTGAATTTTTTACTCACTAATACAAGCTTCACACTCCCGAAAAAATTCGAAGGAAATTTAGTCGTATGGTTACGGGCTTCAAAGTTTCGTTTTTTGGTCTAATTTTTTAAGGAAAAAAAATGACAATGAAAAATTGTACTTTTTTGGAGATCTCAAATTTAGTGTTTAAACTCGAATATCTCCCGTCATCGTTAATGATGGAAGTCTAAGAAAAACCTCTTTCGAGAAGTTCAATTCAAATTTAACATCTTAGGTCTGTTCATTTTTACCCGTAAGTACGCGTCTCGGATTTAAAAAAATGCAAAGATTAGTCAAATAATAATTTTTTTATGAACTCTGGTAATTAATTAATCGAAATGAAGTGCTATCAATCTCGGATAAGAACAATGTGAAAATTCGTCAAATGATAACTTCTTGACATTTTCAGCAATAATTCATTAATCAAAATAAATAAGTGCTATTAAAAAATTCTTCGGGGTATGGTTTCAGCTTTCGATCGCAATCGAAAAGCGTAAGGTCGGCTGACTCTCGTTTTCACGTTAACCACTTCATATATAGTGTATGTATCTATAAAATTTTTACAATATATCCGGTATAGTGAAAAACTCAACCAGGATGATCAAGGGCGATCATGACGAGTATAGTATCGGTATAGTATCACCGCGTAAGAACGACCGTAATACTAAGTTGCAGCCAACGCGATACATAAGCGTTTAGAAACGCGGCTACAAATTATCTATTCCAAGCATTACAGCAACTCTGCTATTGATTTCGAGATCGGATCCGAGATTCTCCGATTTTATTTGAATATATTTACGATTAAACTAGGTAACAATGTGCAGGAACTAGACTAGATTTTCAAATTACAGTCAGGCCTTGAGTTTGTCATCCCTTTCGCGAAGTACATGTACAACTTGTATGTCTATGCAAATCTGTATCACGCTGATAAAGGGGCCGGTAGCTTTTTTGGAATGAGATAATTTTTTCAGCTTGGTAGAAATTATTTTGCGGCTTTCGTTACATGATGGGTATAGCCCCCCCTTGAACCTTCAGGAGAATATTAAATTGTTTAGACACACATTTTAAATATGCATACAATCTAAGCAAACAAATAAAAATTAGGCTGACTCAAACGAATCATTATGAATGCAGTTCAAGTTTAAATCTACTGTGCACATTATTTCTAAAATTATTTTTTATCAGCCGCCGTGTATCACCGAGTATAATAACTGGTCAGCATCATAACACTAAACTGTTCGCCTATGCATGAAATCCAACGAGCGTTCTACCAATTGTTGTTGAAAAACTCATTCACCACACATATTTATAAAATAGTAAACGAACTTTTCAGAATAAATTTGATACTTACCGGAATGATTAAGCTTGTACTCGGAGTCGCCGTTAGAACGACGTCTTTGATGTCAACAATTAAGTCAGCTATAATGTCTGCCAACCGGTGGACGGAGGCTTCACTTTTGATACAATTTGACATCGTGTATCAGAATTGTAATTAATCGACGAGTAGAATCAGAAAATCAACAATACTGAAGATTGCACAGTCGAAAGTGGTTAAGAACTGTTATCACTCGTCTGTAACCACGAGAAGTGTCACACAAGCAAGCCGTAACAGCGCTAGCCGTGAACTGCTAGATCACGATCGAAGTGTCGGCGAACGCTTGGGGGATGTAGTCTAGTCGAGAAGTGAGTTTCGTGAGAAAAATTGTTCGAATGGTCTTAAAAATATGAGCGATAGCTCATTCGATTCGGAATGCGATCCTGAAAAAGATGTATTTTTGTTTTTTTTGCGGAAACAAACATTGTTATTGTTATTAACAAAAAACAAAAAAAAAAAAAGACGTCTCCGGTTTTTGACTATAACTAAAAAACTTTGAGAGATAACGAAAATCGGAAAAAAGCATCTTAAAGAGGAGGAAATTTCCAATCAAAAAGTCTCGACTCCCGGAACTCTATCTCCATTATTTATAATTTTAAGTTGACGCTGAAAATAGGGTTCCGCGCGGCCGTTTCTGCACTGACGCGTCGCCGCTGAACAGAGAGTGCGATAGAAATAATTTTTTTTTTACTATTAAATATTAATTTAAAAATTGAAAAAAATTATGCTATCATCAGAACACTCCAAAGAATCTAGCCCCGCAGAGAAAAAATTTTTAACTTCATTTTTCTAAAAGCTGTACAATTGTTAATTAACCCATTTTTTTCCGACTTCTGTTTTCATAAATGGCGACATAAAAGTTTAAATAATTGGCCTAAAATTTTTTTACTTCTTGGGAGCCCTTCTTATATGTATACTTAACAAGATTACGTAATAAAAGATTAAGAAAGTTTTTTCATTTGTTTATAATAAATTTATTAAGTTCCAAAAAAATGATAAATAAAGAATGTCAAAGACTGTATCTTTAATAGTTGAAAAGTTACAGCAATTTATAAGTTGACAAATCAGGTAACCGCTTCAACTTTGATACCACGATATTTTTTAAAAGCAATAAAAAATAGACAAAAAATTATTATTACACTTTGTTATACATCGTTGTTTTCGTGATGTTTAATAGTTTAATAAAAAAAATAAACTGAAAATCAGAATTTGTTCATAACAAATTGGTAACTCAATAAACAATCAAATTGTTGCTAAAAAAAAATTTGTTTTTGTTACTATATAGAGAACTGCCGAATATGATTTTAGAAAAAGAAATTATTCCTTAACTAATAATTTAAATGTTAGATAAATGAAAAAAAACGATTATAAACAATTAAAAAAATTTTGAAAGATTATTTTTAGCACTCGGATTCTGGCCAATCAGAGTGCGGTATTTGATGATGTGAAGGACATCCCAATTCAGAATTATACTGACAATTGCATCTTAGCTTTGATAATTGCATCCTAGCTTCTGATAATTGCACTCTAGCTTTGCGATTGTTCTTCTAACCCAATATCTGTCAAACATCAGAATCAAAAGTTAATATAATATAATTATACCTCATTATATCTGCCGTTCTCTGCTTGGCCAGATCCGAATGCGAAAAATAATCCATCGAATACCACTCGACCTTCAAAATGAATCGGTTATTTCCCTCATGTTTTGATCCTGCGTAGCAACGAACGGACCAAGTTTTGCACAAAAATCATTCGCGCTGCGCGCTCGTGATTTTTGATCTGCCAAACTTAGCCCTCTCGATGCCACGCAGCAGAACAATCGGGAAATATCCGATAATTTTGAAGGTCTTGGGGTATTACTACAGAAATTTTTTTTCTATTTTAAATCATAGTTGACTTTTCTCAATATAAAAACAAACGATTTTTTTTGGAAAATATTCAATTTGACCGTTTGTTTATGAAAAATTTTTCAACAAATGAAGTAAAAAATTTTGCTTCAACATTTATTAATGTCATTGTTAGATGCGAAAACAGCCATAACATAATTTTCCGTAAAAAAAATTTTTTTTACCATAATTTTTTTTATTTATCATTTTTTCGGAACTTAATAAATTTATTATAAACAAATGAAAAAACTTTCTTAATCTTTTATTACGTAATCTTGTTAAGTATACATATAAGAAGGGCTCCCAAGAAGTAAAAAAATTTTAGGCCAATTATTTAAACTTTTATGTCGCCATTTATGAAAACAGAAGTCGGAACAAAATAAGTTAATTAACAATTGTATAGCTTTTGTAAAATGAAGTTGAAAAATTTTTTTTCGGCATAGGCATTGAAAAGTCACTTTTTGACGCCTGTTTTCGATCCGTAAAGTAGCACTTTATACGGCTCATTTCAGAATTGCCATAAAAAGTCTTTTTATGGCAGTTTTGATGCGTAGTCCGAAGTGCGCAATCCGAAGCTGCCATATAAAGTCTTTTTATGGCAGTTTCGGTGCGCAGCCGGAGTGCGCGACAGATCGCGCCCGCCATAACCTCACTCTTCGTTGTATCAAGTGCGAATCTCAACAGGCGTCAAAGTGACTTTTCATGCCTATGTCGAAAAAAATATCGTATGGGGCGCGCCCGTAAACCGTTTTTGACTCGAATAATGATTTCAGAACTCGCTTCCGGCTCGCCTTCGGCTCGCCTTTAGCTCGTACTGAAATCATTATCCTCGCCAAAAACACTTGGTTTACGGCCATGCCACATAAAATACTATTCTCTGCGGGGCTAGATTCTTTGGAGGGTTCTGATGATAGCATAATTTTTGTCAAATTTTTAAATTAATATTTATTAGTAAAAAAAAAAATTATTTCTATCGCACTCTCTGTTCAGCGGCGACGCGTCAGTGCTGAAACGGCCGCGCGGAACCCTATTTTCAGCGTCAAATTAAAATTATAAATAATGGAGATAGAGTTCCGGAAGTCGAGACTTTTTTATTGGAAATTTCCTCCTCTTTAGGATGCTTTTTTCCGATTTCCGTTGTCTCTTAAAGTTTTTTAGTTATAGTCAAAAACCGGAGACGTCTTTTTTTTTTTTTGTTTTTTGTTAATAACAATTACAATTTTTGTTTCCGCAAAAAAAAAAAAAAAAAAAAATACATCTTTTTCAGGATCGCATTCCGAGTCGAATGGGCTATCGCTCATATTTTTAAGACCATTCGAACTATTTTTCTCAGGAAACTCACTTCTCGACTAGACTACATCCCCCAAACTGAAAAACTTGACTCCTTCATTTGTTTGCAACGAACCTATCGGGAAATACCCGATAATTTTGGAGCTCTTGTGGTATTATATGTGAAAATTGCACCTGAACAGTTTTGAGACCTACAAGATTGATCAGGTGCAATTTTTCTCTATCTGGCACGGTTCTCGCAGCCGTCCACAGTTAAAGCTGGCGGCACGAAATTTTTCGGTCATTTGTGACAGATCTTCTCATTTCTGACAAACTTGGTTTTGCGATCAGTACACACTCTGATCATCCCCTAAATACCTCTATTCGACGGCCGTAGGGGGGGGGGGGGGGGGGGGAAGACCTACATTTAACGCCCAAAATTGGTCAAATTCGACTGGCCTTGTAATAACGCGTTACATAAGAGTACTCGGCCAGTCGAGTTACGAGCTGTTTTGAAAGATGTGAATTGATGCGGAGTGAATAACTAGATCGGGATTTCAAGTCAAATGATGGATGTGTAGATGAACCTGTCTCTTATCTACGTCTCGAGGTATGTGTATTGAATATACACAGTGAACTACATTATTGATAAGTTATATTATAGGTTATAGTACAATTCTTGTAACTCGGCGATTCAGCTGTTAGCGCTCTTTGCGTTCTTTTGGCCGCTTTGACCGCCGCCCTCTTCCGGATTCGGCAGTTTCGCCGCGAACGCGCTAAAGCTTCCTTGCCCGGGTTTCCGCGTGTTGCGGGATCTCGCTCTAGCAATAAATAATATCTCAATGATTACGACTTTACATAAGGCCTATGAGATGAGGTATACAGAGTATAATGAAATCCGTGCCCGTCAATTACCAGAGCCATTTTTCATCAGGAATAGGATCGGAATTTGATATGAAATATAACATGAACATCGAAACGGGCTTGTAATTCCGATCCAATTGTTGGTATAGAAAATAGCCCTGTTTTATGCGGGTGTGAATTTTGTCACACTCTGTATGCATGAAGTTTCTGTTTATTGGACGATTAAGGGGGAAGGTGACAGTTAATCATTTTATTTTTAGTCGATATTCACAGGGCTGGGTGATAATATGAGTGAATGATAAAATGTTGAATGTTTCAAGGGAGAATAGGTATAGTTTATTGTTAAATTCGGGTATCTTAAAATTTCAGTTAGGTGACATATAGTCGAGATCGCGTCGAGTCCACGTAACCAAGCTCTTTTGCCAGAGTCCTATACGGTGGAAGATGCCTTATCCAAAGCAACGGTCCGAAGAGACTGCAATCTTGTGGGTATAGTGAGAGATGATGTATCTACAGAAAGAACCACCAATATTAGAGATGGGACCAGATGAAAATAATTTTTTTCCGAAAATTATTGTGCATGATCAATCGTTGATAATGCAAAATAATTTTCGGAACACGTGAAAAATTATTTTTTTTTGGTCCCATTTCTAATATTGGTGGTTCTTTCTGTAGATACTTCATCTCCAACCACTCTCACAAACTTGCAGTCTCTTCGGACAATTTCTTTGCATGGGACATCTTCCACCGTAGGATTCTGTCAGAAAAGCTGTGTTACGTGGACTCTACGCTATATTGACTATATGTCACCTGACTGAAGTTTTAACATGCCCGAATTTAACAATAAACTATACCCATTCTTCTTCGAAACAGTCAACATTCTTATGATTCACTCATATTATCACCCAGCCCTGTGAATATCGACTAAAAAGATAAGGATTAACTGTCATCTTCCCCCTTAATGCGTTTGGTGATTTGTACACAAGAAATTGTTCGAGGGCGTGCAAGATGCCAAAATGCTTGTTGCAATTTCATCCGATTAGCAACAGACTCACTTTTTTTATCACCCGGCGTATCGTCCACTACGACCGCATTGGCTGCGTCGGTAAATGGTGAAGCTTCGGATGTAGATGGCGATATGTCGTCTGTATAGGTAATAATTATCGATGGTAAGTGTACTTCAAAATATAATTCGAATAGTCAGTTATTAAATGTCACTAGGTATAATGTCGCTTTCGGGCAGGTTGTGTAAGAGTGCATTGTCAAAGCTTTCACATTATTCATTTTATACAGAGCGATTCTGTGGAAAATCACGCACCTAAAAGGTAGGCTAACGGAAAACGCCTGAATTGAGCAGATCAAACATCGATGATTGGGTTTTATTTCCCACGAAATAAATAAAACCCAATCGTCGATATTTGATCTGCTCAATTCAGGCGTTTCCCGTTAGCCTATACCTTTTAGGCGCGCGATTTTCCACAGAATCGCTCTGTATAACGCAAGCATATTTTTCTCGCTTTTTGTCTTTTGAAGTCCTAGTACTTAAGGTAGTAGTCTCGCGAAATCATCAGCCAAGAGTTTTGAGGGCGCGTAGTGGTAGTTGCTCGGCCATTTGCCGGGATCTACTCAAAAACTTTTGATAGTTATTATGATTTTATTATGAGCATTTTTACCATCATTATTATTATTATTATTATTATTATTATTATCATTATTATTATTATTATTATTATATTAATTATATTCATAATTTTCAAGCTTCTATTTCTTGTTTGGAACGGTGAAAACAGATCAATTTTTTTTTTTAACTATGTGGAAAGGATTATTCTACCATTTGGCACAGTTTTTTCAAACTCTATCTCGTCGTTTTTTTTTTTTTTTTTTATAGCTAATATTCGATTTCGGCCATAAGAGCGCGTGTAAAAAAACGATTTTTTAATAATTAATATCTTTACTTCTGAACGGCACAGTTCCTCCAAACTCAGGCAATGTTTTTATAGCACTAAAAAGATCATCTATAAAAATTCGCATGGAAATCTATCTCAAAAAGTTTCACGAGACTACTACCTCAAGGTCCCTAGACTTGAAAGTGCTGTATACTAAGACTTAATTTTTTTTTTCGTTATTTTTTTTTTCTTCTTCACGACCCCCGGGTGACAGTAGCAAACAGCTTCCGTGTGCATGGCAGCTTCCTAATAAAAAAGCTCGACAAACATGGCTTCGTTATATAAAGTATATCATCTGCACCATGGAAATAGGCCTTTTAACGCCTTGGTGCACAATGTACTATCATTTCATTCTCAACTGTGATGGCCACTTTATTGACCTGAAAAGCGGGACTAAAGTAGCATATTATATTATACCTCTCGTACTTTTTTTCCCGCAAATTGACGCTTTTCCCCACTTGCGGAAAATCATGTATGTACTATTTCAGTTATTTTCCATTATTATTATTTTGTTTTCAACTTTTTCTTTCTATATTAATCTGAATTTTCAATAAATACTAATTTCTCTGCGTAGGACCCACTCTTCAGGTCAATAAAATGACCACAGTTGAATCAGAAATGTAACATCATCTGCAACACAGGAATAAAGGCCATTATTCCCTTATTACATAATGTACTATAGCAGTTCTTTCCGTACGATGTACAGCTGTAACATAAAGTTCATACTCACTGTCATAAACCAAGGGGTGATCTTTGGAATTCTCAACGTCAATCTCATCAGTTTTTGGATTATTATCCATAGCTACGGACATAAGCGTAGAAACTAAAAACAGATCTGAAGCAACGATGTCGAGCGAAAACGGTCCGTGAATTCTCTCTGCTATAGCCTATAGCCATACGCTCCGCTCTTCGAAGAGTCGACGGTCATGCGCAGCTCACGTGTCTGAGCCAGTCGAGACTCAGCCGTTGGAGCGACAAGTCAAACAGCAAGAGCAAGAGGAAGATGGAGCAAAATATCGAAGGTAAGAATAACTACCAATGTTAAGTAATCCCATTGTTGCTTTGAAATAATAACGCCATCGTGGAATGCATATCTCGTAATATGTGCATTGCAGGGTCGTGAAAATTGTAATCAAATTTTTTAAAATTATTTCTTACTTTCGTGATGTGTAATTGAATTTTTATTTAATTTAATTATCAAAGTAATGGGTAAATAAATAGAAATTCAACTATACATCACGATTATTACATGTATATGATATACATCATTCAATGTATAATTGTGTAAATAGTATGTACATATTATGTACACAATATACACAATTATATTCAGGCGCGTAACTAGAAACCAGTCCTTGGGTGGGGGGTCAATCTACCGCCGTACTTACTAGTTTTTACGGAGGTATAAAAAACGAGTTAGTTGTATTAGACCAATTGAAGAAAAAAAGATTTTTTTGTTGTACTAGTGATTAAATAGATGAAAAATATGAGTTCAAAGTCGACATTATATTTTGTTTGGAGGGGGGGGGGGGCTCCCCCCTGGTTACGCCACTGATTATATTATGTACGTATAATAATAGTAATATTATATACATATTATGTACAGAATTTACACAGGGAAGACGGAAATTGCAAAAGTTATAAACAATTTAGTGAAAAAAAGAGGGGGAGTTCGGTTTTTTGCGAATATCTCAAAAACTATTTGAGATATTCGAAATCGCAAAAAAGATTCTAGAAGAGCAGAAAATTTCCTACAAAAAAGTCCCAGCTCCCCAAACTCTACAACCAATATTTATAATTTTAATTGTGCGATGAAAAAAGGATTGAAAATGGGTTATGCGACGGCCGCGTGCGCGTTTTTAGTCCTTTTTTCACCGCACAATTAAAATTATAAATATTGGTTGTAGAGTTTGGGGAGCTCGGACTTTTTTGTAGGAAATTTTTTGCTCTTTTAGGATCTTTTTTGCGATTTCGAATATTTCAAATAGTTTTTGAGATATTCGCAAAAAACCGAACTCCCCCTCTTTTTTTTCACTAAATTGATTATAACTTTTGCAATTTCCGTCTTCCCTTTCTGGGACCCTTCCGAAAAGTTTCTAAATGCCTTTCCGAACCAAATGACACCTTGCCCATCATTTTTGGTGAATATACATAAAAGTTATGAATAAAAGTCTGTTGACCAATGTATTAAAATGAATGAAAATCGTCGATACCATACAGTATGGCCTTCACGCCCATACTGGCATAGTGATATACGCGATGCATTTCTTTCCGTGTATACATTGAATGATGTATATATCATATACATGTAATAATTGTGATGTATAATTAAATTTTTATTCAATTACCCATTACTTCAGCAATGTGTAATTAAACTTCATTTAATTACCCATTACTTTGGTAATGTGTAATTGAACTTCAATTATAGTTGTCGCACCAAAGTATGGGTAATTAAATGAGTAATTCAATTGAAAGTGTAATTAGTGACTCGCACATTGGTGTATTGTGTATGTGTAACAATCTGCTACAAAACCGTTTTTCAGAGGAAAGTAAAAAAGAGGCAGAAGCCAAGGCTGCGACAGGGGACTCGCGTAAATCGAGTACAAACATGAGTAAGTACCTATGACGTGTGAAGCAGTGATGCAAATGAAACATTTTTTTAGGTTGATCATTTTTCATAATTTTATATCAATTATAAGTATCTATTTTTCACGGACGCACTTGATATTGCTGAATGAAGTAACTTCCTCATTGTTGCCAGCGTGACTGTTAGCAATTAGTTATTGTCAAAATTACGTGTCATGTTAAAACTGTACAATCTCCCCACAGATCCTAAGCCGGCCAAGGCGAATGATGAGCCGAAAAAAATCGGGGTAGCTTCAAGTAAGTAATCTTCCTGACTGGCCTGATTTGTTATACAGCTACCTACGTTGTAAGCAGAGCATCTAGTCTAGGGTTGGGTTGGGTGATATCAGCCAAAATATCGATATTACGTATCGATAATTATCAACACCGTTGTATAGATATTGACAGATATCGAATACTGAATATCGATATTATCAATATCGATATTTCATTACAGTTTAGCATTTTGAATTAATGCGAGCTAATGAAAATATGAATTAGATACCTTATAGACTGGCCGTTAAAAAAATGTTCATGCTCCAAGTTGAAAGATCTTAAGTTTACCTTGAAAAAGAAGATCCTAAAAGTTTTAATGCTTTATCTTACTATACCTCGAACGCCACGGCCGCCACGCTGCACGCTTGCAACAACGAGTTTTGGCAAATTCGCAAGCGAATTTCACTTTTCATATATGAACATATCGAGGTTCGATATTTGCGAGACAAGTATCAGTATTGAGATATATCAATAATGCCCTGTCTACACACGCACTTCAAGATCGGGAATATTTAAGAAATCTGTCAACTGTTTGCTCACTTCTGTTGTGGAAATTCAGTGATTGGCCAAGACCCTAAATATACCCGATCTTGAAGTGCGTGTGTAGACAGGGCATATGTAAAATATTGATAAAAATATCGATAAATCGGCTGCTAAATATCGATATTCGAGAATATCGATAAATATCGCCCAAACCTAATCTAGTCCGGGAGCTTGCCTTTTGGATCCGTATGCAACGGTGCCAGAGAAAATTAACCTGCGCCAGTTACAAATTCAACCTCACAGAATACTCATTTTTTTATACAAAAACTTTAAATATGATTTTCAATGTCTTATGAAATAAAATAGCGATGAAAAGTTATAAAAGAAGGTAATCGGCAATCGTAAAAATAATGAATCTGTATTTGGAACAACACTTTTATTCCTAAATATTTTTGTTTTACTTTTGTTGTAGTTTAATTATTATAATTACTATTGTAATCATATTTACAGTTTTTTTACGGAAAAAAAATGTTTTTGATAATTTTGAAAAATTCGGAGAAATAGCAAGAATCGTTTTCCCACGATGGGACCAGGGCCCCTATTCATTAACTTTTCGCTAACGAAACGATCGGATCAGCTTCTTTTGTCTTCTTTTCTATTGGGTAGATTTTCTTTCTTGAAACCTTATCGGTCGCTGACGTCACACTCGATAGTAGTATTATCAATACGATCGTAATCGAGGTTACTGAATGGGGTCAGGGGTCCAGGCTTAAAATTTGGGAAATAAAAAGTAGTTTGTTTGAGAACTGAGAATAAATAAACCGTAGGATACAAACAGTTTTCAAAATCAGATTTTGATCTAGGAATTGAACAAACCTATTGAATAATTTTTTTTTTGCATCAATTTTTCGGAAAATTCATTGAAAAATACACAATTTGAAAGGAAAAAAAATGTAAATTGATGCATTTTTGGGAAAATTAGGAGCACTAAAAGAAACAAAAATTTTTGAAAAATCTCATCTCATGAACGGCTTGATAAAGGAATTCGAAATAAATCATGGAGCTCTGTTTCACAGAGTACAAAAAGAAAAAAAAAAATTGAGGCCAAATTAAAATTGTCGATTTCGATGGTTGTTTCGGTTGTCGTGGAAAGCCCCATATACAGGGTGTCTTTCAATTAGTCATACAAACATACATAGGGCGATTCCTCTTTGAAGTAGAAAACGATTTTTCGCAAAAAAACTGAAAAATAAAAATCAAGATAGATACTAAGATAAAAGCGCATTCCTTTACGAACAAAATTATTCCAAGATCAGTAAGCTCTGATGAATACTTTCGGAGATATGAATTTTCAAACATAGCGGTGCAACAGCGGTTTACCAAAATTCATAGCTCTAACTCCGCCATTTTTGAAAAAATTCCAAAATCCTTGAAGTTGTATTTTTTTTTTTCCGTAGTACTAAAGATATTTTGAATGGCGGAAAGATCCGTGACTTGACGGGTTTTTTTTTTGAGTGAAGTGACGTGGATCCGCTTATATACCTATGTGTCATGACTATTTTTCAAAAACGAATTGATTTCGATATGCTAATTTCTAAAGATGAGGTATAACCGTTAGTGATCGTTGCAGACGCTCCACCAAATTTTGAAAGATCAATGATTCGAAATCTATACGTTTTGGAAACGAACGTCACGAAATGTTTTTTCTTAACCCTAGACGGGGCAACTTATTTTTTTTCACCTTCTATCGGGCAACTGGGGTACCGGAGTACCCCAAGAGTTTCCGAATGAAGCACGCCTTTCTAGTTGCAATAAGATACGATTCTTGTACGTCATTTGCTTCGTTATTGAATCAGGAAGACGATGGTATGTATTCAAAGCCCTTTCCTTCAAGAGAAATTCGAGAAAAACTTGTTTAAAGTAACGAAAAGTGCGGTGAAGAGCTAAAAATGACTTTTTTCGAAGTTGGCTTGGGGTACCTCGAGACCCCAGTTATCCCGTCTAGGGTTAAAAATGAATGAGCGATTGAACATAATATAAAGTCGTAATTTCTTAGATTTGCTTTAGACAGTTGGTGACAATTTATACAATTTCTTTCGGATTTAAACAAACATATCCGCATTCCGTGGATAGGAATCTAAAACTAACACAGGTTGTACTCCGTCAGTATCTTATTGCTTGCGCGATCAGAAGCAGGCTCCTTGACTAACCATGCAGGTGAGCAGAGGAAGCAGTCTCATTTCATGTCATTTTTGTTTGTCCCCATTAAGCTAGCGGAGAAAAGTCGGCACCACGTTCTGTCAAAAATTCCGGTGCCTCAGGGAAAGGTGAAGGTGGAGGAGCTTCCACAAGTGGCACTGCCCTTCGCTATCGGTCTCGCGGAGGCCGTAGCGGTCCAGGTATTTCGATATTATTTATTATATATAATAGAATAGATAGAATACGTAATTTATTTGACTCTAGGAGCAAGTCCCCCAACAGCCGCAGCATTTTATCCATTTCGTAGTTACTGAATCTTACGCAGCAGCGCAGTAACTATACTTCGTCTTCTGGTTTGTATCTACAGATAGTGGCAAAACCGCTCCACAACGGGGCCGACCGAAAGACTCTGCACCTGGACCAAACGATGAAATGACGGTCAATCGTACGAATCCAGTGGAACGTCGAAATTCGTACGATGGTGGTGCCAGGGCAGGAGGAGGAAACAAATTCCGCGGATACCGCGGCTATCGGGGAAGAGGGTACCAGCGACCCTACACAGCGCCGCGGTATATGAATAATCATATAACTTATAATTATTATGGGTCGCAGCCTCCTCCGCCACCACATGACTGAATAATGTATATCCCCAATAAACCATAACGTAGATAAAATAGGGCTGATGTCCGGCTAAAACACGTGTATTAAACGTGATTACGTTTAATACACGTGATTTAGCCGGACATCAGCCCTATTTTATCTACGTTATGGTTTATTGGGTCATGAGTATTAGGGTGATTCAAAAAAAAAATTTAATTTCTTACTAACAGGCTCAAAAGTTGCCTTTGGGTATAAAATGATGCCTGTTGAAATATGAGCTCTTAATATTAATAATCAGATGCTGCGCATCGCACTTCTCGTTTTTCCATAAGAATAACGTGATGAATTATTTTTGCTTCTTCTGATTTTTATAACTAGCGAATGATACGTCACACAGAGAATCAGCTAAAAAGTTCTCAATTATTTTCTAATAACTCCACTCGTTAAAGTTATTCAAGGTCAAAGTTTAATGTAATTAATCAATTAATCAATTAATCAATTAATTAATTAATTAATTTTTTTTTCATTCAATTCTGTACACAAATATGTCTGTAGATTCTTTGTGTGACGTATCATTTGCTAGTTATGAAAATCAGAAGGAGCAAAAATAATTTATCCCATGTGATTCTTACGGAAAATCGAAAAGTGCGATGCGGAGCAACTTAATATTAATATTAAGAGCTCATATTTTAACAGGCATCATTTTATACCTAAATGAAACTTTGAGCCTGTTGGTAAGAAAAAAGAAAAAAATTTTTGAATCACCTTAATAAGCATCCCCTCTCAAAGCGCCCTGGCCAAAACCCTCACCATTTTTAATTCCTTTATCCTACTATAGTATGTTGTTCGTCATCACAAAAAAGCCCGCTCTAGCAAGTTTTAGATTTTTGGAAAAATTGGTCTGGTCGTTATCATTTACAATCGCAAACAATGAGGGTTTTGGCCAGGTCGCTTTGGGAGGCAATGCCCCACTATATAGTATACTCTTTGGTAAGACTTAATAAAAAAAAAACATTTATATTTCACCAGAGTGGATTTGACAGTTCGTTTTATATTGTGTACCTCCAGTCATTCTAGTGAGCCTTTTTATTATCCTTGTCTCGATATAATCCCAGTACCGTCCATAAGTTGGATATGACTTAGAGAATTTAGAGGTGCAATGGAAAGTGTAATATCTCGGCGAAAAACAGCGTGAAAAGAAAAATTTTAAAACGCATTTTGAGGTATGAAATCTTGGATCTTTCGTTTTTTATATAATAAATTATTATTAATTAATAACAATTTTTTTTTCAATTTTTTTTTTTCGATTTTTTTTTCGATTTTTTTTTTTTAATTTTTAAAAAAAAAATTTATTTTTTTCAATTTTTTTTTTTAATTTTTTTTGTTTTTAATTTTTTTTTAATTTTTTTGTTAATTTTATTTTTAAGTTGAAAAATATCTATAAGTGTGTGGTGCACGACTCAACACGCGCTATCCCCGATCCGATCGACGCGCATCAAAGTCGGCCCATTCCGTGCCCTTATTATAAAAAGTACAGTGTGCATCTAGGGAGGGATGGCCATTTTACCTCGGGTGGGACGTTTTTAGCACTCGTCTTTGTCTCGGGCGCCTTCGGCGCCCTCGACTACGACTCGCGCTAAAAACGTCTCACCCTCGCTGGAAATGGCCATTTTCCCTCCCTAGATACACAATATACTATTTTCTAACCTTCGACAATTCTTCTACAGACTTGAGATACCAAAAGAAAACCGCCCTGTGAATCTAAAGTTCCACACTCGATTATTCCGGTCGTGAGAATTTATTTTCAACCTTTTTTTTCGATTTTCACCCCCGAACGGTGGTGTCCTATTTTTTTTGATTTTCGCCAATTTTCCTACAGACTTCAGATACCAAAAGAAAACCGCCCTGTGAATCTAAAGTTCCACACTCGATTATTCCGGTCGTGAGAATTTATTTTTAACTTTTTTTTTTGATTTTCACCCCCGAACGGTGGTGTCCTATTTTTTCTTATTTTTGCCAATTTTCCTACAGACTTGGGATACCAAAAGAAAACCGTCCTATGAATCTAAAGTTCCACACTCGATTATTCTGGTCGTGAGAATTTATTTTTAATTTTTTTTTTCGATTGTCACCCCCTAACGGTGGTGTCCTATTTTTTCTAATTTTCGCCAATTTTCCTGCAGACTTACGATATCAAAAGAAAACCGCCCTGTGAATCTAAAGTTCCACACTCGATTATTCCGGTCGTGAGAATTTATTTTCAACCTTTTTTTTTTGATTTTCACCCCCGAACGGTGGTGTCCTATTTTTTCTAATTTTCGCCAATTTTCCTGCAGACTTACGATACCAAAAGAAAACCGCCCTGTGAATCTAAAGTTCCACACTCGATTATTCCGGTCGTGAGAATTTATTTTCAACTTTTTTTTTTGATTTTCACCCCCGAACGGTGGTGTCCTATTTTTTCTGATTTTTGCCAATTTTCCTACAGACTTTGGATACCAAAAGAAAACCGCCCTGTGAATCTAAAGTTCCACACTCGATTATTCCGGTCGTGAGAATTTATTTTCAACCTTTTTTTTCGATTTTCACCCCCGAACGGTGGTGTCCTATTTTTTTTGATTTTCGCCAATTTTCCTACAGACTTCAGATACCAAAACAAAACCGCCCTGTGAATCTAAAGTTCCACACTCGATTATTCCGGTCGTGAGAATTTATTTTTAACTTTTTTTTTTGATTTTCACCCCCGAACGGTGGTGTCCTATTTTTTCTTATTTTTGCCAATTTTCCTACAGACTTGGGATACCAAAAGAAAACCGTCCTATGAATCTAAAGTTCCACACTCGATTATTCTGGTCGTGAGAATTTATTTTTAATTTTTTTTTTCGATTTTCACCCCCTAACGGTGGTGTCCTATTTTTTCTAATTTTCGCCAATTTTCCTGCAGACTTACGATACCAAAAGAAAACCGCCCTGTGAATCTAAAGTTCCACACTCGATTATTCCGGTCGTGAGAATTTATTTTCAACCTTTTTTTTTTGATTTTCACCCCCGAACGGTGGTGTCCTATTTTTTCTAATTTTCGCCAATTTTCCTGCAGACTTACGATACCAAAAGAAAACCGCCCTGTGAATCTAAAGTTCCACACTCGATTATTCCGGTCGTGAGAATTTATTTTCAACTTTTTTTTTGATTTTCACCCCCGAACGGTGGTGTCCTATTTTTTCTGATTTTTGCCAATTTTCCTACAGACTTTGGATACCAAAAGAAAACCGCCCTGTGAATCTAAAGTTCCACACTCGATTATTCCGGTCGTGAGAATTTATTTTCAACCTTTTTTTTCGATTTTCACCCCCGAACGGTGGTGTCCTATTTTTTTTGATTTTCGCCAATTTTCCTACAGACTTCAGATACCAAAACAAAACCGCCCTGTGAATCTAAAGTTCCACACTCGATTATTCCGGTCGTGAGAATTTATTTTTAACTTTTTTTTTTGATTTTCACCCCCGAACGGTGGTGTCCTATTTTTTCTTATTTTTGCCAATTTTCCTACAGACTTGGGATACCAAAAGAAAACCGTCCTATGAATCTAAAGTTCCACACTCGATTATTCTGGTCGTGAGAATTTATTTTTAATTTTTTTTTTCGATTTTCACCCCCTAACGGTGGTGTCCTATTTTTTCTAATCTTCGCCAATTTTCCTGCAGACTTACGATACCAAAAGAAAACCGCCCTGTGAATCTAAAGTTCCACACTCGATTATTCCGGTCGTGAGAATTTATTTTCAACCTTTTTTTTTTATTTTCACCCCCGAACGGTGGTGTCCTATTTTTTCTAATTTTCGCCAATTTTCCTGCAGACTTACGATACCAAAAGAAAACCGCCCTGTGAATCTAAAGTTCCACACTCGATTATTCCGGTCGTGAGAATTTATTTTCAACTTTTTTTTTTGATTTTCACCCCCGAACGGTGGTGTCCTATTTTTGCTAATTTTTGCCAATTTTCCTACAGACTTCGGATACTAAAAGAAAACCGCCCTGTGAATCTAAAGTTCCACACTCGATTATTCCGGTCGTGAGAATTTATTTTCAACCTTTTTTTTTTATTTTCACCCCCGAACGGTGGTGTCCTATTTTTTCTAATTTTCGCCAATTTTCCTGCAGACTTACGATACCAAAAGAAAACCGCCCTGTGAATCTAAAGTTCCACACTCGATTATTCCGGTCGTGAGAATTTATTTTCAACTTTTTTTTTGATTTTCACCCCCGAACGGTGGTGTCCTATTTTTTCTAATTTTTGCCAATTTTCCTACAGACTTCGGATACTAAAAGAAAACCGCCCTGTGAATCTAAAGTTCCACACTCGATTATTCCGGTCGTGAGAATTTATTTTTAACTTTTTTTTTTGATTTTCACCCCCGAACGGTGGTGTCTTATTTTTTCTGATTTTCGCCAATTTTCCTACAGACTTCAGATACCAAAAGAAAACCGCCCTGTGAATCTAAAGTTCCACACTCGATTATTCCGGTCGTGAGAATTTATTTTTAACTTTTTTTTTTGATTTTCACCCCCGAACGGTGGTGTCCTATTTTTTCTTATTTTTACCAATTTTCCTACAGACTTGGGATACCAAAAGAAAACCGTCCTATGAATCTAAAGTTCCACACTCGATTATTCTGGTCGTGAGAATTTATTTTTAATTTTTTTTTTCGATTTTCACCCCCTAACGGTGGTGTCCTATTTTTTCTAATTTTCGCCAATTTTCCTGCAGACTTACGATACCAAAAGAAAACCGCCCTGTGAATCTAAAGTTCCACACTCGATTATTCCGGTCGTGAGAATTTATTTTCAACCTTTTTTTTTGATTTTCACCCCCGAACGGTGGTGTCCTATTTTTTCTAATTTTCGCCAATTCTCCTGCAGACTTACGATACCAAAAGAAAACCGCCCTGTGAATCTAAAGTTCCACACTCGATTATTCCGGTCGTGAGAATTTATTTTCAACTTTTTTTTTTGATTTTCACCCCCGAACGGTGGTGTCCTATTTTTTCTAATTTTCGCCAATTTTCCTACAGACTTCGGATACTAAAAGAAAACCGCCCTGTGAATCTAAAGTTCCACACTCGATTATTCCGGTCGTGAGAATTTATTTTCAACTTTTTTTTTTGATTTTCACCCCCGAACGGTGGTGTCCTATTTTTTCTGATTTTTGCCAATTTTCCTACAAACTTTGGATACCAAAAGAAAACCGCCCTGTGAATCTAAAGTTCCACACTCGATTATTCCGGTCGTGAGAATTTATTTTCAACCTTTTTTTTCGATTTTCACCCCCGAACGGTGGTGTCCTATTTTTTTTGATTTTCGCCAATTTTCCTACAGACTTCAGATACCAAAAGAAAACCGCCCTGTGAATCTAAAGTTCCACACTCGATTATTCCGGTCGTGAGAATTTATTTTTAACTTTTTTTTTTGATTTTCACCCCCGAACGGTGGTGTCCTATTTTTTCTGATTTTTGCCAATTTTCCTACAGACTTTGGATACCAAAAGAAAACCGCCCTGTGAATCTAAAGTTCCACACTCGATTATTCCGGTCGTGAGAATTTATTTTCAACCTTTTTTTTCGATTTTCACCCCCGAACGGTGGTGTCCTATTTTTTTTGATTTTCGCCAATTTTCCTACAGACTTCAGATACCAAAAGAAAACCGCCCTGTGAATCTAAAGTTCCACACTCGATTATTCCGGTCGTGAGAATTTATTTTCAACCTTTTTTTTTTATTTTCACCCCCGAACGGTGGTGTCCTATTCTTTCTAATTTTCGCCAATTCTCCTGCAGACTTACGATACCAAAAGAAAACCGCCCTGTGAATCTAAAGTTCCACACTCGATTATTCCGGTCGTGAGAATTTATTTTCAACTTTTTTTTTTGATTTTCACCCCCGAACGGTGGTGTCCTATTTTTTCTAATTTTTGCCAATTTTCCTACAGACTTCGGATACTAAAAGAAAACCGCCCTGTGAATCTAAAGTTCCACACTCGATTATTCCGGTCGTGAGAATTTATTTTCAACTTTTTTTTTTGATTTTCACCCCCGAACGGTGGTGTCCTATTTTTTCTGATTTTTGCCAATTTTCCTACAAACTTTGGATACCAAAAGAAAACCGCCCTGTGAATCTAAAGTTCCACACTCGATTATTCCGGTCGTGAGAATTTATTTTCAACCTTTTTTTTCGATTTTCACCCCCGAACGGTGGTGTCCTATTTTTTTTGATTTTCGTCAATTTTCCTACAGACTTCGGATACCAAAAGAAAACCGCCCTGTGAATCTAAAGTTCCACACTCGATTATTCCGGTCGTGAGAATTTATTTTCAACCTTTTTTTTTTATTTTCACCCCCGAACGGTGGTGTCCTATTTTTTCTAATTTTCGCCAATTTTCCTGCAGACTCACGATACCAAAAGAAAACCGCCCTGTGAATCTAAAGTTCCACACTCGATTATTCTGGTCGTGAGAATTTATTTTCAATTTTTTTTTTCGATTTTCACCCCCTAACGGTGGTGTCCTATTTTTTCTAATTTTCGCCAATTTTTCTACAGACTTCGGATACCAAAAGAAAACCGCCCCGTGAATCTAAAGTTCCACACTCGATTATTCTGGTCGTGAGAATTTATTTTCAATTTTTTTTTTCGATTTTCACCCCCTAACGGTGGTGTCCTATTTTTTCTAATTTTCGCCAATTTTTCTACAGACTTCGGATGCCAAAAGAAAACCGCCCTGTGAATCTAAAGTTCCACACTCGATTATTCCGGTCGTGAGAATTTATTTTCAACCTTTTTTTTTTATTTTCACCCCCGAACGGTGGTGTCCTATTTTTTCTAATTTTCGCCAATTTTCCTGCAGACTTACGATACCAAAAGAAAACCGCCCTGTGAATCTAAAGTTCCACACTCGATTATTCCGGTCGTGAGAATTTATTTTCAACTTTTTTTTTTGATTTTCACCCCCGAACGGTGGTGTCCTATTTTTTCTAATTTTTGCCAATTTTCCTACAGACTTCGGATACTAAAAGAAAACCGCCCTGTGAATCTAAAGTTCCACACTCGATTATTCCGGTCGTGAGAATTTATTTTTAACTTTTTTTTTTGATTTTCACCCCCGAACGGTGGTGTCCTATTTTTTCTTATTTTTGCCAATTTTCCTACAGACTTGGGATACCAAAAGAAAACCGTCCTATGAATCTAAAGTTCCACACTCGATTATTCTGGTCGTGAGAATTTATTTTTAATTTTTTTTTTCGATTTTCACCCCCTAACGGTGGTGTCCTATTTTTTCTAATTTTCGCCAATTTTCCTGCAGACTTACGATACCAAAAGAAAACCGCCCTGTGAATCTAAAGTTCCACACTCGATTATTCCGGTCGTGAGAATTTATTTTCAACCTTTTTTTTTTGATTTTCACCCCCGAACGGTGGTGTCCTATTTTTTCTAATTTTCGCCAATTTTCCTGCAGACTTACGATACCAAAAGTAAACCGCCCTGTGAATCTAAAGTTCCACACTCGATTATTCCGGTCATGAGAATTTATTTTCAACTTTTTTTTTTGATTTTCACCCCCGAACGGTGGTGTCCTATTTTTTCTGATTTTTGCCAATTTTCCTACAGACTTTGGATACCAAAAGAAAACCGCCCTGTGAATCTAAAGTTCCACACTCGATTATTCCGGTCGTGAGAATTCATTTCCGTGAATATTTGTGTTTAGGGGTGAATTTCAAATCCCTAGGGCTTCTTTTTCGGTCAATTTATCCCTCCTGAACTATTTTTAGACTCAATTTTTCTCGAAAAAAATTTGTAACTTTCAAAATAATGGTTTTTAAGAATCGTTCGAAGAACGTTCCAAACTTCAACTAGGTTCCCGAAGACACATATACAGCGTGACAATTATAAGGTGGACACCACTTTTTAAAGGGGTTTCCGGGGTGATATCGGGAATTTTTTTTTTTGATTTTTCAATGGTATTGGATGCCCGATCTGAAAAAAAATACGGTGTTAATGTGAGAATTATGGTTTTTGCGGTATTAAAATGGTTGATTCGAAAAAAAAACGAAAGTTAATTTTTATTTTTTTAAAATAAAGATTATTTAATTCTGAATACAGAGGACCAGTTTAAAATCCATTTCGATCCCGATGTCGTGGAGAAAAAAAATGTTGAAAATTGGTATTTTAACAATTAATCAGCTTCAAAATCCGAACGATGGAATAGAACCATGCCGCGTGAAGTTAGATCCGCGTCGCCTAACGGCCGTCGAAATGTCAGATAAGTGAGGTTCAGAGTCGCTTGGTACGATTTGACAGATGATTCGAATGACACAGAGAAACTCGAAGATATTATGATGAAATTTATAATATTTTGAAGACTTCTAAAATATGTGGCTGTTGAATAGAGTATCATCTGAGGATGGGCGGTACTCCTTTTGGCTATAATTTTAATTACCAACTACAAACCGAATAAGAACGTTTGTCCCCTGCTTGGACCGAAAGCTTCTTCATGATATTGAGCGACACGTAGTAATAACCAATATTGAGGTGAATTTTCTAGGTCGTCTTAGTTTGAAGCAACGAGACAGAGTTTGGCATTCGTGTCATGGTGGAGATGAACCCAAAATTCAGGTTGATTTTTCTGTGTTTTTTATAAATATTCACTGCTTCGGACGAAGATATAATGAAACTACTAGTCCGAAGGAGATGAAACCGATCGCAAACATAGCGTCAAAAATAATAAAATATTTCACAAATGGTGAATACACCAAAATCAATATTGGTTTCATCTTTCCAACAATAGATATTGGGATGTTTATATTGTAACATTCACACACCTAGATCGTTAACAATTACAGCTTTTGGAGACAGAAATAAACGGTTGATCGTGTGATGAACGATTTACTGAATGTACGGTCGGATAAACGTTCAACGTGACTTCGTTCGAGCACCAAAAATGCAAAATCGGCGTCATAAGACGGATTCTGTATGGAATTTCGAACACAACCATGCAAAAACATCTTTGTTGTCGACAACGATGAATAAACGGCATCTAATCTACGGTGATGTGCTAATTGTCGCGATGTTAGTTCTCATAACGCCCGTGAGATGTCGCCAAGTGAAAATTTTACATTTCATCCTGGTACCACGTGAGTCGGCCCGCAGTCACAAATGATTTGACAACATGGTCGAATCACGTGATATCCGGCATGAAGGAGAAGCTGCGCCGGTAGTCAAACAAAGAACAGAAGAAGAAGAAGAAGACGAAGAACGGAGAGGCTGAAAATGTGCGCGTGGTGATAAAGTGAGCAAAGTTTGCAATTCGAAAATTGAATTCGTTTTTAAACGTGAAGTGAACGGATGCCGGATAATCTCTAACTCAGATTTAGAGCAAATTCTCAACTTTGAGCGCATAATTAATCATTTCCACGCAATATTTTTTATTGTGTCGAAAATCCTATTCCGCGTCCACTGCGAATCCGATCACGACGATTGTCAAGATGGAGGATCGATAAAAGATGCAGGCGACGCTTTTTTTTCTTTACGCGTCGTCGAATAATGAAGTCTTGAGTTATGCGATCCGCATAATGTGCCGGCAACAAAACTCTGCAAGATCTACCGATCTACAGCTATCATCAGGTAAAAGTCTACATAACAGATACTTTTGAATAACATAGCAATGAAATGGTTTTATTCCTTGAGATAATGTTTGTTGATGATAACAGTCAATAAATTGGAATATTAATTATACTGTTTTCCAGGACTCGTATTTGAGGAACGATTTGCTCCACATCGCAGGTTGACTTCGCTGAAGATGGGATGAAACGTCATATTGACGTATAGGCCATACCAAACGTTCAACATATGGTTACAGGATTCAGAGCAACAGCGCATGATTTGCTGTCCAGCTACCTGGACAACAACAACGAGTGAGAATAGGAGAAACTGTCATCGGAGTGAGGTAATCGACTATGAGGTCTCACAGAGTACGATGCTATGAAATATTCTTCAAAAATCCAAGCAAATCTAGACAAATTGTAAAATTCTGCCGTAAGTAGACGATACTTACATGTTCAAGAAGAATAACGTTTTTTTAATATTGCACAATAGATCAATGATGAGAATCGACGTAGTTGCACAGCAAACGGAGAAAGACAATCGGAGAAAAGACTATCACTACGTGGGAGCGAGAATGGATACGAAGATGGACATCTGCGCCGAAGCAGACTCTAGATACGAAAACAACTAGATAGGCAGATTACAGAATGGTTCAAGCGAAGCACCAAGCATATGATCCCTGCGCCACCCTTGCTACTCAAAGCCATAAGAATGAGTACTTTTGATAAAAAAATCAATTATCGATTTTTTTAAAATACTTAAGAATAATTCATGACTATTTTAATTATTTTTTTTAATTTTCCATTTTTTTTTTTCCAACAAACGATGAAGACTCAGTTAGATTAAAGTTGTGACAGTATCGAACATCTATGGAAAATAACTTAAATATTAGTTGGTTAATCTAGATATTTGATGAATGAAACATACTCCGACTGTTCATAATTACCTCTGCAATGTAGCGTTGAGTTTATCACAAACAAACTGAGTCATGCCTTCGAATGACTTCTTAATAATTCCTATCGATTATAAGGTTTTGATTCTCAATGAATAATGAAAACTATAGTCGATACATCGAGTCGCTTAAACGCTATAAAAGTATCGAATCTCTGTGGTCGAAATCTAAACACATATTATAATCAGGTTCTTTAGCAGCGTGCCACTTGAGTACGTCAAACTGAAATATTGGTAGTTTTAACTCGTATTTCATTTATCTTTCAATATGCGAGACAACAAAATAGAGAATAACGTTAATTTATTAATTTCAAACATGGATATTTGATGAATGATACATACTCCGACTGTTCGGAATTACCTCTGCAATGTAGCGTTGAGTTTATCGCAAGCAAACTGAGTCATGCCTTTGAATCCCTTCATAATAATTCATAACAGTAGTAGATGCCAGCCATGGGCCGTCACAACAAATGACGTCACCAGGTCATTGACCCCGCGGAGTGGGGACTTGGCGTCAAAACAATGAGACCGTCCGATCCAAGATGGCGCCGCCCATGCACATCAAAACAATATGGCGCCCGTTTTTCAGAATTCAAGATGGCGGCCTTTTTTTTCAAAATCCAATATGGCGCCCGTTTTCTGAATCCAACATGGCGGCCGTTTTTCAGAATTCAAGATGGCGGCCTTTTTTTTTCCAAAATCCAATATGGCGCCCGTTTTCTGAATCCAACATGGCGCCCGTTTTTCAGAATTCAAGATGGCGGCCTTTTTATCCAAAATCCAAGATGGCGGCCGTTTTAAAATTAAAGATGACGATTGTTATAAAATCAAATATGGCGACTGTTATATATATATATATACTAGCTATGACTTTACACCCGCTTCTCTCATGTCAGATCTTAAATAATAAATTCTTATCATATATATACCAGCTGAAATTGACAGAAAATGACACACAAATTATTTTTAGATATTTGTTTTTTATTTTAATTTTTTTATAACGTCATAGTTGCACCCTCTCCTCCTCCTCCTCCTCCTTCCTCTCCTCGACCGGCACCTCGTCTGAAACACACGAGCATTATTATTATTATTATCGCAATAACCCAACGAAATTCAATTAAAATTATATATCAACTTACCGCTGACGTAGCCGTCCTCCTCCGAGGGCAGCCACCACTCCTCGTCGTCTGTGTCCGACCCCTCCTCCCGTAATCTCTCTCGCTCCCTTTCTTCCGCCTCGTAATCCCTATTCTCCTCCACCATCTCCTCCACTTCCCCGTCGTCCCACCCGTTACCCATCCACGCCGCCACATCCGCTTGCGGCTCCTCCACCCCGTTGTCGGTGATGGTCCCAGCCTCACCCCCGTGAACAATATGTTCAACGTCCTCCGGGATGCTCGGACTCGCGGAGCTCATTGAAGCTACGCTCCCGGCAAAGTCGCTGTCGCTGTTGCTGTCCTCATCATCGAGGGCAGCCAACTCTGCCCGTCGCGCCGCTATCTCAGCATCTATCTCCGCGAGTCTTATGATGACGATGAGCCGCTCCCGGACTAGCCACATGTCACGGGGGTCGGCGTGGATCAAAATTACCACTAGGTCTTCTTCCATTTCTGCAACGAATAAACTATTTTAATCACAAAACTTCTAATCACCAAACTCCTATCAAAGAACAATCACACTTACTTCTCAACCGACGTAGCAAAGCCTACTGCCGCGTCCTGCATAGAAATATGCCTCGCTGCATCGCGTACCTGGAGCAAGGGGGGTGGTGATAGAGGCACAATAGAGACACACGATTACCAAGAAACGTCTCTATGAACCGACTAGTGTCAACTTACCATCCTCACGTGCAAAACCGCTGTCGTTGCTGAAATATAGGTGGGATGCGCTCGCAATAAACGACACACGCTGTTTCGTTACAAAATTTTCGCTTTATTCAATATTGCTTAAAACTATAGCCTATAATTACCAACGTTTCCTTAAACATATCTGTACACAGGATAGACAAGAGGCGTCGAGTTTGTCGCAACTCTTCAATTTCTTGACCACGCAATTGTAAAACGACGCGGCGATCGCATCATTTTTTACATAATCTGTCGTAAAATTATCGAGAAAATCATCAAGCGTGTAACCAAAATGCATATAATAAAGAAACATAACACAAAACTGACCACACACGTCTGAAAAGATACTCTGGAGCTGACGCGTGTTGTACCGGTAGCGGCGACAGTTTTTTCGCAGACGTTGCACGTGGTGTGGGATGAAGGGTGCGACTCCGTAACTGTCAAAGTAGACCCCGTTGCCGGACTCATCGTTGTAGAAAGCGACCCAGTGACTTCCGGGTTGTGTGTGGTCATCGGTGTTTGCGATAAGGGCCGCGGGGCGGGACCACCGCAAAGGAATAAGATCAGCCGGGTAGACTCCACACGTAGCCGTCGGTATCAGCGCCAAAACCCTCCTCAGTTCCAGACTGTTCATCACACTCTTCGGCTGTAGAAAACCCGCTACCGTCCACCTCGTCAACCGTTCTTCTTCTTCTCCCCAACAGCCAAGATTTTAGCACAGCCGCGCGATTCAACGAGCAGACAAACTCCCCGGGATTACACAGAGCGTGATGCATGCAGTACGTATCCGATGGTGGCAGCTTTCCGAATGCCGGGCAGTCCTCAAACTCCAGATTTGTCACCTGACGCGACATAACGTGCCGCAACAATTTCGCCTTTTCCTCACCGCGCGTGTAAATCATGCGGGCCGAACGTGCCACGGCGCGCAGTTTTCTGTAGATTTGTTTCTCTTGAATATCACCGTCAAACCACTCTATACCGTGATACCTGCGCGAAAGATAGTTGTTCTGAGCACAAATAATCGTCGGGAGATCGGTGAAGGCACAGGGTGGTGTGGCTACCCAGTGCCCGATGTGGTTGCTATTCAAAGCCAACACGGAAACCTCCTTCACAGCGAAACCGTTTCGAGCGTCTCGAAAACCCTGCAAATCGACCACGTAGTCCACCATATCGCTAGAGACGTGTTCGCGGGTATACGGAAAACTGGATACTGGGCGTTTCGTTCGACCTTCCCTCGCTACGCAACGTCGGCTATCCTTTTGTTTTGCAATGGTGGGGGGTGAGATGGTTCAGGTTTCACCTCGCTGTCTAGCCGCCAAAATCCACTATAACCTGGCGCGCCGCGTCGATTTCCAATACGTTGTCAAATTCCGCGTACACGATGCAATTTATCGTCGTTGCCAGGGCAGCCTCGAAGCGCACCTCGATTCTAACGCTGCCGTGTCTGACCAAATTCCAGTGGGTGCCGCTGTTTGCCGACAGATCGGGGGTGAGGTCGAAGGCCGTCAAGCAATACCCGTGCGGGAAATCTTCACGACCTATACCATTGCCATCGTTTAGAAAATGTATACCGGTTCCGGAGAAAAGGGTGTGGTAGGTATCCACGTAGAGCCTGCTTCGCGTAAAGTCGGGTTGTAGCGGTTTCGAGGGGATCTGCGACCCGTCCACGTACAGCGACAGAAAGTTGATATTGAAATGTTGAAAGTTGAAGGGGTTGTAGGCTTTGTCACCGTTGAAGGCCTTGTTATCGACAAAACCCACTATCATTCTTTTCGGCAGCTGACCCAGAAATACATTGTCCAACGTATCACCCTGCACACCGCTGTGAATAGTCATAGCCTTCACCTCCACTCTGGTAAGAGGATACTTTGCGGTACCTTTACCCAGAGCTCTGGCGTGAGCCAGCAGCACGCCGGGGTTTATCGTTACGCGTCGCACGAGCAGCGAGGCCTCTAGTATGTGTACGCCGTGTGTGTTGGTGCTCTCCATGAGGCAGAAGGCGTCCCGCGAGCGCACGAGGCGTACCCGTAACTCGACACCGTTTAGCAGAAACTTCTCCTGATTAAACAGGTCGCAGTGAAGATGCCCGATCAAATCCACACTGGTTTCGCCGTTCAGAACATTTTGCCGCTGGGCAAACCCTTTGTTAGCCGGTCCGACTTCATCCATCTTCCCCGCTGTATCCCCGTACCACAGGGTGGTGGTTAGGTGTGATTCTTTCGCAGCCGAATTGTAATTCAGCAACGACTCTATGTATGCTCGGTAGGCGTACGCGTTATTGGCCGGTGAAACCAGCTTCTGATTGAAGAACACGTCGGCCTGGCTGAACAGAGAGTGCAGCAGGTTGTTTACAGGGGCCACCACGGCCTTTGCCGCCCCCTTTCCCGCCGGTTCCCTGCTGAGCGGTTGAAGACTCACACGCAGGCTGAGCATAGTGTGGGAGAGGTCGAGATACTCGTCGCTGAGGCCCGGCACCATAAACTCTATGGGTGAGTCATCCGTGAGCGACGACACAGGCTTGTAGTGGACCCACTGGTCGCTCTCGATCGTGGTTTGCGTCGGCGGTAGAGAGAACAAATCCAGCTCCGATTTCAGACACTCGCAGGAGTGCGTGTGCAAGTACGCCATGGTCTATGTTTATTATTTTCGTTGTCAGCGAGCTCCGAAGATATCGGCAACACTTCTTTTTTTTCTCCCGCAACAGCTTTTCTTCTTCTTCTTTTTAATTCCGGCAAGCCCTGGTTTCTTCTTCTTCTTACTCGCTTTGCTTTTCTTGACACCTTTCCTACGAGACCCGATCGATCCTGCACCGCGACCCCGCAGCAACTGTCCCCTCGGTCTGCCCCGCAGCGCTTTATATCCGGACCCCTTCATCAGATTGCCCAATTTATCTGTAGCTTTTCGCCTCAGATTGTAACCCGACTCGATGACGCGTTTCTTGAGAGCCTCTTTGAAGGGTGTGTTGGCGTCCATATCCTCCATGACGCCCACACCGGTCCGCAGAACCTCCTTGCCCAACACGCGCGCACCGCTCTTCAAAATGGGTATCACGCTGCGGAACAATCCCCCCAGGAAGCTACCGATTCCGTTACCGCGCTGTAGCGGCGCACCGGAATAAACTCTGCTTACACCACCACCCACCTGATCGTCGTAATGTTCAAGGTAGTGAGCCATCAGTGCGACCTCTTGAAGTGCAACGTAGTCGTCAACGTCCCGCGCGTGAATGGCATGGGTCTACCCTAAGAGTCCCTTATATCGATTTCAATGGTTCGGAAATTGGTGAGAAGCATAGGTACGTAGTGCGGAGGTGCCAGGGATTTGCTTTCCGAGACACCGTTGTGAAAATTTTTGCCAACCGTCCGCACTATACGCAGCAGCGGAGCGTAGACATCGCCCACTATTCTGGGCTCCGCGAGATCCGTGTAGACAAACGTCTGCGAGGGTATCCCGCCGGGTAGGTTCAAAGGATGGTCGGCCACCAGCCTGTCGCGTATGTCGGTCGTGAGCTTTGGAAATCCGAGCTGTTGACGCAGACCGTCGCAAAACGAGAGGTAGTGACCGTCCTTGCAGCTGCATTTTCTGACCACGTCCAAGCGATCGTCCACGCTGTCGGCTCGTCCAAACTCCAAATGTTCCTTGATGGTCGGAAAGCTGTTCAATGCTTGGATAATTTCCACAATATCTGTGTAAATACCAGGCTCGATGAGGAATCGACCATGCCCCACTCGTTTGTCCTCCGACAACGGAATATCGTGAAAATTCTCGGCTGGTGTCTCCGAACGATGCACGTGAAATCGCACACAGTTGTAGGGCTCGTTTATGTTCCGAAGCGTCAGCGGGTACTGGATCTCCACCAGGGCGACTTCCCACTCTCCGACAAGCTCGATCCGTCGCGGTAGCTGGGTGGTGTAGCGAGCCGTCGTGTTGTCGGGGAAAAATTTTATCGAACTGTTGCTGGGCAGCGTGATGTAAAACTGATCCTTCATGCCTGTTTTCGCACGCTGCTCGCAGCGATCCAAGAGTTGAACTTTTCCGGATAACCGCGCCAGCTGACAAACAGCTTCTTACTGGCCCCCTTTCCTCGCGTCCGTATTATTTTATTCACAGTCATAACATCGTCCTTGATCACACGCTGCAACTCAGCCTCGTAAAACAAACCGTCTATTTCCTCCCCCTCCAAATCCTCGAGCAGGTAGACGATCGGCGCGCGGTGCAGAACGCGTCGAATCTCAAACACCTCCTCGGTCCAGTTGGCCTCGTAACCCTTCTTGAAGGCACCCTTAGCCTTACTGATGCGAACACGCTCCCCCACCCGAAAGCGTGGCTTAGCACCGGATCGCGGCGGGCCACCGCGTGCCGCTTCCATGTTGAAGCGGGCGGCTGCCGCATTTTCCAGAGTCACCATCGACGGAGCCATTTTAATGGTCGAGTGTGTGGTCGCGTTGTACCCCTCCACCAGCTGTAGCAGCACATCCAGGTAGCGATGGGTATTTTTGTGGGTGAAGTAACGCCACATTCTCTCCTTGAGAGTGCGATTGAAGCGTTCCACAACGGCGGCCTTTATGTCGGGGTTTCGCGTGACTCTGTACCGCACCCCTCTGGCAGCGAGCAGCTTCTGGAATTGAGCTCCTACAAACTCCTTGCCTTTGTCGGTCTGCAATTGGACAGGGCACCGTTCCGCGGAGGACAACACGCGCTCGAAAGCCCCGGCAACGGCGGCCGCGCTCTTGTCGGCGAGCGGCTCTACCCAGGCAAACTTGCTGAGCACGTCGATGATCACCAGCAGGTAGCCGTATCCGTCGTTGTACTGTTTGATCGATCTGAGATCCACCAGATCCGCCTCCCACAGGTCGTCTATATTCTGCACGTTGTATCTGGCTCGGGGAAATTTCCTACGTATGGACTTATGCAGCGTGTACGCGTCCTGCGACGCCAACCATTCGACCACCGCGGCGCGAGGTATTTTTTTTCCCACGGATCGAGTCAAGTTCCTGGCACCCGCGTATTCCGCCTCGTTGGCGGGATCGTAGTACAGTCCTTCGAGGATCTTCATTTCAACCTGAGTCTCAACCAAGCACCGTTTCCGGTTTGCCCCGGTCGTTGTCTGTTCTTGGGTGTTGCAAATATCGAGTCCGAATCCGTATCCTCCTCCTCCTCCTCCTCCTCCTCACCCGCCTCGTTTGTATCAACGTCACCGTCCACAGCCCGGTCCTCGTCGTTGATACGTCTCCGATGAGATGGGCCGGCTGTCGATCGTGACGAGGCGTGACGCGTAGGTTTTTGAAAAACGGGATTACCTATGTACTCTGGAGGCGTGTTGATCGCGTGAAGGAGCCTCGCGAACTGTTCCCTCCCCCTGGCCTGCATAGATTTTCTCTCGCGTACCGCGTCGTTTATCAGATCGATGATATTCGTCCCGGCTATCTGAGCGCCCCTTATGGCTATCGTCCCCTTGTCGTCCCACGAGATCTCGGAGCGACCGTTGGTGGTCAAATAGTTCAGCAACAGCTCCGCTTTCCGCCGAAACTTGTCCGGCACGCTCAGCACGATATTCTGTATAGCCACACCGCTGTTACCAGCTGCATTCCCCTCAGTAACCCCATCCATCTCTTCTTGTTCTTCTTCACCAGCAGCAGCAGCAGCAGCAGCAGCAGCCTTGCCACCCACCCCTCGTATAGAGAATTGCAAAGGTTTTCGCGACTCGGCGGCAAAAAACAAGAAACGTCTCAGCACCTGTCGGTACAGCTTCCATTTTTCCCGATCGTTTTTCCCCGGGTCGTTGAGAATAGCGTGCATCTCGCTATCCAGACGGCTCGCGGGATCCGTATCGGGTCGCCGCTGCTGGATACGTTCGGCTGTCTCCTGCGGTATCAGGACCATTTTCTTGGCCCGCTCCATCTCCTCAATTTTTTTTTTTTTTTTATCACCCGCCGATAATCGGTGCCAGTAGCAAGGGTAGAAATCCACCCCGTTGAACCAGCAAACGCTTCTTACTTTTCCAGCTGCCCGTGTTGCAGGCCAGGCGACGTAAAGTTTTTCTGTGCATGCTCAAACGTCTCTTCCGATCGACGCTCAGGCTCACGTTACCCCTGAGTGTGTTCAGAGCGCACTCGCAAATGTTTTTCACCAGAGCGTCGTCGGCCGTGCGCAGCAGAGCCCGTCTCCGAGCTGGGTCCGATTTACAGATAGCGTGCAATATCGCGGCGTTGGAAGAGCCGAACCTGTTCGCCGAACCTCTTCTTCCTCCTGCTCCTCGTCTAGCTCCGGGTTTCATCACAGACGAAAGACTGGCGCCGCGTGCGATCCTCCACCCTTTATATCTCTGCGAGGCACGTAAACGTAGTGACGCGAATCCGAGGGGAATATATCGGTGCGAAAGCGGCAGTTCTCCGGAGTGGATTGTTTCAGATCGAGAAGCAGATAGCCGTGGGGGCGCGCTGTGGCGTCGTTGTAGGCCTCCTGCAGGAAGCGAGGGTCCTCGGGGTGCACCTGACGAGCCAGGTGATGTATCTGCGCGCGATCGCGCGGATTCTTGAAGAAAACTATATAATTGGCGTTCAGCGAGATATCCCTCTGCCCGCGTCCCTGGTGAAACAGATTCTGCGTGATCAGGAACACGCTCATGTTCTTGTGGTGGCATCCCTTGGTGAAGAGATCGATGACAACGCCGTTGGACGACTCGCGCATCAGATCGTCGATGACGAGCAGTTTGGGCCGGTCGTCCGCGTCGTAGTCGGCCGGTTGCGGCAAACCCTCTCGATATTCCACGGAGCTCGATTCCCCGTACAACGGTTGCCATTCGGCGTAGTGCCAGACCACCCTCGCGAATTCCGTGTCGCACATCTCGCTCGCGTGTTGCAGAAAGTTTTTCACAAAGTTGGATTTACCGCAACCGGAAGGCCCGGCTACGATGGCCGAAAAGGGATGTTTCCAGCGCGTGTCCATCCTCGCGACTCACAGATCCGTCGAATCTGCAATTGAATATATAAAAAAAATCATCGACGCGTGCTCGGTTTTGCGTCAAAGTCCCTGTCGCGATGGCTTGACCGCGGTGGGGCCCCCCCCGGGGTGCGCGCGTTACGTAAAAGCTTTTGGTAACGCGCGCGCGCGCGCGCGTCCGCTCCGTCTCTCTCACTTAACAGCTAAGAGCGAGAGAGAGACGGGACGCCGGCCGGGAAGCAGCTCGTAAAGCGGCAAAAGGCAACCCGTATCAGCTTACTCGGGGGGTTGCCTCGCGGCGTGCGGCGACCTCAGCTTCTCAGACCGCCGCACACACGCCCCGCACCGGCCGTTTTACGCTCGGATTGATAAGCAAATACTACTACTACTGCTACTACTACTACTACTACTACTACTGACCTACCGAGCCGATGAGTAACCGCCGCACACTTGTGTTCCCCGGTAGTCTGGCGAGTCGAGGTTTATCTCTCTGTTTACGCGCGTGTCGAATAACAGAGTATAAGCGTTGAGAGAAAGAAAGAGAGAGAGAGAGAGAGTCTAAACCTAGCTGCAGAGCGAGATGCACGGTAATTCAGTTGCGCGATTTGTAGCCGAAAGGAAGAGTGTCGTAGCCCGTGTCGCAGAGGCGTCTTTTCGTTTGAACGGGGCGGCATATCTTGTTCACGCTGCGGGTGACTACCCGATGCAGCGCCGTACGCTGAATAGCTCTTCGCTCGACGCGAATAGGTTCGTCAGCCTCGACCACCATGCCCCGGATCGAATCAAAATTTATCCTCATTCGAGTCTGATAATTTAGAGTGACCCCCTTCGCTTTGCAAACCTCGGCCACCTCCCCATTCCCCTTTTGTACCAGGTACGCGCAAAATTTCGGACCGCCGGAAACGAAGGCTTTTATGTAACTCCCCTCGCCGTATTCCGCCAGCTCGCCCGTCAGATCGCCTAAAAAGTTACCCGTAGCCGGCTCCCACTCCCCGCTTCTCCTCACGTAAATAACAGAGTCCGTATCGTAATACAACACCCGGCGCCCGAGTCTCTCGAGATAGCTGTACAGCTTGAGGCGAGCCTGGGCAGTGGTGTAGGCGGCCAACACAACGTTGGCCAGCGGAGACGGTACGATGCTCTCCTCCGTATTAATCCACCGCGCGTAGAGTATTTGCTCCGTCACAGGCAAGATATCGACCACCTCGCTCTCGGGATCCGTCAACAGTTCCAGCAGACGTTGACGGTCTCTGATCACCTCGGTACGCGGGAGGTTTTCGCGCTGGCCAAATTTACCCCAGAACGAGTTCAGGCAGAGCTTGGATACGGAACGCAGGCCGGCGTTCTTTGTTATTTTCTCCCGCTGCAACCTGATACCCTCCACCTGCTCGTACTCCGCGAGATAACGGTCGCGGGACGCCTCGTCGGTGCACTCGCCGGGCCACCCGCTGGCTTCTTGCTTAATTTTCAGAAAAGTGTCTATGTAGGGAGCAAAGAGTCCCCCCTGACCGCTGGCCGGATCGTACACCGTGCTCTCGTATTGCCAGATCTCCGACACGTCGATCACGCTGTAGCCGACAGCCACGGCTTTCTGCAGCTCGGCCGACACCCAGGTACCCGTGAGCCACCGATCGGCCTCCGACTCGTGCGGACAATCGATCTGCAGAGAAGCCTCGCAGCAGGAGCGACACAGAGGAAACATGAGTTTTCCGCGCATCCGGACCGGCAACACCGGATGATAGAGATTCCTGGGTGCAGGTGGCAGGATCACGCATTTCACGAGACCCTTGAGCCCGGAGATGTCTGTGTTGTAGGGACCGGTCAACGCTTTGCACTCCCCACCTACGTAGACTCGCGGGTGACCCACAGGGTAGCGACCGGTTTTGCACACCCAAGGGTACAGAGAGCATACGTCTACGTATCGGATCTCCTCCCCCGGGGCAGCCTCGTGATAACGCTTCGTGTTCCCTGTACGCCCTCCGAAAAACGCCTCTCGAGGATTCAACGAGTCGCGGGAGAGGACCAGCGGATGCTGTTCGATGTAATCGCGCATTTCAGGATCGGTATCCATCATCTCGTCGAACGCGCATTCCCACATCTCCGTGACCCTGTAACCGAGCTCGATCATGCGTGCCGTTTTTGCCCAAGTCTCTTGCCACCGTCTGTCCATCGTTTCCCCGCCCGCTAGCTCTTTGTCGCGATTGATCGTGTGACATCTCCGACACCCGTGCCTGTGTAATACCCGTCGACAACCCGCCTCGTCTCGGGAATCCTGTACTCGCGACCTCGCCCGGCGTGCCTCACCTCCGTCCCCAACTCCCTCTCCATCCAAACGAGCCATTTGACCGCTTTCGCCGATTGATTGTTGGCTAACCTGTACCCGCCGGCCGGTAGCACTCCGATGGTACGGGGCCTGAGGAAATTCTGTCGAAACACGACGGAACAGGCCGATGCTATGGTGGTGCTTCGCGAGAACGGACAAACATCGCCGCAATTCAGAAAAATATCTCTAAACGCGACGCATGCTCGGCGAAGGATGTCCACGTCGCTGCGACAGTATTCGACTAGCTCGCGGTTAAAATCGAACACGTACCCGCCGGCTGTGGCCTCCTCGTACCATTTGTAGAAAGCTTGCCTGTCCGAGGTCTTCATACTGTCGGGCGAGTAGAATTCCGCGGCTGGCAACGGACCTATGTAATCCCGATTCTCGGGTGTATTGAACAGATGCGGAAAGATACCCTTGCGCGATTCCACAGGTAGGCCGAATGCCTTGGGTAGCGCGGCTAGAGCCATAGGCATGTAGGCCAAAGAGTCCAGGAAACGCGTGTGACCCGTCTCCATCAGTATGATCTTGGTACCGTTCAGGATCACCTGCGGCGGATCTCTGTTATTTTCTACCAGGTAGCGCAGTATGAATTGCGAATCGAAACCGCTGGCGTTATGCGCTATACAGAAGATCTTTTTGAACCGGTGAACGTCCCGCGTGACAAAGTCCACCAGCTGTTTAACGGGGTTCTCTCGGAATACGAACTCGCGCACGAGACCGCAACTAGCACAGGGTGTACTTATATCGGGCTCGTGTATGCAGTTGGTGCACGTCTGCTGCACCACGCACAGGTTCGGCACGTGCAAATTGACATCTCCGCTGCCGGCCACCGGGGCGCACTGCTGGGTCTCAAAGTCATAGAATACGAATATATGTTTCGGGTTTCCGGTGGGCGGCTTCAGAGGCTGCATGTAACAGTCGTGGTTTACCGACTGCACGGATCCGCACGTGTTGCAGTACGCGTTGCCGCAAGAGTGAACCCTTTTCGTGCGATCGACGAACAGACCGCACCCACTGCACATCTGCAGGGTATCGCAGACGCTTCTGCGAGGATCGAACGACCCCGCGACGCGATGTCTCCGCAGACATTCCGCCCCAAAGAACCACCGGCCGCAGGCAACGCACGTCATCCGTACCCCCGCTCTGTCGCACGGAACGGTGTTGCACCCTGGACATCTGTTGGAGCACCTGTGATCGCCGGTATAACGATAGGCGACGTTGCAGGGCTCGCAGAAGCGTCTGTTGGCTGCTGCGGCGGTAAGATTTAATATAGGCTTGTAATGACCGCCGCGAGGAAAGTAGAGTATGTTCAATGTGGCGCTGGGGTATTCACCCCGCTCAGCTAGTACGCGCGTCCCGTTGTAAACGACCTCACCCCCGCGGCCAAAGGTATTGAAATCGTATATCGCGATGGCTAGACCCAGAGGAGCCAGATATTCTTGAAATCTGACGATCTCTCGCATACCGCAGCCCTCTGGGGGGACTTCTACGCGCGCCTCTCTGCACAAAGCCAGGGCAGCCTCCCTCTGAAGTCTGGATTTCGCGCGACGTACGTCGGACCATCAAAGCGCGGGATCAGCGTCATTACCCCCGATACCCTCTCTGTTCAGGTAGGCGCGAGCGGAAATTATAGAGCGCGGTAGACAAAGATTGTCGCGTTCGACCTCGAGAAGCGACCGTTTGCTCACCTCCTCGTGGGTGAGAGGTCTGCTCTTTCGCCCGCGACCCACCGGAACGCTGACCCGGTTAACGGTGATTCTGAACGCGTCATCCAAACGAAATTCGGAGGCGCTTTGACTGAGACTGAACACTAGTCGCCAGAGATCCTCGTAGTGAGAATCCCGAACCGGTCGAAACAACAAACCGGCCGTACCCAGAGCAAACGAGGGGGTGTCTAGTCCGAATCCGATATAATCGTTAGCGGCATCATCGACAGAGTCCGGGGCGGTGGTCGTGGCGTAATTGTGAATATCCCTGACGGCTTCTTCGAGCCAGGTAACAGGGTCGACTGTTTCCGGCGGTGTAATGATTTTCAACGTAAAGACGCTCCCCGTTACGGCGAATCTACGATAATATTTACGACTCTCGTCTACAATCAGAAATCTAACACCCGGAGGACGCGCAATGTGATCGTCCACAACCGTGCCGGCGACTCTCTCTCTCTTCCCTCCACCCCGCTGTAGACAAGCGTCTTCGTTGTTACCTCCGGATCGTTTCGATGCATCGTAGACAGCGCGGCGCCGCTCTGACGGCCAAGAGTAATGTCCCGGTTACACGAATCGTATCGAGAATTGGGAAAAAGGAGAATGCGGACTCTGGCGTACTCACCGGAAGATTCGTCGGAAAACACCACCTCCATCTCATCGTCTGTCGAGGAATTTTCAGGAGACGGTGCTGTCTTTCTCTTACCCCCACCATACTGTATGCCCGATGTACCGGCACCTTCGTTGATACCACCGACGTAGGCGGGGCGGCGTCGATCTGATAACCAAGAGTTAAAGACCGGGTTACACGAGACGTCTCGAAAAAAAATGCATGCTCGCTCGTACTCACCGGCGGAATCGGGACACTGTGGCTGCTGTGCCGCGAGGGTAGTCGTTTTTTCGCTCCCAACAGAAGGTGTATTAACGACAGCCTCGGCTTGCTCCGTCACCCTTATCAATTCGAGCTCTTCTTCCTCTTCCTCCCGCGCGGCGAGCTCGTAACGACTCGCAGCATCGTAAAGAAGTTGATCTTCGTCATCGAACTCATCCTCCTTTGCGTTTACCCACTCCGTCTCGGGTTCGCTGGTCGAGTTGTCTGGTGTGAAAAAAACACCGGGCGATACTATGAAGCGAGCTGTTGATAAAGTGTCTGTAAAACAGAGTTGTTACTTACCCTCGTGATCAGTGTACGCCCGTACCATCCTGGTGACTTCGGGGTATGACTGAGCACCGCGTTCGCGCACCACGTCGACAGCGATTTTCATACTTTCGCAAGACTGGTCAAACACGTGCTGATCGTACATACGGCCGATATCCGGCACGGCGCAAAACCATAAAAGACCTCTCAAGCGAAAGAGCAGCGCGGGTGCCGGAAGGTCGACCAGCTCGAGAAACCAATTATCGTCAAAATCGCGGACGAATCGAGGGGCGGACCTCCTGGCGTAATACAACACATCGCGTATAACGGTTCGAATCACGCTGCTCCGGTAAATCGCCCGGTTAGCCCCCGTTAATTCGCGTTCAAATTTGTTATCTGTCATTTTTTTAACCTGTTTATACTCAAAGTGAGCAAATTGCACAGGTGCTGTTGAATTTATAGATCTCGCTGATATGACACACACACACTTACATCGGATCCGTATGGTGTGCGAATCATATTCCCTCCCGCGTACGTGCGTGTGTGTGTGTGTGAGACGAAGTAAATATATATATGCTCTTATAGCTGGTGTAGTTTCCTACATCCGAGATATCACACACACACACACACACACACACACACACACACACACACACACACACACACACACCTATACCGGATCCTGCAGTATAGAGCAATAATTTTAACACCTCGTCAAGTCGTACGAGTGTCTGTGTATTAATAGAAATATAATACCTCACCGCTTAAATATATATATATTCAACAAAAAATTAAAATAAATCTATTAAGATTTGGAAATTTGAATTTTTTTTTTTAAATATTATTATTTACTAAATTTAATTGTGGTATCAAGCAATTGAAGTATAGATATATATATTTGAACGTATATATTTATTTAATACATTTTTTTCTTAAATCGATATTTTGGAATGAATGAATATATATTAGATGTAAAAAATTATACCTACGATTATTATTATTTATAGTGTCTACGTTTTTTGATTAAATCTATATATATATATATATATTACATGTACGGTTATTCTAAAATTAATATGATAGGATTAACGGCGGGTGATAAACAGGGGGGAAGGTGGTGGTGACGGGGAGGGAGGTATTGAGGCCGGGGAGGGCGGTATTGAGGCAGGGGATGGAGGTGGTGGTGACGGTGGGTGGTTCGGATGGTTCGGGACTTGTTGTAATTCTTCTGCTGCTTCTTCGTCTTCTTCTTCTTCTTCTTCTTCTTCTTCGACTTCTTCGTCATCCTCGTGAATAATCCCCAAACCGTCGTCGCGATCGTCGAACATTACGGTATCGTCATCGTCTTCTTCCGCCGATGTGTCTTCATCGACGGTTGAAGTGATTTCCTCGCTCTGCACGACGTTGGCGGCTCCGTTCGCGGCTCCGTTCGCAGCTCCGTTCGCAGCTCCAGCAGGAACAGCGGGATTTCTCTGGTAAACGAGGGAATCGTTGACCTCCCACTGTCTATTGAGGTGGGCCAGGAGTTCATAGTGAACGTTATACGTCTGCGTTATGAACTCCTGGGCCACGTTGGTGTCTCGGAGGTGTTGAAGGAGTGCCCTAGCGTTGGCTAGAAACCTCTCCCTCAACTCCCCCCTCATTTGCACAACTCGGGCGCGTACCGCGATTCTTCCATGATCCATCTGAATTGTTTAAACATTTTTTGTTCAGAATATTTTAGAATTAGAGAGGTGTGGGGGTTGAACAAGAGATAGAGTGGTAAAGACATACCTTTTCTGTTTCTGACGATATACGATTCTTGACACGACGAACTGTTGGTTTGTAATGCGAATCTCGCTCTATTCCCTTCATAAGGATCGCTAGGGCTGTTATGAATAATTGTGTGTGCGTGTGTGTGTGTGTGTGTGTGTGTGTGTGTGCATCGCGAATATGCAGGCCAGCTGGAGTGGCGTGATGCACCATCAGCGCTTTACGGAAGGTGAGGGTGACCGCTGTCGGGGTACGACTTTATTGTTGGGATAAACCGAAGAGCGTGTTAACGATACCTGGAAGATAACGACGTCCGTTGCGCATCGGATTACGTGGTTATAGAAAAACCACGGTGGCTGTATGAGGTTACATTTTCTTTGAAGTCCGCTGCGCGATGCCGCCTGCGACTGTCGTACGATTGTCACGTGGTGTGTATTTTTTTTATTGAGGTGTGCAGAATGGTGGGGTAGCTCGGTCTCGGTGAAGACTAGATCGGGTGCCGAGCTTTCAGTTGCAACCGAACAGTCCAGAACTATGGCCACACCGAGAAAAGGCTCGTTGAAAGAGGGGTGTAGTCGGTTGTCGAAAACTTTTGACATAGCGCTGAAGAAATCCGAGCGTAACCTGCTACTGTCGAGGACGTACGGGCTCAACGGTTCGTGGTCGAAGAAGGTGAACATCGGTCTTCGTCTACGCTTAGATGGGACCTTCGAGCCTGTGGTGAAATTCCTAAATAATTACTCGAGCGGGGTTTCCCTCAGCGTCGAAACATGGGAGGATCTGGCTGGAAGGCTCGAGGATATCGAAAAGTATTTCGAGAAAAGCGAGCGCCCCGCCGGTAGTATGAGCTCATTGCTGAGCGATACCGTCTCACTAGCCGGCGGGTGTACCTTCCGACTAACAACGGCTCACGGATCGAAAGTAGTTGCTTTCTATGCGAGCAATCCGGACGCAGCAGAAAGTCAGCAGGGGTACGAAGAGGAGGAGGAGGAGGACGATAACGCTGGTGAACCTGGATGGAAGAAGCCGCGAAAGACATATTCCCCCGTAATTGTGATGCAGAAGGTTACATTTGACGGCCTGCGTCATATAGCCACCTGTATAGACCAGTACATCGCTCACTTGGACCTGGTGGTAAAGGATGTCGACAAATGCAAGGAGATGCTGGTTCGTCAGTTTGCCTCCGTCGTGCGATCCAGAAAGATGACGGCCCCCACTCTGCAGCAGATCGGTGTCGTGGTGTGCGAGGAGGCCTATGCAGCGAATGCTGCGCTACACAGGGACTTGGGGGACGTGAAAATCTGCGGGGACCATTTAGATGTCGTGTTTAACGAGTTGACGCGTTTGTTTTTACCCTATATCATAGCCGACATACGTCAGAGTGTTATAATTGATAAGTGAAGTGTGTGTGTGCGTATGTCGGCGTGATTTCGTTGTTAAGTGGTGTGTGTGTGTGTGAGAGAGAGAGTAATAAACTGTCAGCCCGCGTTGACCCTGGGGTTTCATCCCCGCGCGATTCGAATCGCGAGACTTGAGCAAGTCCAAACATCGGTCATTCGCATTGTGCCAAGACGATGAACCGTCCGGCTTTCCTCCGCACGAGCTCAGCACAGGCGTCCCGACACCATCCTGGGGTATTCATTAATGAATAGGTCAAGATGGTGTCAGGACACTTGTGCTGGGTTGGCGCGGAGGAGGGCTGGCTGGTTCATCGTCTTGGTACGTTCCGGATAACCGATGCGAGGATGTGCTCCAGTCACGTGATTGCGAATGGCGGGTGATGCGAGCCCAGGGTCAGCGCGCTCTGTAGTTTAGACTGTTGGATATAAGGGATGAGTGTGAAAACTAGTCTTGTATGAATCTGATACGTATTTCGGATAGTGAGACTAGATAGTACCCAAGCATCGATCTCCGTGATCTACCAATCGATTAATTGGAGTGCTATTTTCCTCATGAAACCGGTATGATTCTCCCGACGCTATCCTGGGGCATTCATTAATGAATGGGTCAAGACAGCGTCAGGAGGATTGTACCGGGATCATGAGGAGAATAGCACTCCCATTAATCGATTCGTTAGATGTAGGAGATCGATGCGAGGGTGCGATCTCGTCTTGCGATCGCGAATAACGGGTCAGCGCGCTCTGTTGTACCTACTGTAAAACTGTTGTACCTGCTGTAGAAACTAGATTTAATGAAATAAGAAACTGTTGTACCGACTAGGAAAATATAAAAAATTGAAATAATTTTGGTGTCAATCCATGCATATACCCTGGCATTTTCTATCAATTTCAGCTAGTATATATATATCGGATAAGAATTTATTTCTATTTCAGAGCTGACATCGGCAAAGCTGGTATAAGTCACAGCTATTATATATATATAGGGTATTAATTCATTATTTAAGAGTCGGCGTCGGAGAAGCAGGTATTGGTATAAGTTTCAAAACGGTAGCCATATTTGATTTTGAAAAACCAGTCGCCATCTTTAATTTGTGAAAACGACCGTCATGTTGGATTCAGAAAACGGGCGCCATATTGGATTTTGGAAAAAAAGGCCGCCATCTTGAATTCTGAAAAACGGCCGCCATGTTGGATTCAGAAAACGGGCGCCATATTGGATTTTGGAAAAAAAGGCCGCCATCTTGAATTCTGAAAAACGGCCGCCATGTTCGATTCAGAAAACGGGCGCCATATTGGATTTTGGAAAAAAAAGGCCGCCATCTTGAATTCTGAAAAACGGCCGCCATGTTGATTTAATGTGCATGGGCGGCGCCATCTTGGATCGGACGGTCTCATTGTTTTGACGCCAAGTCCCCACTCCGCGGGGTCAATGACCTGGTGACGTCATTTGTTGTGACGGCCCATGGCTGGCATCTACTACTCATAACATTTATAAGGTTTTTATTTTCAATGAACAATGAAAACTATAGTCGATACATCGAGTAGTTTAAACGTTGTGGAAATATCGAATCTCGGTGGTCAAAATCTAGACACATATTATAATCAGGTTCTTCAGCAACGTCACACTTGAGGATGTCGAACTGGAATAGTGGTTGGTTTCGGGCTCTCCTAGGCACTCCCATTGGGGTTCGACCTTTTTTAGTTCATTATTTTCCCTACAGTCGAGGCTCTTCTTACATCTTTAGTTTTTCAATGTTTGCACCTCTCTTGGCTCTACGGTGTCAGGTGGGATCCAAACCACCGGAGCCACGGTTTAGGCATATGTCCACTTATATTGACCTCGACTAGGTTTGTTGCTTTGCTGATACTGTTATCAAGTATTATTTCTGGCTTATCCTATAAACATTTCTGACATTCACCCTGTGGATATGTACTGTAGCTTCGGTCCATCTTTGAAATATGTTTCAAAATCGGACAGGTAGTCCTAATCTTATGAAGATGGACTTTTTATCGAACACTCTGATATTTCAACCTTTTGTTTAAAATCAAGGGTATAGTGTATACCGGAATCACGTTAAACGTCTACAACTGTGCGTAGAAAATCGCGGTAGACATGTAAATCGTATATGATCGCCTCGAGTCGTACCGCATTAAATCACTGATACAGTGTATACCGGAGTCACGTTGAACGTCTACAACTGTGCGTAGAAAATCGCGGTAGACATGTCGAGCACAGGATCAGGTTCTTTAGCACCGTGCCACCTTATTCCAGGTGTTTCTGGATTTCAATGATTCTTTTGTTCTATATCGACGCTGCCAGTCAGATTTCTGTGTACTTGGTTCTTTCGCGTCAATAATTTTGAATTTCTGGATTATCGCTTTCGTCTTTCACTGGCAAAATAGTTCTAACACCAGTATTCTTTACATCCGCGTAGGCGTTGATCGAGAAACCACGAGTAGAATATTCCGCTTAATATTATATTATATCATTTTATAAAAATGATAAAAAAAAAAAACACGAATGCATCGAAATTATATCGTGCAACGTATGGTGAACCCACCTACGCCGTCAAGGCAGGCATTTCAGCGTCTGGCGCAAAACGTATTATGTAACGGAATATGTAACCGCCGGAATGTAAGGAAGTTGACTCCGGAAAATATGCGTTGGCACGTAGAGCTACCACTGCAATATGCGTGGCAGGAATTGTTGGGGATCGCCTCGCGTGGTACCGTATCGAATCAAGGATATAGTGTATACCGGAGTCACGTTAAACGTCTACAACTGTGCGTAGAAAATATAAAATATAAAATGGATAGGCGACCACTTGTCCAAAGTGTCGCATATTACAACAGATAAGTAACGGCTGCTCCAGGCGGTCACCCCCCGGCCAATCACAGGTCAATTTTATTCGCTGTATGTCAACTTTCAAATTCACGTTAAAGGACATATTTTATTGTATTTATAAGCATGTGTTCTATATACCCGCCGTTATTTTCGACCCAATCGGAGTCTTTCGATATGACTTCGCTCACGCATCCTGACCAACTCCTGGTGGACGATCGTCGCGAGAGCGTCCATCATTCGTAGACGCGTTCGAGGTACAATATCCTTGAGTTCCTGCAGTTCTCGTGCTGAAGAACCTGATCCCGCGTTCGACATGTCAACCGCGATTTTTTACGCACAGTTGTAGACGTTTATGGGATAAGCCAGGAATAATACTTGATAACGGTATCAGCAAAGCAACAAACCTAGTCGAGGTCAATATAAGTGGACATATGCCTAAACCGCGGCTCCGGTGGTTTGGATCCCACCTGGAAACGTAGAGCCAGTGGAGGTGCAAAGTTGCGAGAAATAAAGGTCCGTTGCCACTCGCGCCGTATGAGCAGGCATCCTGTTCGAACCAGATATTTTGATATTTTGATAATTTTTTAAAGGAGTGTTAAAACCTATAAGGATGGGAAGTAAATTGGTGTGAGGATTGTGGTATAAATGGAATGGTGATTTCTCAAATATCTACACAGTTGTAGACGTTCAACGTGAATCGGTCAACGCAATCCCGCAAACTCCTGGTGGGCGATCGTCGCGAAAGCGTCTATTATTCGCAGACGCGTTCGAGGACGGTACGCGATATCTTTGATTTTCCCCCATAGATAGAGGTTCAGTTCCCGTGTTGAAGAACCTGATCCTGTGCTCGACATGTCTACCGCAATTTTCTACGCACAGTTGTAGACGTTTAACGTGACTCCGGTATACACTATATCCTTGATATTCTGGCGGTTACAAATCCCAAGGTTTGTGAATCCCGCCTCATCCGTGAATAGTACGTTATTCACTAATCTCCGGTATTCATTGATTCTATCAAGAGCCCACTCGCAATAAGCTGTAGAAGCTGCTGTGTCTTCCGGCATTTGTATGGGTGGTTTACCGCGCGAACCTGAATCAAGAACCTGATCCTGGGCTCGACATGTCTACCGCGATTTTCTACGCAAAGTTGTAGACGTTTCACGTGACTCCACAGGCCTTGTAGATCGTGTTCAAAAAACTACGCATAAATATCGGCGTTCAGGTTACCGTAGAAGAAACCGAGAAACACCTCGCGTAAGGTGGCACGGTGCTGAAGAACCTGATCCTGTGCTCGACACGAACAGCGCGATTATTTTTACCGAAGACTGTGAGTCATCAGTAATTCATGGCTTCGAGTCTACCTTGGCACCAATGCGATTTTCGACAGAAAATAATCATATACCTAAACCGCGACTCTGGTGGTTTGGATCCCACTTGAAAAAGCGGAGCCATTCGAGGTGCAAAGTTCAAGAAATAAATGTCCGTCGACACACGCGCCGTATGTGCAGGCATTCCATCATGTTGGAACCACATATCGTTTCGTGTTACAAAAACTGCGCATACATCTCGGCGTTGAGGTTGCCGTGAAGAATATGGGGAAAAAAAAAAGGAAAATAGTCGTATTATAAGGTGGCACGGTGCTGAAGAACCTGATCCTGTGCTCGACATGTCTACCGCGATTTTCTACGCACAGTTGTAGACGTTTAACGTGACTCCGGTATACACTATATCCTTGATCTTCTGGCGGTTACAAATCCCGAGGCTTGTGAATCCCGCCTCATCCGTGAATAGTACGTTATTCACAAATCTCCGGTATCCATTGATTCTATCAAGAGCCCACTCGCAATAAGCTGTAGAAGCTGCTGTGTCTTCCGGCATTTGTATGGGTGGTTTACCGCGCGAACCTGAATCAAGAACCTGATCCTGGGCTCGACATATCTACCTCGATTTTCTACGCATAATTGTAGACGTTTCACGTGACTCCACAGGTCTTGTAGATCGCGTTCAAAAAACTACGCATCCATATCGGCGTTCAGGTTAACGTAGAAGAAACCAAGAAACACCTCGAGTAAGGTGGCACGGTGCTGAAGAACCTGATCCTGTGCTCGTCATGTCTACCGCGATTTTCTACGCACAGTTGGAGACGTTCAACGTGAATCCGGTATACACTATATCCTTGATTTGATACGGTACGACGCGAGGCGATTCCCTACAATTTACATGTCTACCGCAATTTTTTAGGAATTTTTTTCTAGAGAATTTTATAATAAGTAAAATAGATAGGAGCTATCATTTTTTGACAAGAGCTCAGACTTGGAATAAAAAAAAAAAAAAGTATCAAAACTAAGAAGCAGGCATTCCACCCTGTTGTAACCAAATTCCGCGTATGATGTCTAACGGTCTGTGTGCCAACAGGACTTGTATATCGCGTTCTAAAAACTCCGCGTACATATCTGCATTTAGGTTACCCTCAAAAAAATATTCCCAAATAGCCCCAACAATGCCGGCCCAGACGTTTCTACGCCACGCGTATTGCAATGGTAGCTCTCGATGCCAGTAAGTATCCTGGGGCGTCCACTTCCTCACGTTCTGCCGGTTGCAAATTCCAAGATTTCTGAACTCAGCCTCGTCCGTGAACAATACTTTTTTTTTTAAAAATTCGGATCCTGATTTATTTCATTCAGAGCCCACTCGCAATAGGTGAGTCGTCTCCCGTAATCTGGTTCAAGCAGCTGTTGAGTCTTCTTGCACTTGTAGGGGAAGTATACACCATATCAGTGATTTGATGCGGTACGACGCGAGGCGATCCCCTACAATTTTCATGTCTACCGCGATTTTCTACGCACAGTTGTAGACGTTTTACGTGACTCCACAGGCCTGGTAGATCGTGTTCGAAAAACTACGCATACATGTCGGCGTTCATGTTCCCGTCGGAGAAACCAATAAACACCTCGAGTAAGGTGGCACGGTGCTAAAGAACCTGATCATGTGCTCGACATGTCTACCGCGATTGTCTACGCACAGTTGTAGACGTTTAATACGGTGCTACGCGAGGCGATCCCCTACAATTCCTGCCACGCGTATTACAGTGGTAGCTCCACGTGCCAGCGCGTATTTTCCGGAGTCAACTTCCCTACATTCTGGCGGTTAGATATATCGAGGTTTGTAAGTAAATAAAACTATTTTCGAAAACCTCCGACCTTGATTGATTTGACCAAGAGCCCACTCGCAATAAGCCCGCTAAAGAACCTGCTCCTGTGCTCGACCTGTACACCGCGATTTTCTACGCACAGTTGTAGACTTGTACCGTGACTCCGTTCACGCATCCCCACCAACTCCTGGTGGGCGATCTGCGCGAAAGCGTCTATGATCCACTGACGCATGTCCTTCCTCGTCGTTGGTGAATTACGGTAAACTATATCTTTGATTCTTTTTTCGCGATTTATTTATTTATCAAAAAAAAAAAAAAAAAACCACGCGATATAAATTTGATGCTTGCGAATAGTCATTTCCCATACACGAGGAATTCTCATTCAGCGCGATGATAATAAAACATCGGCATTACCGACTTTGCATGAAAGATGACCAAACTTGATGATTAAGAGGAAGTAAAAGTCACAACCAGGTTTCAAGAAGTATTGAAACCAAGAAACACCTCGACCAAGGAGAGAACCGGGAAGAACCTGATCCTGTGCTACACGTGTCCACCGTGATTTTCTACGCACAGTTGTAAACGTTTGATAAAATGGAGTTCAGACTAGAAACGAAACAAGAAAAATATTCCGTTTGTTACAGACATGCCAATTTCCCGAATCCAGAAAAGGCCGTTTCTGGATGAGGAGACCCGAGCCGCTTGAAAATCTTAAGAGAGTTGTCTCTCGCGGATGCGATTCCGATGTGTTGTATAAACTTGATAATTTGGTGGAAGTAAAAGTCATAACGAGGTTTAAAGGAGTGTTAAAACCAAGAAACACCTCGATTAACATTTATAACCAACATTTATTCGCCACGCATATTGCAGTGGTAGCTCCATCTGCCAATGTGTATTTTCAGGAGTCCACTTCCTAACATTTTTGCGATTACAAATCCCAATACTTGTTTTATCTCGACGCGAAGTTGTAGAGATTCGAAAAAATGGAATTCGTCTAATCAGAAGATTGAAACCCCTCCAGATCTAACGAGAGATCTTCAGGATAAAATTCGCGATGAATCTACTGTTGCGGCTCACGAAGACTCTAATATAATGCTTTCTCTTCATCGTTTGGACGCAGACATGAACAAATTCACAAATCGAATCTATTTGATTATGCTCTACAATGTCTGTCAATCCGACTGTTAATCTGGACAAGAGCTCAGACTTGGAATAAAAAAAAAAAAGTATCAAAACTAAGAAGAACCTCGATTAAGATGGCACGGTGCTGAAGAACCTGATTCTGTGCTCGACATGGCCACTGTGATTTTCTACACACAGTTGTAAACGTTTAAGTCTTCTGAAGGATTGCCTCGATGGGGCTGGGTCTCTATACGTTGCGCGATATAAATCTGATGCTGGACCAAATATCTCTTTTTTCTTCAGAAATATAAACTTATTGACGCAAAAGAATCAAGTACACAGAAATCTGACTGGCAGCGTTGATATAGAAAAAAAGATTATTGAAATACAGAAGCACCTCGAGTAAGGTGTCACGGTGCTAAAGAACCTGATCCTGTGCTCGACATGTCTACCGCGATTTTCTACGCACAGTTGTAGACGTTTAACGTGACTCCGGTATACACTATATCCTTGATTCGATACGGTACCACGCGAGGCGATCCCCAACAATTCCTGCCACGCATATTGCAGTGGTAGCTCTACGTGATAATATCCTTGATATTCTGGCTAATATTTCGGCCCGTCGAACATCGGCTACCGTTTTTCTGCGAGGTCGCCTCGGTTTCGCGAACGTTTCATACAGAAAAATGTTCTGCGCAAGAAGCTGGAATGTCTGCCTTGACGGCGTAGGTTCACCATACGTTGCACGATATAAATTGGATGCACGCATGTAATTATTGTTATCCGTGATTTAATACGGTACGACGCCAGGCGATCCCCAACAATTTATATGTCTACCGCGATTTTCTACGCACAGTTGTAGACGTTTAATGTGAACTTGCAAGTTGACATACAGCTACGAAAATTGACCTGTGATTGTCCGGAGGTTGACCGCCTGGAGCAGCCATGGAATAAATACCTCGACGAGCCATTTGGAAGACTGAAATACTTATCTGTTGTAATATGCGACACTTTGGACAAGTGGTCGCCTATCTATGCACTTGCACTGTGCGTGCAGGTAGAAGAAATAAATATATTGCGAATATATCAATTACCCGAATCGAGAAAAGGCCATTGTTTACCTGAATCAAGAACCTGATCCTGTGTTCGACATGTCCACCGCGATTTTCTACGCGCAGTTGTATACGTTTAACGTGACTCCGGTATACACCATATCAGTGATTTAACGACGCGAGGCGATCCCCTACAATTTATATGTCTACCGCGATTTTCTACGCACAGTTGTAGACGTTTAACGTGAATTTGAAAGTTGACATACAGCGAATAAAATTGACCTGTGATTGGCCGGGGGGTGACCGCCTGGAGCAGCCGTTACTTATCTGTTGTAATATGCGACACTTTGGACAAGTGGTCGCCTATCCATTTTATATTTTATATTTTCTACGCACAGTTGTAGACGTTTAACGTGACTCCGGTATACACTATATCCTTGATTCGATACGGTACCACGCGAGGCGATCCCCAACAACTCCTGCCACGCATATTGCAGTGGTAGCTCTACGTGCCAACGCATATTTTCCGGAGTCAACTTCCTTACATTCCGGCGGTTACATATTCCGTTACATAATACGTTTTGCGCCAGACGCTGAAATGCCTGCCTTGACGGCGTAGGTGGGTTCACCATACGTTGCACGATATAATTTCGATGCATTCGTGTTTTTTTTTTTTATCATTTTTATAAAATGATATAATATAATATTAAGCGGAATATTCTACTCGTGGTTTCTCGATCAACGCCTACGCGGATGTAAAGAATACTGGTGTTAGAACTATTTTGCCAGTGAAAGACGAAAGCGATGATCCAGAAATTCAAAATTATTGACGCGAAAGAACCAAGTACACAGAAATCTGACTGGCAGCGTCGATATAGAACAAAAGAATCATTGAAATCCAGAAACACCTGGAATAAGGTGGCACGGTGCTAAAGAACCTGATCCTGTGCTCGACATGTCTACCGCGATTTTCTACGCACAGTTGTAGACGTTCAACGTGACTCCGGTATACACTGTATCAGTGATTTAATGCGGTACGACTCCAGGCGATCATATACGATTTACATGTCTACCGCGATTTTCTACGCACAGTTGTAGACGTTTAACGTGATTCCGGTATACACTATACCCTTGATTTTAAACAAAAGGTTGAAATATCAGAGTGTTCGATAAAAAGTCCATCTTCATAAGATTAGGACTACCTGTCCGATTTTGAAACATATTTCAAAGATGGACCGAAGCTACAGTACATATCCACAGGGTGAATGTCAGAAATGTTTATAGGATAAGCCAGAAATAATACTTGATAACAGTATCAGCAAAGCAACAAACCTAGTCGAGGTCAATATAAGTGGACATATGCCTAAACCGTGGCTCCGGTGGTTTGGATCCCACCTGACACCGTAGAGCCAAGAGAGGTGCAAACATTGAAAAACTAAAGATGTAAGAAGAGCCTCGACTGTAGGGAAAATAATGAACTAAAAAAGGTCGAACCCCAATGGGAGTGCCTAGGAGAGCCCGAAACCAACCACTATTCCAGTTCGACATCCTCAAGTGTGACGTTGCTGAAGAACCTGATTATAATATGTGTCTAGATTTTGACCACCGAGATTCGATATTTCCACAACGTTTAAACTACTCGATGTATCGACTATAGTTTTCATTGTTCATTGAAAATAAAAACCTTATAAATGTTATGAATTATTATGAAGGGATTCAAAGGCATGACTCAGTTTGCTTGCGATAAACTCAACGCTACATTGCAGAGGTAATTCCGAACAGTCGGAGTATGTATCATTCATCAAATATCCATGTTTGAAATTAATAAATTAACGTTATTCTCTATTTTGTTGTCTCGCATATTGAAAGATAAATGAAATACGAGTTAAAACTACCAATATTTCAGTTTGACGTACTCAAGTGGCACGCTGCTAAAGAACCTGATTATAATATGTGTTTAGATTTCGACCACAGAGATTCGATACTTTTATAGCGTTTAAGCGACTCGATGTATCGACTATAGTTTTCATTATTCATTGAAAATCAAAACCTTATAATCGATAGGAATTATTAAGAAGTCATTCGAAGGCATGACTCAGTTTGTTTGTGATAAACTCAACGCTACATTGCAGAGGTAATTATGAACAGTCGGAGTATGTTTCATTCATCAAATATCTAGATTAACCAACTAATATTTAAGTTATTTTCCATAGATGTTCGATACTGTCACAACTTTAATCTAACTGAGTCTTCATCGTTTGTTGGAAAAAAAAAAATGGAAAATTAAAAAAAATAATTAAAATAGTCATGAATTATTCTTAAGTATTTTAAAAAAATCGATAATTGATTTTTTTATCAAAAGTACTCATTCTTATGGCTTTGAGTAGCAAGGGTGGCGCAGGGATCATATGCTTGGTGCTTCGCTTGAACCATTCTGTAATCTGCCTATCTAGTTGTTTTCGTATCTAGAGTCTGCTTCGGCGCAGATGTCCATCTTCGTATCCATTCTCGCTCCCACGTAGTGATAGTCTTTTCTCCGATTGTCTTTCTCCGTTTGCTGTGCAACTACGTCGATTCTCATCATTGATCTATTGTGCAATATTAAAAAAACGTTATTCTTCTTGAACATGTAAGTATCGTCTACTTACGGCAGAATTTTACAATTTGTCTAGATTTGCTTGGATTTTTGAAGAATATTTCATAGCATCGTACTCTGTGAGACCTCATAGTCGATTACCTCACTCCGATGACAGTTTCTCCTATTCTCACTCGTTGTTGTTGTCCAGGTAGCTGGACAGCAAATCATGCGCTGTTGCTCTGAATCCTGTAACCATATGTTGAACGTTTGGTATGGCCTATACGTCAATATGACGTTTCATCCCATCTTCAGCGAAGTCAACCTGCGATGTGGAGCAAATCGTTCCTCAAATACGAGTCCTGGAAAACAGTATAATTAATATTCCAATTTATTGACTGTTATCATCAACAAACATTATCTCAAGGAATAAAACCATTTCATTGCTATGTTATTCAAAAGTATCTGTTATGTAGACTTTTACCTGATGATAGCTGTAGATCGGTAGATCTTGCAGAGTTTTGTTGCCGGCACATTATGCGGATCGCATAACTCAAGACTTCATTATTCGACGACGCGTAAAGAAAAAAAAGCGTCGCCTGCATCTTTTATCGATCCTCCATCTTGACAATCGTCGTGATCGGATTCGCAGTGGACGCGGAATAGGATTTTCGACACAATAAAAAATATTGCGTGGAAATGATTAATTATGCGCTCAAAGTTGAGAATTTGCTCTAAATCTGAGTTAGAGATTATCCGGCATCCGTTCACTTCACGTTTAAAAACGAATTCAATTTTCGAATTCCAAACTTTGCTCACTTTATCACCACGCGCACATTTTCAGCCTCTCCGTTCTTCGTCTTCTTCTTCTTCTTCTGTTCTTTGTTTGACTACCGGCGCAGCTTCTCCTTCATGCCGGATATCACGTGATTCGACCATGTTGTCAAATCATTTGTGACTGCGGGCCGACTCACGTGGTACCAGGATGAAATGTAAAATTTTCACTTGGCGACATCTCACGGGCGTTATGAGAACTAACATCGCGACAATTAGCACATCACCGTAGATTAGATGCCGTTTATTCATCGTTGTCGACAACAAAGATGTTTTTGCATGGTTGTGTTCGAAATTCCATACAGAATCCGTCTTATGACGCCGATTTTGCATTTTTGGTGCTCGAACGAAGTCACGTTGAACGTTTATCCGACCGTACATTCAGTAAATCGTTCATCACACGATCAACCGTTTATTTCTGTCTCCAAAAGCTGTAATTGTTAACGATCTAGGTGTGTGAATGTTACAATATAAACATCCCAATATCTATTGTTGGAAAGATGAAACCAATATTGATTTTGGTGTATTCACCATTTGTGAAATATTTTATTATTTTTGACGCTATGTTTGCGATCGGTTTCATCTCCTTCGGACTAGTAGTTTCATTATATCTTCGTCCGAAGCAGTGAATATTTATAAAAAACACAGAAAAATCAACCTGAATTTTGGGTTCATCTCCACCATGACACGAATGCCAAACTCTGTCTCGTTGCTTCAAACTAAGACGACCTAGAAAATTAACCTCAATATTGGTTATTACTACGTGTCGCTCAATATCATGAAGAAGCTTTCGGTCCAAGCAGGGGACATACGTTCTTATTCGGTTTGTAGTTGGTAATTAAAATTATAGCCAAAAGGAGTACCGCCCATCCTCAGATGATACTCTATTCAACAGCCACATATTTTAGAAGTCTTCAAAATATTATAAATTTCATCATAATATCTTCGAGTTTCTCTGTGTCATTCGAATCATCTGTCAAATCGTACCAAGCGACTCTGAACCTCACTTATCTGACATTTCGACGGCCGTTAGGCGACGCGGATCTAACTTCACGCGGCATGGTTCTATTCCATCGTTCGGATTTTGAAGCTGATTAATTGTTAAAATACCAATTTTCAACATTTTTTTTCTCCACGACATCGGGATCGAAATGAATTTTAAACTGGTCCTCTGTATTCAGAATTAAATAATCTTTATTTTAAAAAAATAAAAATTAACTTTCGTTTTTTTTTCGAATCAACCATTTTAATACCGCAAAAACCATAATTCTCACATTAACACCGTATTTTTTTTCAGATCGGGCATCCAATACCATTGAAAAATCAAAAAAAAAAATTCCCGATATCACCCCGGAAACCCCTTTAAAAAGTGGTGTCCACCTTATAATTGTCACGCTGTATATGCGAATAATCGACACATTTCTTTCGGGAATTTGAGACTTACTCCTTCGGCAAGAGATTTGTCCCATTCCTCGTCATCTGCTATCAATTTACGCGCTACTGCAGCTTCAAGAAATGAGGGATACGTTGTACCATCGTGAGTTCTCATTTCCGAAAATGATTGTGCCCCGCAAATATGTAACAACAATAATCTGAGATAATAACGTTCGGTTTCTTTTGGACTTACAAAGTACATCCTACTAAAAACGGGCTTTACAAATTTCTTTTATCTCGTCCATTCTCTCTTCGTTTTGTTGAATACGTAATGATCGGAAATTTTGCAGTATAAATACCTACGTGCTTCGATGTCATTCTTGTTCAAGTTAAACGATGCAAGCAGTGTCGAATCTTTATTTTTTTCTACGGCTGTTTCTTCAAGACCTTCTTGAAAGTATACCAATTGCTCGTCTTCGATATGAACTGCTAATCTATATGGGTCATTCCATATCAACTCAACGACGTTGCGACGGTGACCTTATTCGATTTTTTTGATTTTTTAATATGTTTTCATACATGTAAAAAGGAGTCTTCAGCTAAAGTTTCAGCTCTTCATCTCCATCCATTCCGGAGTTATCGATTTTCGCTTAAAAAATGTATATCTTTGACTATAATCATGATAATCTCACTTTATAGGGGGTCATTTTTTTTCTTTTTTAACGCTCTTTATGAAAAAAAATCGAAAAACTGAAAGAAAAATTTTTTTAATGCTTTTTCGGCCATTTTTAGCGAAAAAATTAGTTTTTCGTTCAATTGGACACATTTGATTTTTTTCAAAAAAATACACAAAATTCCACGTTAAAAGACGAAATTTTTGAGCCATAAACCAATATGGGCTTCAAATAACTTCTACTAAAAAAAATTAAAAAACAATTTTTTTTTCTGAAATTTTTATTCATTTTCCTACTAAGGTCATGTATCTTCTCCAAATAGTCTTAAAATACATAACCCTTCTCTCACATCTTACATCTTATTTAATTCACTATCATTACAGAATTTGTCTTTCATTTATTATCATTTTTATTACTTTATGCGTTTTTATTTCCGTTGATCTAGAAAATGTTTTTACACTAATTGTGTTATCAGTATTCGGTATGGCAGAATGAATTTGTTGTGTATTGGTTATGGATTAAATAAGATGTAAGATGTGAGAGAAAAGTCATGTATTTTAAGATTATTTGGAGAAGATACATGACCTTAGTAGGAAAATATATAAAAATTTCAGATAAAAAAAATGGTTTTTTAATTTTTTTTAGTAGAAGTTATTTGAAGCCCATATTGGTTTGTGGCTCAAAAATTTTGTTTTTTAACGTAGAATTTTTTGTATGTTTTTGAAAAAAATCATAAGTGTCCAATTAAACGAAAAACTAATTTTTTGGCTAAAAATGGCCGAAAAAGCATTGAAAAAATTTTTCTTACAGTTTTTTCATTTTTTTTCATAAAGAGCGTTGAAAAAGAAAAAAAATGACCCCCTATAAAGTGAGATTATCATGATTATAGTCAAAGATATACATTTTTTAAGCGAACATCGAAAACTCCGGAATGGATGGAGATAAAGAGCTGAGAATTCAGCTGAAGACTCCTTTTTACATGTATGAAAACATACTGAAAGATCAAAAAAATCGAAGAGGGTCACCGTCGCAACGTCGTTGAGTTGATATGGAATGACCCATATATAGCATGGGACTGTTCATTCATCGGATATTCATATAAACGATGCATTGCTTCAGGTGGACAAACATATCGCGTGGAGATGTACTCGTCAATTTCGTCGTACTTGATGCATTCACCTTCACCCCCATCATTCATTCCAACGATTGCGCAATTGTGTCCTTTGTAGCAGTATTTAAACAAGTACTTTATGCATTGAACAGTCGAACATATTTCTACGTTGATGTGACAATTAAATTTCAATAATAAGTACGGATTGTAAGGCACAACGTATCTATTATCTGCAACTCTAGAACGCGTTCCGTTCTTTCCAGAGTTAAAAACGATTACATTTCCGTCGTCTCGTCGACGATATAACGGATAACCCGCTGAATTATAATTGGTTTCCAATGCGTAATCTTTGGGAAACCGTTTCGTACATAGATTTTTTGTTGCATCCATATAAGGTGAATTAATATTTTGTTGTCCGCAAGGTCCATGAATCATACACTGTTGAACGATCCCTACTGAAAATCGAAATTCGTTACCGAGATCTGATGTGAGGCCTAGGTGGGATCTCACGTGATCTCAGGTGAGATGATATCAGATCTCATTAAAGAATTTGGTCTCACATCAGATCTCATGCCGCAATTTTCAGTAGGGATGTCATATAATACCGGATACCTATGTTTATCCGGTATCTCTGCAGAAACTATCTTATCGACGTCATCTGAATCGCGAACTTTACTGTCTTCTTCGAGGAAAAACAACATATGCATGTGTGGTAATCCTCTCTTCTGAAATTCAATCACGTGAACATAGGCAGCACATTTTCCGAACACTTCTTTATCAATTAATTCTGCTTTTAACTCTTTCACCCTTTGGTGAAATACTCGCGCTACGAGATCTGGTCGATCCGTTGCACTTTGACCTGGACGTAGATTTTCAACAATTTCTTTCCACTTAGGATTACAAGTCATTGTTACAAATAGGTCAGGCTTCCCATACTTCTGCAATAAGGTCATCGCATCAATACAACTCTGTTGCAAAGCACGTGGACTTCCACCGAACGATGAAGGTAGTATAACCATTTTTCCGATCCTCGCGTCTTCCTGTCCAGCTTTATTATGTAAATAATCGATTACTCCTTTATACATTTCGGATCTCAATTTACTCTGTTGGTTTCTTATATAATAAAGACGATGACTTTCAACTTTTGTCCACATATCTACGATGTATTGCTGTGATAATTTCCCCAGATCCAGACATGGGTTGAATTTGCCTCTGTCACTTAACTGATAACTGTAATACTGCAACGCGGTTATTTCCGGGCCTCCGTCTTTCTGCTTGAGCCTTGGCATCCATCCAGTTTTACCGGAGGGAAACATGAGAGGATAGATCATAGGGTCAACATGTTTACTTATAGTTGGAATACTTATAGCGCCTTCGCTTCTAGAATACACGCATATGTCTCTCTCGACAGGTGGATTTCCGTCTTCCGCTACAAATACGATTGCTATTTCATTACATGTTGGTGTATTAAAACGATTCTTTTCAACATTGTCCCTTCGCTTCAACCACATTCTCACTTCTTGTACAGGATGACCAGTTGTGCCTGCCAACTTTTCTTCTTCTTCTTCCATTTCATACATCATCTTGAAGGCCTTTGAGTATGGATTGATACTTCGTATTATGCCATCCAATACACTCAATAATTCTGGTAAACAATTATCATTAGCAGCATGTGGCATACGTACTCTCGTGGCAATCTCGTTATCTATAATATAAAGCGGTCCGTATTTTCGTGCTTCATTAGCGTTAGGGTGAAGTGCATATGTATTTTGATACGTTTGTCCACAAATACGGAATACAAATGGACCAACTCTTCCTTGCAAAGAATCTGATTTTGCACCGAAACTTGCGAATGCTAAAGAATTATTGTAGCTTCTAACGTTTTTCATGAAGTTCTTACTATTTTCATGAATTTCGCTTACTAATTGTCTAATGAGTGCCGGATAAGCATTATTTTCGGAAATACATACTTTACCTTTATGACAACAGGTGTTATACTTTTTGTCAGTTGGCAATTCAGAAATAAAATGTTTTGCACTACAGCCCAGCAAACCAATACATAACTGATACATAACTGTAAGAGCACATCTAGAGATCGGAGTAATATAACATAGTTATGTCTCTGATATGCGACATATCTTCAGAATGTGACATATTGTTTACATAACATAAGATGCATGAATGATACGTAATATTGAGGGCATCACGAAGTAACAACGTGATATAACAAAGTTACGTAGAGGAGAAATAACATAACATCAATTCCGTGATGTATCATGTACATTACATGAGACCCACAAGTGATACATAAAATTGAAAGCATCTTCAGGGATCCGGAAATATAACATAGTTACATACATGGGACATAATATTTCTGCAAATATGACATGTGTCGTATATATAACATTAGACCCATGGATGATACGTAACAGAGATGGCAACACCAGGGAACAGAGTCACATAACATAATAACATCTATGATACGTGCAATATCTTTAGTTCTGCAATTAAAACATCGCAAAATAGGATATACGTATCTGCTGGCGATAATTTCTGAAACGTATGTAAGCGACTAACATGATAGTACGCATCAATCGAGGCATAAACGCTTCAGAGCTGTTAGATAGCGAGATCGAAAATATAGAGAAATCTGGCAGTATTCACTACACGATACTGTGGTGTAGTGGCGAGAGCGTGCGACTACTAATCCAAGCGAGTCCGAGCGATCATGGTTCGAGCCCGGGTTAGGTCAAAATAATGATGTCGTCTTGAATGAACTAAAAATGCGTTTTAATCTATCTGTGGTTGATTATAAATTGTTATTATGTCATATATGGGTATTTCTCCACTAACAGGAAATTTTCCTATCGATTTTGTCCACGACCTTTTTTTCTTCAAATCGCTAAGAAAACTTGTTCAGTAAGAGGAGACAGGCGACCTGAACTGTGTGCTGTAAAGGGCCGGTTCATTTATTCAGTAATTTCCTTTTTTTTTGCGGTCATATGAAAAATGGCTAAAAAATAAAAAATATGAAATTTTCCTGTATTCCTAGGCGCCATCGTTGCATCGAATCACCTAAAAGTGGTTGATACGTGGTGGTATAAGTGGTTGATACGATAGACAACCCAGGGGACTGACGCCCAGGGGACTGACATTTCACGGAACCGGACATTTTATAAATACTAAACAATGTATAAAAAAGCTACTGGTTATATTATTGACCCCCCGTTTTCGACACAATGTTCAGTCACACGAAAATATAATTTAAATCAAAAAATTTAACCATAAAACAACTTACCAGGGGACTGACGCACGAAGGGGTCTTACATACGTCATGCAGTGGCAAAAGCTGAATCGCCACTAAACAAATGCCACTGACGGCTCAACTTTTATTTCTTTACCTAGAGCACATTTTTCAGGCCCCTTTCAGCACAGGAAGATGGCACCAAGATCGATCAATTAGATTAGAATTGACTTTAAACTTGGGACAGGGGACTGACTCCAATAATCGTGGACAATTTTCGCTCGATCATTTTATACATTTAGTAATATATAAAAAATCAACTGCTATGCGGATTGAGTACCTACGTTATCATAGTAATTGAACAAATAGAGTAAAAGTCAAGTTTCCTATTACGTAATTATAAAACTCTATCAGTGACGGCGATTTTGCGTTGCGGACACGCCAGGGGACTGACTTTTGGCATGGTTAGAACGAGAAAAAAGCGTTTTCTCTCTTAACATTTTATGTTTTACATTGTGGCTCAGTTAGAACTAGTGACACATTTTCATGTGTGATAAGAATATAACACGAAAAAAGATGTTTGTTATGTTTAAATTGCCGTGGACACGGTTTTTCCCGTTAGTGGAGAAATACCCATATACACCATAGATGATGGAAATTAGTAATAATAACGGCTTTTTATTTAGCTTTTCCAGTGTGATAGTTAATTGTATCAGATTCATCTCCAATATGTATCTGATACATCTTTCAACATGTCTTTGACATATCTTTGATATGTCTATGATATATCGGTGAGCCGTCGCTGATATGTATCACCAGCACATATCTAATACATTGATGATACATCCAATGTTGCTGACATCGTGCTGTACCAGTAACATACTTTCTTATGAGTTTGATACATAACGTGTAACATTCGTTACATAATATATACGTATTTGATACATATTTTGGTTTGCTGGGAGAATTCACAGATATCATTCATTTTACCTAGATAATTTACTGTTATAGTAGCTTCTGCAAAATCCAAATTAGCCATTAATGCACATTTTTCCTGAACCGAATCAAGCCCGGTTTTGATTTTTTTCACCCTGGATGTCACACCAAATTTTCCTGAGAAGTCTCTGCGTTTGAAGTATTTTTTTGTTTCCTCAACTTCATCATTGTTGGACAATTTTCGTTTCTCTTTTTTATGAACTGCATCCGTCTCGCGTCTTATAGCCGTTTGCTGTATGGTTTCGTCAGCACGGTATTTTTTTTTTTTTTTCGCTCCTTCCTGACGCAGCACAGCCCTACTTACCTCGTCTGAATGTTCGTTCAATTTTCTCTTTTGCCGTTCATATATTGCATCTTTTTCCAATCTTTTCGTATTTTTGTCTACCGATTCGGCTGCGCATTGATTCCTTTTCTCTTGCGCTGCCCTTTCACGCGGCACGATTGATGTTTGAACAATATTTTTTTCCGCCAATGCAACTTTTTTCTGTAAAGGAGCTATTAACTCTGTTGACTTTGGTGCGAAATTCTTAGCTCTTACAATTTTAGATGAACTGGTGCTCCCAGTCAAATTTTGCCGCAACATTGGAAAATGTATCAGACGATTCGTATTATACATGTCGATTAAATGCGGTCTCATCTTCGATGAATCATATACGGTATTGCAAGGATCTATACCAAGAACGATTGAAGTTGCAAAAGCTATCGCAAACACACCACAATCCCAATAATTGGCTTGTTGCTGAACTTTTTCGAATACAATTTGTAAATTAGGGTAGGGCAGTAATTTATTCAGAAATATCTTATGGTCATCATGTAACATTTTCTTATTCGCGCTATCATACACGTGCAACACTCTAGAATCGTACCAAACACAAATCCAGTGTCCCAAGCGAATAGGACCGTGAAACAGTATTTGTAAGCATTCTGTTTCATTAGAAACATTTCGAATGAATTGAGGTGTTTGCAGTAACAAAGGACTTTGCATGCAATATGGAGTATGATTTTGTAATATATCATTAAATTTGTCAATATGTGTATCCAGCAACATACCTGGACGACGAGTTCTTGACAGAACCTCCAAATCTTTAGAACATAAATTCATATACTCACGATTCATTATGATATCTATTTTGATCTCATCCTCTTCGCTCCGTTACACGTCTATTCCCAGATCAAACACTCTATGAATTATATTCAGTAATTGATATTTAAATGATTCCCAACCAATTATTTTATCTATTTCGCTTATTATTATCTCTGAGTAGTACTACCACGGTTCACATTAATGAACTGAAGTGGTCTCGTGATATGTCACACGATGAGTGTTTTTATTTTGTTCTGACCGACTGACCATTGAATAGACCGAAGGCAAAGGTCGATCGTTTTTGAGTGACAAACCGAATCGGCGTATCCTTATGCTTTTAAATGGGGCTTACGCGATTGTAAATCACAATCGTTGATATGATTCTTGAGTTGCCTGCACACAGGCGTTCGAACTTTTCTACGGCATGCGTCCATGTTCACGGAGTTTTGGTACAGTAAATAAAATGCTCCGATTATCGTCAAAATTTTTCCATATATTCATCGATATTGTCAATGCTCACTGCCAAAATATCAAGTCGATTCACTACACCGTGTTTGATGAGTTGATTTGTGCCAATGTGAATGTAACAGTGCATGTACATTGTATATGTACTGCGAACTTTGCATTTTCGACAAAGCATGTTTTTCCTAGTGCCGGCATCGCCGGCCTAGTGATCGCGTTGATCGAATTTCGACTGTCTAATAGTCGAGCAGCGAAACAGATATTTCGCGATCATGTTTATCGGCCGCCTTTCGACTATACCTGACGGTCCGAGACCGGAGTAACTGCGATGTCGATGACATACCACCCGGTATATGATATACGGTCCGCAATACAAGTTACTGAGATGTAAGCGAGGAATTACGCGGTACAATTGTAACTATATGTAAATCGATTAATTCATAGAACTAACATTTTTTCTGACTAACCGATTCGAAAATATCGAAAAATTACTGTCGACTGCCCCATCGCAGAGGTATTTTTTTGCGCTCACGAAACTCTCAAGATCTCAACTGCTTGAACAATATATTCTATAAAAATTCGACAGCTTTTATGATGATCTGTACGGATAACTTGATCTGAATATCAGTACAATTCAAGAACGATTATGACAATAATGATAATTATAAATATAATAAACTGCTAGAAATAAAGGAAATGTTCTTGGGTATAAATCAAACATCAGATTCTGGAGATGTGGTATATATTATTATTATTTTTAATATTATTTTTATTAGTATTATTGGTGAGTTATTGCGGACATCAGGGTTCCGGCATCTCTACCATCGCCAATATGGCGTCCCACTCATCTTCTGAATAGACAACAATATATCAAAATCCATATCCACATATTTTTTTATTTTTTTCAACACTTGTACATTTAAAATTGTATCAAACCTTTCATAAAAGCGGCAACGATCGCCTCCAAAACAACGTCGCTGATGGGTTCTGGAAAGAAAACAGAGGTTATCAGTTCTCATTTACTGATTATCAATTTCAATTCTATTTCAAACACATTATAATCATTCAGACAATATTTTTTTCGGGGATTCTTTCTTCTTCTCAAAACTACTCAACAGAATATAACACGGCGCCTTGTTTTCCTCTCGTATTTCTTTTTGAATTATCGATCTCAGTTTTCTTTCAAATCATGGGAATTTTATTTGAATTTGTTTTCGCTTTTTTTTTTGCGACAAGTCTACTACTCAACAGAATATAACATGGCACCTTGTTTTCCTCTCGCATTTCTTTTTGAATTATCAATCCCAGTTTTCTTTCAAATCATGGGAATTTTATTGAAATTTGTTTTCGTTTTTTTTTGTGGCAAGTCCGATATCAGTTTGTGAAATTTACATAACATTATATATTTTTTTTATATTCTTCACCTGATTATTGATTTCAAATTTGTTATGACTTATAGTAATTAGCGACAATTTCCTCCCGGCAAAGTTCCGTACTTCTCGTTATCAATTAAGCAGTTGAAAAGGTACTCACTTTCAGTCCTGGTGGCCTGGACGCCTACCCCATTTTTTTTTTTTTTTTTGTTCTCGGAATCTGAAACCCAAATTATAAATCACCAGAATATCAACACTGAATTTGTCTGATCGTTGTTCACATCTACATATATTTATTCACTTCTCAACTGTAATCGCCACTTTATTGATCTGAAAAGCGGGCATAAAGTAGCATATTATTCCCTCTTATACTTTTGCGGGAAATAATCTACATTATTCCCGCAGATTTGCGGACATAATGTACATTATTCCCGCAAAATTTATAAAGATTGATAAAGTGGTTACAGTTGAGGAGTGAATAAAACATTGTATGCAACATGGGAATAAAGTGCATCATTCCCTCGGGCTTACTGCCCTTGCGAAAATTCCCTTGGGTGATTACTGCCCTCGCTTCGCTCAGGCAGTAAACTCACCCTTGGGAATTTCGTTCGGGCAGTAAACTCGCCCTCGGGAATAATCTTTCACTTTATTCCCACGTTGTATAATGTACTATCATGTACACGTATGTATGATGTATATGAGGTATTCCCTTTAAAACGAGTCAGGCTCGGACCTCACCCTCTTCAAGATTTTTGATAATTTTTTTTGTACTATCAGCAATCTGGACACAACATGTGTGATAATTCCCGATTTCTTGTTTGATTAATTTTCTCAACTGCGAATTTCGAATTTTGTCAAGTGAATGGCATTCAAATCATTTTAAATGAGCTCTGGTTGGTCAAGTTGTAGAAAAACAGATGAATGAAAATTATCTTCGAAAAATGTGCTTTTGACAGATGTATCATTGAAATTTCGTGACGTATCTTTTCTCAATATTTTCACGTCGAATGTCTACAAGTCCGATGTCCGCCGTGTATGTCAGTTTCAATTTTTTCCAGAACATCCTGGATTAGTTTACATTCGAATAGAAAGAACTTAGAGCGATCTCGTCGTGGTGAGATCCTTCTTTCTAGAATCTTTTCTTTCACTTATTGGACATTTATCGCAATTTTCGCGTAAGCACGTTTTTCGACGTTGATTCTCACATGTAATACATAAATATATATATATATATATGTAAGCTTCGATTACAGAAGCGGAAGGATTGAGGGTATAAATAATGCGACACGTACGATGCAGTTGACAACACTGTAATTATTAGGGTGTTTACAATATGATACATATAAAGGAGATGTTGTTACACGTATGGTATTTACACTGACCTGAATCGATACGATTGCCGATGATTCGCTTTTTGTATTTTATGAGGCTATTCACGATGATAGCAGTTCGGAGCCTCTATCGCTTCTAACCCTTCTCTCATTGCGCTATCGCTCCGCTGGCGCTCGCGACACGATTCCTTGACCACGTGGTCATTACACCGAAGTGTGGCGGTAACGTCCAAACTTACATCCCCCCCTTCAAAGAAGGAAACTGGGTTCCACTATAGGGGACCAGTTTGCTTGCATGAAACAGATTTGATTCATTTTTTCTTAGCCTACTGTCTATCTTATAAATTACATTTGAGATTTTTTCTTTCATTTTGAATGGTCCTGTTCTAATTACATCTAGTTTATCCCTATTTAATTCATTACTGTTTTGAGTAAATACTAAGTCTCCTACTTTATAGTCTATTTGTTTTGTATTTTTGTCATAATACATTTTATTCTGGTTGTGGATTTTCTTTGATTTTTCGTATGCTATTTTTCTATTTTCTTCTATATTGTTTTTGTTTGAATTTTTTAGTTGATTTGCTAGAAATGAGAAGTCTGATCCTGTCAGTAAGTATTTTGGGGTAAATCCTGTTGAGCTATGTACCGTATCATTGTATTCTTCTATGCATTCATTTGCTATTGTTGGCCATGATTTTTCTCTGTTCTCATATATTTTACACCTTATCCTATTGACAAGTGTTTGATTAGTTCTTTCGTTAAGGCCGTTTGAGTATGCACAGTCGACTGCTGTGAAAATTAGATTTATATTTTGTTTATTTACATATTGTTTAAACTGTGATGAGTTTATGCCTGGGTATTGATCTGTTAATAATGTTTTTATTTTACCCTCTTTTTCTACTTTTTTAATTATGTTTATGAAATCTTTGGCTGTTCGTGTTTTTGATGTGGTGATGTATGCGAATCTTGTAAAGTGATCTATTATTAAGTGTATGTATTTTTTTGCGCTATTATTCTTTTTGAAACCTCCTATTGTGTCTAAGGACATGATCTCTAGTGGCTCTTTTGCTGGCCCTAGATGTGAAAGTGGTGCTTTGAAACACCCTATTCTTGACTTGATTTTTATACATGTTTCGCATGAGCGACATATCATTTTAGTGTGTTCATACATATTTTTAAAATAGAATTTTGTTCCTATCATTAGATTCAGCTGTTTTGTGCCAATGTGACCTTGGTATGTATGGATTCTTCGAACAAGAGAAAGACCGAATTCTTCTGTTATCCAGATTTTTTTTTTTTATATTCAGTGTTTTGTATTGTAACTTATTGCATATGTTTCACCAGCAGAAGGCTGGTGAAATTATGCTAGTTCGCGTGAGTACTTTGTCACGGGTTATGAAATTTGGAGCTCCCCTGGGAAAAGTTAAAAAAACCCTTAAATTACCCTAATACAGACTCGGATAGATTTTTCACTACCAGAGCTGCCTCCCTACGGATCTGGGATATGTCAAATTCGCCAGACAGCGATAGGTGCTATAGAGCTATCGTGCTGTTGAATTTGACTCACCGATACCGTTTTGATCAGATCTGGGATATGTATCACTCACCAGACTAGGGTAGATGCTATAGAACTACGTCCTTAAAGCTGGAACAACCACTTGAACGAAATGAATTGACACCACCGCAGGGATTTAGTGCTCTTTTGTTGCTAATTTGTTCCCCAAATCCCGATTTTGTTGCTCCAGCCGTTTCGTCAGTATCGGCGGCGATGCCACGTTAAAAAAAAGGTACAATCGCCACGCCAGCGCGCAGCGGAATCGGCTCACACAAGAATGAGGATTTAGTGCTCTTTTGTTGCTAATTTGTTCCCTAAATCCCCGTTTTGTTGCTCCAGCCGTTTTGGCGAAATCGACGGCGATGCCAGGTATAAAAAAAAATTAGCAACGCCACGTCACCGCATCGTCGAGCCTTGAAAACATAAACGCTATAATTTGTTGCTATTTAGTTGCTATTGAATCACCTTAATTTCAAACCGTAGATATAAACCCTTGCGTCAACACACACCCCCCTGACACTTGAATACTCGAGAGATGTAGCACGGGAACACTTTTCGGCGATTTCACAGCTGATATCGGTTCCAAGAATTAGTTGCTCGGAGAATATCCGGTCTCTGAATTTGTTGCTACATCTCCACCCTCCGAAAACCACCCCTGCGTCAAGAAAACAGGTACAGGCGACGAAACCCCTGATGGCCCCTTGGGACCTATGCTGGACAGAATCCGGACGAATGTCGCGGACGTCCTCATGACGTCCTAGTGTGTCATTTTAGGACGGCTCGAAGACAGAATGAGGACATTGTGAACTCATTACGAGATACGCCCTGGACATTCGCAAGACGTCCTAATCATGTCCTGAGGATGCATCCCCACATTTTTCCCCTGTTTTGGAGACTGAGGGCGGACGTTTATGAGACACATGATTAGAATATCAGGACGTCCGCAAGACGTTTTCACTATGTCCTCAGGATGTCTTGTCGAATTCTTCGATGGGTTTGGTGACACGCGGGGAACATGTATAAGACACATGATTAGAATATCAGGACATAAATAAGAATAATCAAATATCTCGGAGACACGGCCAGGACATCGCTGAGTTTTTGAGACACTACTAAGGGCACATGAACTTGTGCGAAGCTATCAGGACATCCGTCGGACCTCATCCTTACGTGTGAATGACTGCAGGATATGAGTTTAAGGAGTGTAAAATGTCTCGAGGACTTGCCGGAGACATCTCTGAGTCTTGAGACACCACTGATGACATTTAAATTACGAATACGAAGAAATCAGGACGTCCTTCGGACCGCAGCATTATACTGCGAATGACCGTGGGACATGAGTAAGGACAGTACAATGTCTCGGGGATATGATCTGAGCTACTGCTCGGTCTGCAGGACACCGCTAAAAACGCTGTCAACGTCTTGGGACACCACTGAAGATGTTCCTCAGTCCTCAGGACGCGAGTTAAGACACTTTGAAATCCTCGGGACATCATCGCGGACGATTGAATATCTGATGGACATCGACAGGGACGCATTGATATCCTTCAGGCATTGACAAAGACACCCAGGACTCCCGTACGACGTAATTGAGGACACTTGAATTTAGGCAGAGTACTTAGGACGTCCGTCGGATAGTATCGTTAGGTTATCAATGACCGCGGGACATGAGTGTGGACAGTTGGATGTTTTGGGGACATAGTCAGAGACACCGCTGGATCCTTAGGACACCACTAAGGACACTCGAACTCGGACAAATAGATTAGGACGTCCTCCGGACCTCGTTATCCAATTGAGGATGACCGCAGGACCTGGGTGAGGACAGTAGAATGTCTCAAGGACATGGTAATGGACACTATTTGGTCCTCGGGACACTACTCAAGACGCTCCCAAGTCTTCGAGACACCATTGAAGACGCTTGAATGTCTGGCGGACATGAATAGAGACACATGAATGTCATCTGGACATGCGCAGGACGGGATTCCGGACAAAATTCATGTCCGCAGGGGCCATCAGGGACTCACTAAACGGGCACAAATTTCGGCGATTTCACAGCTGATATCGGTTCCATGAATTAGTTGCTCGGAGAATATCCGGTCTCTGAATTTGTTGCTACATCCCTACCCTTCGAAAACCACCCCTGCGTCAAGAAAACAGGTACAGGCGACGAAACTCACTGAACGGGCACAAGTTGCGGCGATTTCACAGCTGATATCGGTTCCATGAATTAGTTGCTCAGAGAATATCCGGTCTCTGAATTTGTTGCTACATCCCTACCCTTCGAAAACCACCCCTGCGTCAAGAAAACAGGTACAGGCGACGAAACTCACTAAACGGGCACAAGTTTCGGCGATTTCACAGCTGATATCGGTTCCAAGAATTAGTTGCTCGGAGAATATCCGGTTTCTGAATTTGTTGCTACATCTCCACCCTCCGAAAACCACCCCTGCGTCAAGAAAACAGGTACAGGCGACGAAACTCACTAAACGGGCACAAATTTTGGCGATTTCACAGCTGATATCGGTTCCATGAATTAGTTGCTCGGAGAATATCCGGTCTCTGAATTTGTTGCTACATCCCTAACCTTCGAAAACCACCCCTGCGTCAAGAAAACAGGTACAGGCGACGAAACTCACTAAACGGGCACAAGTTTCGGCGATTTCACAGCTGATATCGGTTCCATGAATTAGTTGCTCGGAGAATATCCGGTCTCTGAATTTGTTGCTACATCCCTAACCTTCGAAAACCACCCCTGCGTCAAGAAAACAGGTACAGGCGACGAAACTCACTAAACGGGCACAAGTTTCGGCGATTTCACAGCTGATATCGGTTCCATGAATTAGTTGCTCGGAGAATATCCGGTCTCTGAATTTGTTGCTACATCCCTACTCTCCGAAAACCACCCCTGCGTCAAGAAAACAGGTACAGGCGACGAAACTCACTGAACGGGCACAAGTTGCGGCGATTTCACAGCTGATATCGGTTCCATGAATTAGTTGTTTGGGAAATTTACAGTCTCTGAATTTGTTGCTACATCCCTAACCTTCGAAAACCACCCCTGCGTCAAGAAAACAGGCACAGGCGACGAAACTCACTAAACGGGCACAAGTTTCGGCGATTTCACAGCTGATATCGGTTCCATGAATTAGTTGCTCGGAGAATATCCGGTCTCTGAATTTGTTGCTACATCCCTACCCTTCGAAAACCACCCCTGCGTCAAGAAAACAGGTACAGTCGACGAAACTCACTGAATGGGCACAAGTTTCGGCGATTTCACAGCTGATATCGGTTCCATGAATTAGTTGCTCGGGAAATTTACAGTCTCTGAATTTGTTGCTACATCCCTACCCTTCGAAAACCACCCCTGCGTCAAGAAAACAGGTACAGGCGACGAAACTCACTGAACGGGCACAAGTTGCGGCGATTTCACAGCTGATATCGGTTCCATGAATTAGTTGCTCGGAGAATATCCGGTCTCTGAATTTGTTGCTACATCCCTACCCTTCGAAAACCACCCCTGCGTCAAGAAAACAGGTACAGGCGACGAAACTCACTAAATGGGCACAAGTTTCGGCGATTTCACAGCTGATATCGGTTCCATGAATTAGTTGCTCGGAGAATATCCGGTCTCTGAAGTTGTTGCTACATCCCTACCCTTCGAAAACCCCCCCTGCGTCAAGAAAACAGGTACAGGCGACGAAACTCACTAAACGGGCACAAGTTTCGGCGATTTCACAGCTGATATCGGTTCCATGAATTAGTTGCTCGGAGAATATCCGGCCTCTGAAGTTGTTGCTACATCCCTACCCTTCGAAAGCCACCCCTGCGTCAAGAAAACAGGTATAGGCGACGAAACTCACTAAACGGGCACAAGTTTCGGCGATTTCACAGCTGATATCGGTTCCAAGAATTAGTTGCTCGGGAAATATACAGTCTCTGAATTTGTTGCTACATCCCAACCTCTCGAAAACCACTTCCGTACTAAGAATTCAATATCTTTTTTTTTCTGCTCACTGGAACACTATCAAATCTGTAACATTCTGTCTGCAGTCGTAGGCGTTAACGGGATGTGATAGCCAGGGGTCGATAAAGTAGGGGGGTGTTTTTACCAATTTTTTTTGTTTTACTCGGCATTTCGCGACGAAGGCACAGAATGGATTTTCGCAGAGGCATTCGACGTATTATATGGTGAAGTATTGCCGTAGACGAATAAACGTATTGAAATCGAAAAATAGTTTGTTTTCGTAAATTACAATCTGTAAAACAGGGTAAAAAAATGGCCGGTCGGGGCTCGACTCTCATATGCTGACCTTATTATTCAAGTTCGCGCGGTATCCAGCACTGAAATGTATAGCGACGTCAATTCTACGACCTCGCACGAACCGAATGATCCGTTTATTTATGAATATTACTTGAAAATGGGAGCGTGATTTGCAATGCTGCATTTCGTCGACTTCGACCGAGTCAAAGCGGGTCTTGACAGTTAGCGCGAGGGAAGAAAGAGACAGAAGACTGTGGGGTGAACTTCATACCGGTCAACATTGAACACGTTCAGTGTATGTAACTGTCAAAAACCGCTTTGACTCGGTCGAAGTCGACGAAATGCAGCATTGCAAATCACGCTCCCATTTTCAAGTAATATTCATAAATAAACGGATCATTCGGTTCGTGCGAGGTCGTAGAATTGACGTCGCTATACATTTCAGTGCTGGATACCGCGCGAACTTGAATAATAAGGTCAGCATATGAGAGTCGAGCCCCGACCGGCCATTTTTTTACCCTGTTTTACAGATTGTAATTTACGAAAACAAACTATTTTTCGATTTCAATACGTTTATTCGTCTACGGCAATACTTCACCATATAATACGTCGAATGCCTCTGCGAAAATCCATTCTGTGCCTTCGTCGCGAAATGCCGAGTAAAACAAAAAAAATTGGTAAAAACACCCCCCTACTTTATCGACCCCTGGCTATCACATCCCGTTAACACATGACCAGTAAATAAGGGAACAGTCCACATTTCGTTACAGTGTACATCGCTCGATTATTCTCTCTCTGAAGACAAAAATCGTTCGTATGATAACATTGGCAATATAACAATCTATTATCATAAAACATGACATGCTATGTAACAGGATTATAGGTAGAATTTGTGTGTAATAAGTACTCTCGATACAGGTACGTCTTCAACTTTACATCGTTCTGATAAAAGGTTCTCACTCTTATCTAATATATTGTAACTTTCTCTGCGTATGTCTCACGGCAGAAGGCCGCGAAATTACGCTAGCTCGGGTGAATTCTTTGTCACGCGTATGATTTGGAGCCCCTACAAGGAAAAATGTGAAAAACCTATTGTTACCCTAATATAGACTTGGGATTGCACACTTTCAGACTCGGGTACCGATTAAAGCTATACCGTTGCTGTCTGAGTGTTACGCACCGAAGCTGCCTCCCTAATACATACTTGGATAATCTTACACTCTCAGACTCGGGTACCAATTAAAGCTGTACCGTCGCTGCCTGAGTGTTAGACTACCGGAGCTGCCTTCTTTTAAGCTAGCTAAACACGATTTTATTTCCAAGTGATTTTAGCTGAAAGGAATTTATGTTAATTAAAGAAATGAAACAAGACACGAAATGAAAGACAATAGATTCGGATTGATTATTATATTGATTCGATTTTCTCTATCGAATTTTACTTAATCTAATATTTACAGAAATGAAATAAACTAAAAATGTGGCTCGATATAATCAAATGATAATCTCTATTCTAATTGTTTTTCTATTTCTATTTGCTTTTTGTTTCTGTTTGTTTTGTTCTATTTTGAAGTTATAATTACTGCTTTGGCTGATTATACTTTTTCTTTTGTTTTGAGTTTAATCTAAATTGCTGCTTTAGCCAATTTATATTTTCTCGATTTTTGCTTCTACGTTAGGTAAGATCTCGCTTTGAGTAACTTCCTATTTCAATTTTATTCTTTTCTATGGTAAGACCTCGCTTTGAGTGACTACCTATTTGAGGTTATGTGAGTTTATCTTTAGTTATGAGTCGATTGACTGCTCTAGTACTAATCGCTGGCTACTGCCTCAGCGTGCCAGCTTATATAGTAGTTCTCGTGACGTCACGTCAGGGTCTTCTGATCGGATCGGCGCGAGGCTATTTGCGCGGTCGTATGTAGCTTGTTTGGTCGATCTACCGGGTGGTATAGTTCGAACACGTTACAATATATGGGCCATTCCACGTGAACCGGATCAGTCACCTCTCGGATATTTTTTTAATTTCGCATGCCGATTGTCCTTGGGGAGTTAGATTTTTGTGCCAAAGGATTTTTCAATTAGTGCAAAATTCGTTGAGTTATTTGCATAAACAAATTCGAGCAAGGTTTTTTTCAAAAATTCATAACTCCGCCAAAAATGACGCTAGACTCAATTTTTTTTATTTCTTCAGCTTACGCTGAAAGATTCATAGAATGTATAAAAAAATATGTACTTCGAAAAAAGTTTGTTCATCCATTGTTTATTTAACAATTAAGTTTTCAAAGATTTTCAAAACACACAGTGACACGATCAAAAATTTTTTTTAAAATACTGACATATACTTTGAACTATACTACAGCCTGTGAATTAATTTTAAGGACATGTTATTTTTTGTTTTCGAGTAAAAAATCATTGAAGTTGGCGGCGCGCGCCAATTCCGAGTCGACCGACGCCGCGCCGCGTGGAATGTATAATGGCGTGCGTTAGACTGCTGTTCGCCGCTACTCGGCGGACGCGTAACAGCGGTATTCAAGAGTAATTTTCACAATGAGGGACACGATTTAAAAATCTGAAAAAAATACTGTAGTTTCCTAATGGCAACTATAAGCGACACGTTAAGTTTCGAGAACGTGTTCTTTTTCGTTTTTGAAATATTACAGTTTCAAATCCTAATATGTATGCAAGCATGTATGCTAAGATTCTAAACTGCAATATTTCGAAAACGGAAAGGAACACGTTCTTGAAACTTAACGTGTCGCTTATAGTTGCCATTAGGAAACTACAGTATTTTTTTCAGATTTTTAAATCGTGTCCCTCATTGTGAAAATCACTCTTGAATACCGCTGTTACGCGCCCGCCGAGTAGCGGCGAACAGCAGTCTAACGCACGCCATTATACGTTCCACGCGGCGCGGCGTCGGTCGACTCGGAATTGGCGCGCGCCGCCAACTTCAATGATTTTTTACTCGAAAACAAAAAATAACACGTCCTTAAAATTAATTCACAGGCTGTAGTATAGTTCAAAGTATATGTCAGTATTTTAAAAAAATTTTTTGATCGTGTCACTGTGTGTTTTAAAAATCTTTGAAAACTTAATTGTTAAATAAACAATGGATAAGCAAACTTTTTTCGAAGTACATATTTTTTTATACATTCTATGAATCTTTCCGCGTAAGCTGAAAAAAAAAATTGAGTCTAGCGTCATTTTTGGCGGAGTTATGAATTTCTGAAAAAAACCTTGCTCGAATTTGATTATGCAAATAACTCAACGAATTTTGCACTAATTGAAAAATCCTTTGGCACAAAAATCTAACTCCCCAAGGACAATCGACATGCAAAATTAAAAAAATATCCGAGAGGTGACTGATCCGGTTCATGTGGAATGGCCCATATACTTAAACTACTCAGGATTCTTGGGCACACTGATATGTGTCGATAAAATACGTTTATCAAATATCTTCATTTGGGGTGCTTCGTTTCCGGTGAACTTTTTTTTTCTCGCTTCATTGACGAAATATTGTTGTGTGTTCTCGAAAAGAAACCCCTACCAAGTTTGAGCCGTTAATTCCAATTCTAAGACCGATCTAAACCGTTTTCAAATTCTCACATTTGAACAGCATGTAAATTCGCCGATTTTTTTTCCAATCATCTAATGCTTATCTGCGTTTCGCGTTTTCGCCTTGAAATGGTGATTTGCATGTGGGGAATTGATCATTCTTCAAAAGTGCCCACTGTGATTTTCGTGTGACGCGAGTTGTTTCACCTGTTCCAACCTCAAAAGTCGTTTTTTAAGCATAACTCATATATTTTCGTCGATATCTGGAAAACGGCGTGAAACTAAAAGAAATATGTGAACGACAGATTCACAGGATAGCGGGACTTCAATTTGTATATTACATATTTTACATAACCATTTTATTTATGAATATTCAAGTCCCAATATCTTCGAAATAGAGCCTTTTTTGTTGAGAATTAAATTTCCTGTAAATTTGTTATTCATTCATTTTTATTATTCTTTGAGCTTCACGCCGTTTTCCAGATATCAATGAAAATATGTGAATTATGCTTAACAAATGATTTTGGAGCTTGAAACACGTGAAACAACTCGAGTCACACGAAAGTCACAATAGGCACTTTTGAAGAATGATCAATTCCCTACAAGCAAATCGCTATCTGGAGGTGATAACACGAAATGCAGCTGAGCATTAGATAATTGAAAAAAATCGGCACATTTACACGCTTTTCAAATAGGAAAATTTCAAAACGTTTTATTGCGCCCGATCGGTCTTAGGATGGGAATTAAGGGCTTGAACTTGGTGGAAGTTTCTTTACGAAGACAAAAAATAATATTTCGTCGATGGAGCGAAAAAAAGTTTCTGGGAGATGAAGCACCCTAATCTACATGTAGGTACTTTCAACATTCAGTCAGCCCTTCAACGACCTCTTCATCGTTCACCAAAATTGAACCAACTTTTTCTGTGCATGCATACACCAATACTTTAGGATTGGCACGGAATGTATCTTTCAATTTTGCTTCTTTTTGGCATGTATCATTGTATTCCAGCCAGTTTCCCCCACTTCGGCGGCAAATCGCTGTATAATGACCGATGCCATCGTCAGATCGCCTTGTTTTGACTGTAGGCCCTCTGTAATTGACGAGTCCTACAAGCTGGTAGATATCTTGGGATATAGGATTCCGGAAAATGCTTGGAATGCTGTTAAGTTTCATAAGATCATCATCCTGTTCAAGGTCAAATACATCAAAAAGGACAAGATCTCCTGAAATTAAAGCGGATGATGATAACATGGGTGGATCGTAGACTGAGAACAGTGCGAAATAACTTGAGGAAAAATTGATACAGTGGAGATAGATAAACCCCAAGGATTTCTTAATTCGAAGACAAAAAAGGATTATAAAACATTTCGACGGCTGAGCGGAATTTCATCCTATCTCAAATTGTGTTTGGAAACTAACCTATATCAAATGACGATAGAAAGCTAGCCAATCTCAAATTTTGACTGAAAACTATCGGTGAGTCCTCCCGAAATCTGAGACTAAAGTTCCTGTACCAACACTTCCAGGGTCTGATAATTTAGGATCTACAGAAGATCTTAGTCGACCAATCACAGGGCTTATTGATCAAGACAGGGCCACCCTGCTGGAAGTAAATTGATAGAGGAGGATAGAGATTTTCGGATAGAAAAAGATACAGACTTCCTATCCCTGGCAACTACATACTTTGCATCCCAAAAAGTGATCAAGTTCTATCCCTGAGTCTATCCCTCACGTTTTACCGAGTTTATCTTTTTCTATCCTAAGGTAAATCATTGGAGTTAATAAATTTATATCATTTTCTATCCACATTTATCTATCCATCGCTATCCACAAAGTATCTCCGAAGGTCTATCCATCTGAATACCCACTCGAATCTTTTATTGTCGGCGGCCATTTTTTTTTCTGTTAAAAAAAATTGAATCATGACGAATATTCAGAGTTGGATAGATTCAGACGGCGGAGTGTGTGGTGGGGTAGAGCTATGAAATCTTTTTCTCATTTTCATCGCTCAGTCAGGGATTCGAACCCTCGACGGTCAGATTATTAGTCGCACACCATATGCGCTGCGCTACGCTCTCGTCTTGTCGTTATAGTACACTTATTCTATACAATCACTGTGATGGGGTGGGGACTTATGAAAGTCAACGGATAGAATCTTTATCCACTTGAATCACTTTGGATCCTTTGGATAGGAAGGGATGAAGATAATGAATCAACCTATCAACGGTCTATCTTTACGAATCTCTTGCTATCTTCTTTTGAGTCCAAACCAGGGCCTATCCTTTCCAATCTCTCATTTCCTTTCTAATCCTATCCACCATCCATCTACGTGAATCTTCTTCTATGCGATTTGGATCCAAACTAGGGCCTTTCCTTCTCAATCTCTAATTTCCTATCTAATCCTATCCACCGCCAATCTACGTGAATCTTCTACTATCTTATTTAGATCTAAACTAGAGCCCATCCTTTTCAATCTCTGATTTCTTATCCGATTCTATCCACAGCTTATCTATCTGAATCCCTCTGATGGTCCGCTTAAAATAAGAATCGCGCATATCTTTGCGTATCCCCAATTTCTTATCCATTCCTAACTATCTGAATCCCATTCGATGCCTATTCAAATTCAAAGTCGCGCCTATCCGTTTGTATCCCTATTTTCGGTTCCATTTCTATCCACAGTCTATCTATCTAAATCTTTCTGATGGTCTGTTCAAATTCAAAGTCCCGTCTATCATTTTGTACCCTCAATTTCGTATTCACTCCTATCCACAGCCTTTTCATTTCACTCCCATTCAATGCCTATTTGAATTCGAAGTCCCGCCAATCCGTTTGTATCCTTAATTTCGCATTTACTTTTATCCACAACCTATCTATCTAAATCCCTCTGATGGTCTGTCCAAATTCAAAGTCCCGCCAATCCGTTTGTATCCCTAATTTTGTCGGATGTCTGCGGAATAGAGAAAAGTATATTTTGATCTAGGTATGAAAAAATAAATAAAACTGGATTTCCGAGGTAGAAACGGATTCGCATGGATAGCGGGTGGATTGATTTGGATAGGATATGGAGGATAGAAAGAGATGGACCGACTTTGGATCGAGACCCGGATAGAAACGGATTCGCACGGATAGCGGGTGGATTGATTTGAATAGGATATTGAGGATAGAAAGAGATAGACTGACTTTGGATCAAAATCCGGATAGAAACGGATTCGAATAGATAGCGGGTGGATTGATTTGGATGAATTTTCTGTATCTATTTGAATCCAAAAGATTCGAAAAGATTTAATTAGATAGATGTTCTATCCATTTACTTCCAGCAGGGTAGCACGCGTACGTTGTGGTATCATTTTTTAAAAAAATTTCCTGGAACATTTTTTTTTTACGGAACCAAAAAATTCGGCCGGAAAGAGGTTAAGATCAAATTAAAACTGGATTTCAGAGGTAGAAACGGATTCGAATGGATAGCGGGTGGATTGATTTGGATAGGATATTGAGGATAGAAAGAGATGGACCGACTTTGGCTTGAGACTCGGATAGAAACGGATTCGAATGGATAGCGGGTGGATTGATTTGGATAGGATATTGAGGATAGAAAGAGATGGACCGACTTTGGCTTGAGACTCGGATAGAAACGGATTCGAATGGATAGCGGGTGGATTGATTTGGATAAGATATTGAGGATAGAAAGAGATAGACTGACTTTGGATCGAGATCCGGATAGAAACGGATTCGAATGGATAGCGGGTGGATTGATTTGGATAGGATATTGAGGATAGAAAGAGATAGACTGACTTTGGATCGAGATCCGGATAGAAACGGATTCGAATGGATAGCGGGTGGATTGATTTGGATAGGATATTGAGGATAGAAAGAGATAGACTGACTTTGGATCGAGATCCGGATAGAAACGGATTCGAATGGATAGCGGGTGGATTGATTTGGATGCATTTTCTGTATCCATTCGAATCTAAAAGATTCAAAAAGATTTAATTGGATAGATGTTCTATCCATTTACTTCCAACAGGGCAGTTCAAGAGTGTAAGTCGAGCAATGCCCGCGTCAGATAGATTCTTATCGCCCGACGTTTCAGTCCGACTTCTGAATGAGTATGATGGCTTCGTCTCCTGGAGATATCTTCGTATGGCATACGCATCCGTTCTCGTAGTCGAGGTTCTCGGCTTCGTAGTTCTCGTATTCGAGGTCCTTTGCTTCGTATTTTTCGTAGTCCAGGTCCTCGGCTCCGTAGTTCTCATGGTCCAGGTCCTCCGCTTCGTATTTCTCGTAGTCCAGGTCTTCGGCTTCGTAGCAAAGGACCTGGACTACGAAAAATACTGAGCAAAGGACCTCGAAAACGAGAACTACGAACCCGAGGACCTGGACTACGAGAACGGATGCGTATGTCGTACGAATATATCTCCAGGAGACGACGCCATCATACTCATCCAGATGTCGGACTGAAACGTCGGGCGTTAACAGTCCATCCGACGCGGGCACTGCTCAACTTACCCTCTTGAACTGGTCCTATCTTGGTCAATAAGCCCTGGGATTGGTCGACTAAGATCTTCTGTAGCTCCTAAATTATTAGACCCTGCACACCTGATATGCACCGTCCAACCTGAATCGCCGTGTAGAGAGACCGCCACAGTGGTACCAACTCAATTTCGGAGAAAACGAATGTCTTCTGGAGATAGGCTAGTTTTCAAACACAATTTGAAATAGGCTAGTTTCCAAACGCATTTTGAGATAGGATAGTTTTCAGTCAAAATTTGAGATTGGCTAGTTTCCAATCGTCATTTGATATAGGCTAGTTTCCAAACACAATTTGAGATAGGATGTTATTCCGCTCAGCCGTCGATTTGTGGTTTCAAAACGGAATTTCACCTAACGCAGTGATAACAGTTGTTTCCCAGCCGGAACAAGTTTCGGATAGACACCTTTTTGGTCCTCTCAGTTCAATGTGGTCGTGAATAAGATTTTCAAATGTTTCTTGACTGCGTACAATCGATCGTTCAATTTCAGGCACTGGTAAGAGTTTTATGCGAGCTGGACAACCGCAATCGCATGTTGATGTTTCGACGACAGATGGCGTTTCCTTGAATAAAGACCGAGCTAATGAACCCGCGTTGGCTTGGCAATTGATGAGTCTACATCCACCGTGCATTGAGTTCAGATGACTTTTGTATAACTGGATTAATATTTCCGCACGCAATTTGTAAGAATGTGTTCTTAACCCTTTTTCGAGGATATCTAAGGCCATCTCAATCAGAGAGTTCTTTTCTCTCAATCTCTCCATCTGCAATAAACGAAAAAGTTATGCAACTGCCGGTCGGATGAATACACGAACGCATCCGAAATCACAAATTGGACGAATATACCTAAAGCATGCACGACCAAATATTATGCTAGACCGAAGAAACGGACATTCAACGTTTTTTGCCTCAATAATGAGTGCCTAGGTACAATATTTTAAATTTAACCTTCATAACTTACGTACGTAATTAGTTCAAGATATCGTTAGTTCGTTCAATCAATTCGGAGAAATTGCGTTGTACATACCGTTTGTCTCAGCATCGGCCTATCACACAACGCAGATAACATAATTTGAAGGAGACTATCGAAGCAACATGTGTTGTAGAAACACACTTTCTCATTTCCAATTCGTATTGCCTGAAGCGCATTTGTACTACCAGATTTTATAATTGGTAATTGTCGGTTCTTTTCGAATGTCAATTTATCGCGAATTTCGTGAGCGTTCGTGCCCAAATATCTTGCCCGTCGTCCTTTCTTTTTTTCAGATCTGCCCTGGCCTCGCCAATCTTCCACTTCACGTGCTGCGAGGATTTGCGGGATACCTCGCGTACGACTGCATGCGATACAGAGTCGGCGTTCCCCATAACCTTCCTCCGTTCCTTCCAGAGGGATTGAACATTGGCTTAATGCATGTACAGATATTTCACATATTGCACACAAGTGCGCCCCTGATGGTTCATCCTGAGCAGCACATGCCGGGCATAAGCTCGCCTCAAGTTTACCGTTATTGGCTGAACATTCTTCTCCTTCTTCTGGAGGTGGCGATGGTATAAACAAAATATCAGTTTCGGAATCTTTCGGTTCTATTTGAGTATCCGAATGTGGCGGTGATTTGGTACTGCTACATGCTGATTTCGCATTAACTATTTTAATGCGGCCGTTTATGTAGTCTACGTGTTTCTGAAGAAACACATCCGGTCTCATTGGCGTCGTAGAGTACTTCAAGAGATGGCTTTTGATTTTATTAAATTCTCCCTCCACCGGAGCACTGGAAGCTGGTACGCGCCCGTAGCCAAATTCATTCCTCTTAACACTTGACCATAGTGGCAGTTGCTTCAAGTCTTTTACAAGTTTTTCGGCCAATCTCGGAAGATAATGTGCGTTTTCGCGATCCCCGATCTCGTGTTTTGCTATTGCTACTTCTCGTTCAATGTTTGCCGTCCACACTGTAGTCCACTGATTTTCCGTACAGTCATCATTTGTGGCATTAGCTCCATCCTCGTTAAATTCTTTATTAGCTGGATTCTCATGAGAGTCGTTACACTATATTGAATTGACGAAGAAAGGATTGAAATGTATTAAATTAGCAATAAGTTTTTTCGATCGAGTATCCGTAAGTACGCCTTTTCGGTCGTGCTTCGCGGCCGTAAAGTACGACTCTACGGACACGTCCGTAAAGTCCTTTACGGTCGCAAAACACGACCGAAAAGGCGTACTTATTACGGATACTCGATCAAAAAATGTTGTTCGCACCTCGGCCGTAAGATTTTACGGCCTCGTGAGGATTGTGCGTTCCTCGGACCGCTTCGCCGGTCCTCGGACGCGTCATCCTCACGAGGCCGTAAAATTCTACTTCACGGCCTAGGTACAGAAAATACTTCAATTGAACAGGTAAACATTCATAGATCAGGCTACATGGGGGTCGATGAAATACAGTTGATGAATTCCCTAAAGTCCACAATAAGCGAACGGGTTAGGTTTAATATAACTGAATTTATCTCGCATGGAAGTAACTTCTTACACACAAAAGCAATAACTACATCAATTTGATTGCTATGTATTAACTGAGCTATTGGTGAAATCAGTAGAAATTTGGAAGAAAAATCGATTAAGTGGTTTGAGAATAAACAAAATGCAATAAGATAAATCAAATATCAGTCGCTTCCATTGATGTTATGCAACGTAGTGATGGACCGACGTGAAAAATATTTCATTATTGTTCCAGAAGAGAGTCCTGCGAACAACTACACGGTTCTACAAATTCAGGTGAAGTTGAGGGCGAGAAATGAAACTTACGTCCGACTTACGCCATTCGATAGATTTTGTCAAGCTGAATCCAACGGTGTTTAAGAAATTTCGCTACAACATCTAGTTTCCGAGAAGAAAATTGCTAAAGTCGCGTAATCGGTTGAAAATGGCATTTTTCAAAAAATTCCAAGTCAATGAACGTTAGACGAAATTGAATAAGAAAAAATGACAGAATCTAGTTGACGGATTATTTTATCTGATCTAATAAACCTCATTCAACTACGTGGCGTAATCATGCTGGAAAAAAAATCATATAAATCATCAACTTCCCATTGTTAAAGTGAACGATGCCATTTTTAACCGATTGCGCAACTTTGACATTTGTTTTTTTCGGAAAATAGATGTTCTAGCGAAATTTCTTGAACAACGTTGGATTCAGCTAGACAAAATCTATCGAATGGCGTAAGTTTCATTTCTCGCCCTGAACTTGACCTGAATTTGTAGAACCGTGTTATTGAATCATACAACATATTCATAAAGCTATCGCTAATGACAACTCTACACTCTCTTAATAATGACGACGGTAAGTCATTTGAATTGAAGTATAGATAGATACTCATTGTAATATTGTTCAGGGCATAACAAGAATATAGTAACTCAAAATGGCAATAGACCATCTCGACGCCTGGGTGGAAGAAGATCGTATCTCGGAACACCGGTGAAGAAGATCGTAACTCGGTTAACCTTTGAAGAAGATCGTAACTCGGTCAACGCTTGAAGAAGATCGTAACTCGGCTAACCGTTGAAGAAGATCGTAACTCGCCAAATCCCGTATATCATCATATGGGTTTTTGCGACTTACGATTTTCTTCAACGGTGAGCCGAGTTACGATCTTCTTCAAGCGTTGACCGAGTTACGATCTTCTTCAACGGTTGACCGAGTTACGATCTTCTTCACCGGTGTTCCGAGATACGATCTTCTTCCGCCCAGGCGTCGATCTGTAGATGTAAAAAAAGAATATCAGAGTTTCCATACTTGGATGAGCAAAAAATCGTCAAAAGTAGCTCGGTATAAAACCTCTGCAAAGAATATATTATGTAATATCCTGAAATACAGAGTCTGTACGTACCTCGATTGTGACACCCTCAACCAAATTATTTAGACGTACGTTCGATGTGCTAGGTTCTTGCGGGTTAATTCCATCCCGAAATTCAACCGATACGTCTGTGATTAAAGTTTTTAGTTCCATCTTTGCCTCTTCGCACTGCGATATACGCCCACCGGATAACGATCCGTCAGTTTCGCAACGTGAAGCTATTAGAATATTTTTAACAATGCAGCGAGCTGAACTGACATCTTGTGCAACCACCAGCTTCCCGATAGCGGCCAGGTAAAAAATTCTGATGCGTTGGGGAACATTTTTTAGGAACGTAGCATATTTTTTTATAAAATGTGCAACATCAATGCGCACGTAACACGGTGGCAGATCATGACTCATACATGCATTCGCATGCTCTTCGATAGTACCATATGTCGTGAAGGTACGAATCACTGCAGTCAACAGAGCCCTGCTCGAGTCGGTTGTAACCTCGCGTGGAATTGGTGCCCCAGACCGGACCCATTCCATCAACCAATATTGAATGGAATTGGTATGGTGGCTCTCAGTCATCATTTGTGATACGGAAAATTGGCCATCGTCGCAATTAATCACACACTGATATAGAAATATGTGTTTACAGTGGGCTTTGTCAGGTTTCTCGATTTTTTTTATGATGCTACCAGTGGCGTCAATTGAAACGCAACTATTGCAGTTCGCTCGGTAAGTTTGCGTCTGAAAGTTGGTCCAGTAGTGGACGAAAAATGGGTCCAAGCCGATGCTATGAACAATAGTCTTCAGATTGGTAGCCTTCATAATGGCGACTGCCTTGATAGGATCTGGATCAAAATATTGGCGACACATATATTCCTGCTTAGCTACACTGAGAACTGCGGATGAATAGAGGTGTGGCGGTTCCGGATCTCCGTGCGTCATTAATTGGTCGGCCTTTTCCGCACGATATACGTGCACAGCTTTATGCATCAATTCTTTGGCAACTGTTTCTCGGATCGGGGCTCGAAGATATCGTTTACCACACGTTCCGAGTCCTTTCGTCACTGTACAATTTAGATGCACGTTACTGTCGTGTTCATCAACGTCTTGTATAGTACAACGCAATTTGCTGCCACAAATGCAATTGCCTGTGAATAACGTATCAACTTAAAGGAAACGTCACGTGCTTAACATTAATACTGAAAATAATTTGTATCGTGCCATTTATAGAAAAAAAACCATTAAATGAAATAACGACAAGATTTGATCATTCCAACATTTTGCTTTTAAACGACGCTGGCCGCCATGTCAGATATTCTACCACACTCTACATGGTCGAACGCAATAGTATAAATTTCATTGGCACTATTCGAAAAACACAAAAAAAAAAAACATGAAACAAAAACGCAACAGAAAGTAGCATATACGGTAGAGTGGATCGAATATGCGTTTTTTCGAAATCAACTTAATCAGTGAGAAAATATTATTTTTTATGATGTCATAAATAGCTCTGCAAAAAAAATCCTCAAACTATTTCTTTGGCTTGCACAATCTCGTCAAAATTGAAATCAGGAAAAAATTATTTAAATACACTATTTGATAGGAAATTTTATCCTATACGAAGAGGTCCTAAGACTTGATGGTGTAAATGTAGTAATTCTCGAGAAAAATGTAATTTCAGGAGAAAGCGTATGGCCCCACGTGAAACAGATCAGTCACCTCTCGGATATTTTTTTAATTTTGCATGTCAATTGTTCTCGGGGAGTTAGATTTTTGTGCCAAAGGATTTTTCAATAAGCGCAGAATTCGTTGAGTTATTTACATTAACAAATTCGAGCTAGTTTTTTTTTTCAAAAATTCATAATTCCGCCGAAAATGACACCGAACTCAATTTTTTTTTTTGTTTACGCCGAGAGTGTCATAGAATGTATAAAAAAATATCTATTATGAAAAAAGTTTGTTCATTCCTTGTTGATTTAACAATTAAGTTTTCAACAATTTTTAAAACACTCAGTGATACGATTTAAACATTTTTTTGAAATACTGACCTACTTTGCACAATACTACAGTAGACTGTTTCAAAAAACCGACTATTTTGTTTTTTTAAAAGAACATTGAAAAATCGTCAGAGTATGTATAAACAAAGACCCTGGTAAAATATGAGCCCTCAATATTAATATTTAAAGGTGGCGCTTTTCAATTTTCTATTTCCATTTGAATCGCATGGGAAAAAATTTTTCTGAACTTTAGAATTTCATTACTCAAAAACGAAATATTTTACAGTAATAACTAAGATAGATTTTTGTAGGAAATTTAACGCTCTATAAAAAAGGTTTGAATGAAAATTTGCGTGAGGCGAGCCGTTTCGGAGTTATCAAGCCTCAACCATTGAACTGTTCAAAATAATGATCATTTTTACTCATGAATGATAAAATTACTCACTCACTGTTGATTAATTACATTTATTGATCAACATTTTATTGAAAATTTATACCGGGAAGAAATCTTGATAGTATACAGTCGACTGCCGTCGATTGCGCATGCGCCAAATAATTTATGTTTATTGGTCGGTAAGATCGTCCCGCGGCAGTATTATGACGTCGTAGGCCGCGGGACGATCTTACCGACCAATGAAAATAAATTATTTGGCGCATGCGCAATCGACGGCAGTCGACTGTATACTATCAAGATTTCTTCCCGGTAGATATTGGTTTTAAAGTTGATAATAGTGGGTATTTGAGTTATATGAGTCGATTTTGTCGCGTTTATCATTCATGAGTAAAAATTATCATTACATATTTTGAACAGTTCAATGGTTGAGGCTTGATAACTCCGAAGCGGCTCGCCTCGCGCAAATTTTCATTCAAACCTTTTTTATAGAGCGTAAAATTTCCTACAAAAATCTATCGTATAGCATTTTCGATTTGCTGCTCTAGTGTGCCTGAGTGCACTTTTATCCTTTTCTATCTCCTATACCTATCAGAGTGCGATAGAAGTACACTCAGAGCGCCACAGGGCAGAAAATCAAAATCGCTATTAGTTATTACTGTAAAGTAGTTCGTTTTTGAGTAATGAAATTCCAAAGTTCATAAAAAAAAAATTCCCATGTTATTCAAATGGAAATAGAAAATTGAAAAGCGCCACCTTTAAATATTAATATTAAGGGCTCATATTTTACTAGGGTCTTTGTTTAGACATACTCTGAAGATTTTTCAATGTTCTTTGAAAAAAAAACAAAATAGTCGGTTTCTTTGAAACAGTCTGATACTACAGTCAGTGAATTGATTTTAAGGACGTATCATTTCTTGTTTTCGCGTAAAAAACATTGAAGATGGCGGCGCGCGCTCATTGCGAGTACGCCGCGTGGAAGCTAATGGCGTTCGTTAGACGGCTGTTCACTGCTACTCGACGGACGCGTAGCAGCCGTATTCGAAATTCATTTTCACAATGATGGACAAGATTAAAAAATCTGAAGAAAATACTGTAGTTTCCTAATGGTAATTATGAGCGACACGTTGAGTTTCAAGAACGTGTTCCTTTTCGTTTTTCTACTATCGCAGTTTGGACAAAGAATTGACGTCGTAGAAAAAAACCCTTGAGACAAAAGTTTTGTATTTTTTCGTGTAAAATGTGAATCTATAAAAAAAAGTATACGTTCCCATTGAAAAACACGATGTTGACCTCCGTATAACCATGTAAACCTCCACCGAATGAATAGTACGATAGCAAAAAGCTCCCTTCAAACCATGAAACTTTTATTCGAAACATCTTTCTCTAAAATACGTTGTTCCCCATGAAAAGATAGACCATAGGTCCAGTACAGAACCAGTACTGCAGCCGGCACCACTCACTCCGGCCCAACTCTCATTGCCAGTAGTGGCTCAATTCCGGTAAATAGCTGGATTGATACGATCGGTCCCACGGTTGGCACCAGCACTGGGCCAAAATAACTAACCAGTGTTGGTCCAGGGCCGAGTATTTTGCCAATCCTTGGTCCAAGATTGTCCGGGTTTTGATTACATATTATTGCAACGACAAAATGTGATAAAAAAATTTACTAACGAACGTTCTATCATCAAAGTTGATTATTTATAATTCACCGCATGTGAATGAAAACGCATTTTCGCTGAAAAAACCGCCGCCGATATATTTCTCCTAACCGGGATTTGAACCCACGCCGCTCGCTCGTTTATGTTACTAGTCGCACGCCCTATCCACTACGCCAAACTACCTATTGGTAATAATTTCAATGTTTTCCTATATATAGCACAGCTTCATGCGAAGAATTCCATGTTATCTCAATGAATCAAAAACCTTTACCCCCACCGATTTTATTAGCGATTTCATACAATTATGATGGTTTTTAAGTCCAAAACACTGCTTTAATTGGGAAAAAATAATTTTATCGAGCTGTTTTTGATTATGGAGTTTCGACAACTCAATATAGCGCCGTGATCGATTTTTCCTTTCAATTCTAAAAAATGCGACGAACATTCTCCCTAGCGTGGATACCAGACTTTGAATAGTTGTCGTTGAGTACAGTAAAGTAGCATTCGGCCAAGCTTGTCTCTTCCTTGGGCAAAGCGTCAAATCCAATTGTTGGTTAGTACCGTTGAGACAATGCTGGGAAAAGCAATGGCCAGTGGCATTTTAACAAGTCTTGTCCGCCGAGCTTGGCCCAAGCATGGGCCAATATTGTTTCTTTATCCACCATTGGGAACACAGGCATCCGTCGGTTATAGATTCAGGGCTGATACTGGTGAATATTTCTGATATTAGCTCGTCAATATTCGCCCAGTAGTGTTGGAGCTCCAGAAAATGTTTCTCATTCATCGAGTCAGGGCCAGTACTGGTGGATATTTCTGGGACCGGTATGCCAACATTGGCCCGATAATGGCACAGCTTCGGATACCGATTTTCGGTTAAGAGTCAGGGCCGGTACTCGGCCATTTTGTCAACCAATACTGGACCATGACTGGCTCAGTCATGGCTGACGAGATTTGGCTGCCTGGTCTGAACCAGTACTGGGCCGTATTACTACCATTGGCAAACTTTTCATGGGTCGTTAGATATTCAGCTGTATCGGCTTACATGGCCCACCCAATATACGCTTTCTCCTGAAATTACGATGTTTTTGAAAACGACTACATTTACACCATTAAGTCTAAGGACCTTTTTTTTGTAGAGAATACAATTTCCTATCATATATTGTGTTTGGATAATTTTTTTCTTAATAATGACTCTGACGAGTTTGTGCAAGACGAGAAAATGGTTTGAAATTTTTTTCTTTTGCACACTTTTTCTTGACATAAAAAATAATATTTTCACACTAATTAATTTGATTTTGGAAAAAGCGGATATTCGACCCACTCTAATATAGAGTGCGAAATATGAGTGAGTGAAATATGCGTGGGTACGTTACGGCGTTCGCTAGCAGTCGAAACGCTCGACGCTCAAGCACGCACACAACCTGCGCGTACGCTTCTTACCGCCAGATTAGCTACGCTTCAATTACACAATTATTATAAGAAATCTATAACTTTTCAACTAATTACAATTAAAAATTATTAGGAATTAAAATTTATTTCTGCGCACGAAATCTGCAACAAAATTTGTCCAATGGAATTTGAATAGTCCTTTTTCGGGTAGTACTTTTTTAATAAAATCATGTGAAACTCACATTAAGGTAGCTCATCAGATACCGCTAAAGTCGTTGAGTGTATAAAAATCAAACAATTCCTAACAATTTCGGTTTGTATTTCTAAATTATTGATATGAACTATAGAGGTCATCAATATAACAATTATAAGATTTTTCAGTAACAGCTGATCGAGCAGACGTTGCCATGTCGATTTTGGTTCCCGTTTCTCATCAATTTTTACTGATTATTGTTAATATGAACGAAACTGTACGGTGATTCGTCATGAAATGAGTGGCGACATTTTTTATTATTTTTTTCAGATTTTGACTCGAAGATTCAGATTTCAATCTTTATTCACAACTAAGTTACAGCAAAATTATGGATTTTCACATAAGACACTGGGTTAAATCCTGATTTTTCAAAATTGATTTGTAAAAAAACTAAAACGGTCATTGAATCGAGCAAAAAATTAAGTTTGAAAGCCTAATAATATTTTCCGGCGATTCTTTGTAGTTTTCAAAAATCTTTAAATTCTATGGAGCTAATGAGCTACTTTAAAGGAGAATCAAAACTGAAAAGATTCACGTACTTTCAGCACGCTTATCATGACATTGAAGTTTGCATCGTTGGAACGCAACGAAATTCAAAAAAATTGAAAAAATTAAATGAACGACATTCACCAAAATTTTATTTCACGTAAATACTTTTTAGGATTGATAAAATGCTAGAAAAAATAGGGAATCATTCCGACTTCCGGAACCCACCGTTAAACGGAATTGAAATCTTTATTTTCATTTTTATTTTCTCTATTATATTATTGCACCCAGAATTATGACATGCACCGAAATTTTATTTCACGTAAATACTTTTTGGGATTGATAAAGTGCTAGAAAAAATTAGGGAACCAATCCGCCGACTTCCGGAACCCACCGTTAAATGAAATTGAAATCTCTATTTTTATTTTTATTTACTCTGTTATATCATTACACCCAGGATTACGACATTCACCAAAATTTTATTTCACGTAAATACTTTTTAGGATTGATAAAATGCTAGAAAAAATTAGGAAACCAACCCGACTTCCGGAACCCACCCTTGAACGGAAGTGAAATCTTAATTTTTTTATTTCACTCAGATTGATGACATTGCCTAAAATTTTATTTCACGTATAGTATGGCTGGCCTCATCTATTAACCACTATCCTCATAGTAGGTAATTATTCCGAGTGTGATGAAAAAAACAAGATTCAATTTCCGTTGAACGGTGGGTTCCGGAAGTCGGAATGATTCCCTATTTTTTTCTAGCATTTCATCAATCTGAAAGAGTATTTACGTGAGATAAAATTTTAGTGCATGTCATAATCCTGGGTGAAATAATATAATATAGAAATTAAATCAAAAAATAAGGACTTCACTTCCGTTTTTGGAAGTGTTCCGGAAGTCGGGTTGGTTCCCTAATTTTTTTTAGCACTTTATCAATCCCAAAAAGTATTTACGTGAAATAAAATTTTGGTGAATGTCGATCATTTAATTTTTTTTATTTTTTTGAATTTCGTTGCGTTCCAACGATGCAAACTGCAATGTCATTGCTTATCTCGTTAACCCATCTATTTTCATATTACTGTTAAACGAAAATCAATTAATCCTAATCAGTAAATTGTAACAGGAAAATAGAATTCTAACATATAAACTCAACGTCAGCGTCAAAGTCCTTAATTAAGGTTATTCATAGTCAAATTATAAGCTCGATGAACCGTGGAAAGTAGTTTAAATATCGCGCCATTACGCCATTGTCGAATTCGAGTTCAACAGCGTACAGACACCCGAACTCGATATAACTCACTCTTATGTCAACCTTCGTAGGTGACTCTTGTGCCACCTTTTTGTCTGAACTCTCACGTCGTACTTCCACGTGTTTTGTCAATTGATAAATTGTCTCGTTATAATTGATTTAGTATTAATTGCCTTATATATTTGTTTCATTGTATCAGTTTATATTGTTAAGTGATATAAAGTTGTCAAATAGGCAATAGTTTATCGTGTAATAAACATTTATCAAGGACTATAGTGTTAATAAATAAAAGACATCTAAGAGTCGGACTTTGACAACAATTTGTAAGTACAATAAACTTGTATATTCTGTCCAACTCTGTCTTTCTTTGCTCTTGGAAATTTAGATCCTCCCTACCTTGGGTCCCCCAAATGAACTCCCTCGCGAGTAGAGTCTATTTATTAAAATATTAGTTGACTAGAGCGAAGCCAATAATTTGTTTTCGTTAATTTTGATAATTAACTGGCGCCCAACAAAATTTAGTATCCCGAGCCTCGACAGCTTTGACCCGAGCCGCGTCGAGTAGAAGCGTTCAAAATAAAATAAGTTAGTTTCGTCAAATAATTAAATACTAATTGTCAGTTAGACGGAATTAACAAAGGGAGAGAACGTATTCTGTCTCAATGGCGCCCAACGTGGGGCAAGTTTGGGAAAATTGAACTCATTAATGCCAAATTTGTGAATATTGAATTAATAAGTAACGTATAAAATTCGAAAATATCCTTGGTGAATTCGAATAGTAGAGTGTTGATACTTGAGACCCGGCATAGCAACAGTATAATAACATACGCCGAGGCATACGGCCGAGTCAAGACGTAAACAAAGCCATCGTGGAGATCGTTTTCTTTCTCTCTCTCATACTATCTCTATCTACTTATATTCTCTATCTATTTATTTTCTCTGTCTATTTATTTTATTTATTTTGTAACTCTGTAATATTGTATAAATCATATGTCTGCTAATTCACGTCATCGAGTCTAGATCTTGCTCTGACCTGCTGACGTACTCAAAAAAAAAAATAGTACATACGATGAGTAGCGTGAGAGTCAAAATCGTAACATTGTCAAAATTGTAAAATATGTAATCAAAGTCAGTTATTGTCAATAGATGAAGATCTTGCTCCCATCTGTTGATAATGCTAAACGAAAATTTGATTAAAATAGAAATCGTACACCGTACATCGTTTAATCGTATATTGTCTTATTATCATAATTAGTTGATACGTTGAGATCTTGCTCCGACGTATTGACGAAATTGTTTCGCACATTGAACATTATTGTTGAAATCAACAAATCGTTGAGTAGCTAGGATCTCGCTTCGGTTACTTAACAAACCAAATTTCGCGACATCATCGGGTAGTCGAACTGTCAAAAATTCGATGTATTGTTTAAAGAAGCAACACAGGTTAGACTTGTACAAATAATTATTCAAATTAGGCTAAGAAAATTTTATAAATAATCATCGGATTGAGTACTGGCAAGAGGAATACGATTTCGGGAAAATTATAAATAAATAATGTTCGTAGCCTATTCTCCACCTAAAAGGAAACAGAATAAAAATCAAACAAAAAAAGATAACACTTATAAAACTCAAAACCCAGTCATCTCAACCGACGAGTCGAACGGAGACTATACCGCGTCAGAACAAGTCGAGCGTGCGTGTGGTGATAATTCAGCAAGTAATCATCAAAATCTGAATATGGGTAAATCAACACCAGAAAAATCAAGTTCAAATGCTCATAGTGTAGGTTTACCGCCACCATCACCTGGCATGGGAGGACGAGGAAATAATAGAACTACGCCTCCTGGCTCACCTCCACCTTTAACGCAACGAACAGAATTCATAGATGCCATGCAGCCAATTGTCAACCGAGTAAATGTCATGGAAGACACCATGAATACCCTGTTAGACAAAATAAACGGATTAGTAAGCCGAATGTTGATTGACGAGTCAAAAGAAAGCCGTTCAAGTAGGAAAACTTGTACTAGAACAAGAACAGAAACTCATAGTCATCCACACGATAACGAAGTAGGTAACTCCGCAGACGAGGGTGCAGTAGCGTTAGGTCGTCAAAATAATGACGAAAGTCAGCAACAGTCTACCTCTGTACACAATGAAAGAGTAAATCATCCCTCTAGCGCTTCTATTGCACAATCCCGTCAAATAGATCATGTAAGTCCCCCAGATCGTCAGCCATCAGCTGAAAATACGTGGGCAAACGTAAATGCATCAGATCAAAGGTCGTATCCACAGGTAGTCAGACACGGTTCTGTCGAAAAAGAATTACGCCACGTACGTTTTCAGTCAAGCTCATATCCATCACAAGGTTTCAATCCCCCAAATGTAAACGTCTTGACACAGCAAATAGCAGGCAACGCGAGCCAACCTTCTGTACAACCATTACCGTATCTCATTAGACTTAAAATCGGTCAACCGTTGCCAAACGGTCAATTCGTCGAAGAAGAAGTGTTCGTTACAGAACAACAATATCGACAGATGTTGAATCCGTCGTTAAATTTTCAAAATACATCTATAAGTACGACACAGTCAGGCTTAAACGAACGAGCTCGTAGTGTTAGTCGTGCGTCAACTCATTCCTTTAATCCAAATAATTGGACATCGTCAACTCAGTATCTAGAAACTGATCGTCAATTGCCTAGAACCAGGAGAGGAAATCTGTCTTGGAGGTCAAGTGACTCTAGTGACGATGATGAATATAATCGTCCAGTCAATTTTGCCTCTAGTTCGAACACTCAAACTAGACCGACAACACAACACGTTCCCTCTGGTAGAGTCATGAATCGTTTCTCTAGTAATAATAACAACTGTCAACCTACAGCTTCGAAAATAGGTCAAGTTGTCAATTCATGGAAAATATCTTTTCCTAAAACAGAAAAAGACCCAGAACAATTCCTGTTAATCTTAAAAGATCTTCTATCGTCTAGCGGTATACAAAAAGATTTATTTGTACCTTGTTTGTCGAAAATATTCGAAGGTGCCTATAGGTCATGGTATCTTGTCAACAAAGCATCATGGCAAACGTGGAAAGATTTCGTAAGAGCTTTCCGTGGCGATTGGGTAGTTAAAAAAGCCGACGCCGATCTATTGTATGAAGTTCGTGACCTAGTAGTAGAAAAAAATGAATCGTTAGCTGAATTTGCTTGTCGAGCTCGACTCATTTTCGAGCGTATGCAAACCCCTCCACTTTTTAGGGAACAGCTTAGGCAGATTTCAACAAAATTCAATCCACGCTTAACTTGCGAAGTCCTAAATCTGAATCATGTTAATTATACACAATTCTTCCATTATGTCAACGAGAGAAGTTATCTGTATCAAAGGTCTAATGCACAGCATAACAATAACAGTAGTAGACGCTCAGCGAGAGCTCCGGAACTAAAAGTTATGCGAGGACAGACTCACTCGTCCGACGAATCAGACGAAGACAATACAGCGAGCGATGAAGAAAATTTAACTGATAAAGATACAGAACAAAAAATCGAATTAAAATTCATTAGAAACAATAAAGGTTCAACAGACTCAAAGAAATCTTCGAAAACACCTGATTCAAAGACTTTGACTCGACAGAGACTAGAACAGAATTTAGAACGTTTTGATAATTCAGGTCAACACGAAACTACTAGTTCCGCCACCGAACGAAATAAACCTAGTCATTATAAAACTCCTTTCGATCCGACTAAGTTGTTTTGCGTGAACTGCGGTCAGACGGCACACACTGCACGTTATTGTAAGAGTGATCGACAAATCGTTTGTTATAGTTGTCGTAAAATAGGCCATGAAACGAAAAGCTGTCCAAATCATCCGGGAAACGCGAACAGCCCACAGTAACTAACCCTCAAGTTACTGTACCACAGGGCGTAGTCGAGGAAGTAAACAAAGATAATTCGGTAGAACCTGACAAAAAACGCGAGTCACTAAGTAATATCGAACAGACAAAGAACTTAGATAAGCCAAGCGTTAATATCAGATGCGAACTAGATAGTCAAATCGAAACTCCATTAGAACAGGACACAAACTTAAATATTATTAACGTAACTGATAGTGAATACGAATTCTCAGATGATGAAGATCAGCCTTCATTCGAAATTAACGAGAATGAGAGTATGAACTGCTTCAGCGAGTTAGTAAACGACCCAATAAATTTGTCAACAATGACAGATGAAATAATCAGTCAGGAGGACATAGTCAACAATGTCCAAGTCCCTCAATTTAATAAAGAATCGTTAAAAAGTTGGATACCTCCGAGATTACCACATCATATAATCCATCGGTTAACTCAACGCCGTATTTACCGAGGTGAAAATGAATCAAAGGAACCAACTAAGATAGTAAGAATCCCAGTAAAGATTTCGATTTTTGGCAAAGAAATCAAAGGAATTATCGATAGCGGTAGTGATAGATCATTCTTAAGCTTATCTGCTTACCAGGAGATAAAAGATTATCAAATTAAAAATTTAGCTCCAGACACTTCATCCAAAACAGGAGTACGCTTAGGTGACAAATCTATTGTGCGAACCTACGGTGGTACTAGTTTCGTCATTGACATAGGTGATATTTATGGACCCCAATGGTTTAGCGTAATGCCAGGATTATCATGTGATCTCATTCTAGGCATGGATTTCTGGATGTCATTTAAAGTAATAGTAGATCCAATTGCGAAAACGTGGACACTTGCCGATAGTAAAAATGTGTACCATTTGTCACATTCAGTCGTCATCTCTTCGGAATTAAAAGCTCTTTCCATAGACCAATCTCAACGACTGAAAGATTTTCTCGATGTTGAATTCGCTAAATTCGAGGAAGAAAGCACTGGTAAAACCGATTTGATCAAACACATTATCGAATTAAACGATCCTATTCCACATCGTCAAAAACCTTATCGTAGAAGCGAAGTTGTTCGTAAATTTATTGACCAAGAAGTTGACAGGCTATTGAAAAAAGGCTACGTTACTTGGAGTAATAGCGAGTGGGCGTGTTCACCTGTTGTAGCTCCAAAAGCGAACGGAGGTCTTAGATTTTGTATCAATTACAAACCTGTGAATCGTCAAACAAAAAAACCAGCATACCCCTTACATAATATGCGGTCGATTTTGTCACAACTCCATCAAGCGAAAATAATTTCCACCCTCGATTTGAGTGAGGCTTTCCACCAAATACCTATGGATGAAGAAAGTAGGAAATACACTGCGTTCGTCGTAGAAGGCAAAGGCCTACTAGAATGGTTAAGAATGCCCTATGGTCTGACAGGCGCCCCATCTACTTTTCAGAGGCTGATGGACATTCTAAAGAGAAGATTGGCAGATTTAATTCACGAACGTAAATTGCCAAATAAATGGGTTGATCAAGTCTTCACATATCTTGACGATTGGATTATTGTTAGCCAAAACCTCGAAGAGCATATCTCTATTTTGTCTTTAGTATTTGAAGTATTTCGAGAAGCTAAATTGATCGTCAATCGTGAAAAAAGTAGCTTCGAATGCAAGGAAGTTAAATTCCTCGGTTACGTAATCGACGAATTCGGCATGAGACCAAATCCCGAAAGAATTCAACCTATCCTTGATTTTCCAGTTCCGACGGACAGAACACGACTCCGTCAGTTCAACGGTCTTGTCAATTGGTATCATAGGCATTTAAAATGTGTTGCTAAAATCCAGGGACCTTTAAATAAACTTACTAGCCCTAAAGTCCCTTGGAAGTGGACAGACGTCGAACAAAAATCATTTGAAGAAGTTAAAAAAACTCTAGCCGATGCGCCGCGTTTATTCGTTCCAATACCAGGACAACCGTTTGTCTTATATACAGATGCGAGTGATTTCGGATTAGGCGCGATCCTTGTTCAGATTGATCCTGAAACAAATAAAGAAATCCTTATCGAAGTAATGAGTCGACCACTCAGAGGTGCAGAACTTCATTACACGACAACCGAAAAAGAGTGTCTAGCAGTCGTTTGGTCCGTAGAAAAACTCCGTTGTTATCTTGAAGGTGTTTCATTTAAAATCGTGACTGATCATCAAGCGTTACAATGGCTACATGGGTTGAAAAATCCAACTGGTCGCTTAGCTAGATGGGCCATGTATCTTTACCAACATGATATCACTATCGAGCATCGTCGCGGTACCACAAACGAAGCCCCAGACGCGTTATCAAGAATGTTTGACGTTGACGAAGACCCTCTTGGTTGGGAAAAAGCAGTAGAAGAAACAATTCAAAATCGTACCCAATTAAACTCTATTCAAGGTCAAGATTGGTATAATACCAAATTCAAACTAGTCGAAACACAACCAGATAGATTCACCGAATGGAAAATCGATAACGGCGAACTATTCTATTACAAACCCGATTACGAAAAAGCTCTTATTGATGACGAGAATCCTTGGAAAAAAGTTATCAAACCAGAAGATATTCTGATTGTTTTACGCGAAAATCATGACTTACCACAAGCAGGTCATTTAGGAAGAGATAAGACATTAGATAGGATTAGGCAAAACTATTATTGGCCCGGTATGACCCAAGATGTTAAATCTTACGTGGAAGATTGCGAAACTTGTCTGAAAGTCAAATACAATCAAAGTCCAATCAAAGGTTCCTTAAGGACCAGACCGTTACAACAACCGTGGTCACAATTGTCAATCGACACTGTCGTCTCTCAGACACGAACTAAAAAAGGTAATTCAAACGTCATGGTAGTTCTAGATCTGTACACCAAGTACATAGAATTGTTTCCCATGCGACAAAGAACAGGCAAAAATGTTGTCAAAGCGTTAGATGTCCTCTTCGATCGCTGGGGCACTCCAAAGTCAGTTCTTACTGATAACGGCACTGAGTATATAAATAAAGAAGTCAGAGCATTCCTAGAAGCTCGTGGAGTAGAACATCTTACAACCCCATTAAATCATCCACAAGGAAACCCGGTTGAACGTGTAAATCGCACGATCAAACCCATGATCGCGGCATTCATAAACGAAAACCATAATGAATGGGATGAGCAGTTGACAAAAATACAATTTGCGTATAACACAGTACCACACGCAGGTAGTCGAGTTTCACCCTTTTATTTAAATCACGGCCGCGAAGCAGTATTTAAAAATATACGTAAGCCTGGTGATGATAAGATACAACCGTTAGATGAATCGGTTGAGCGTTGGGTTAAAAGGTTAAGTAAAATTGACGAGTTTCGTCATAAAATCGAAAGTCGATTAAAGACTTACGCGAATAAAACTCTTGCCAGATCTAAAGACGATAAGCAAACATCCGTAGAAATTAAAGTAGGAACAGAAGTTTATTATCCAAATAAAAAACTAAACAATAAAGCGGAAGGTTACTCAGCAAAATTTGCCCACCGTTTTGTCGGACCAGTTTATGTAAAAAGAGTCCTCGGACCGATGGTCGTTGAATTGGCAGACAAAATGAATAAAATTATTGGAAAATACTATGTAACGGATTTAAAAATTCCCCGCCGTAGTTTACGTAGTCAATGTGTCTCCCCACAGGACAATACACCAGTAGTCGACAATAAACGATCGAGGCCAACATCAACATGAGTGACGAAGCTCGCTCTATCGCCGAGTCCTCCGCCTATCAAGAGATCTTAGATCGCTTGGAAAAATTGTCAAAGGGAAAGCTAGCCATCGAAAACCAGCTTATGAATTTGACAAGAGGAGAAATACCTAGTCGAGCAGCCTCCATTTCAGGGTTATCAGTTCCCAGTTCTGACTCCGATACCGAAGCCACTCTTGGGAGTAACCCAGATCTAACTGCTGAGCCTACACCATCAACATCCAAGGTGACAGATTTTGAAGAACTGATTCTCTCGACAAAAGTCCAAGCTTCAATTGCAACTGAGCTTGAGGATACTCACTCTGTCACTCACATTGATGCCGTAAAATCGGAAGCTGACAAACTGATCGAGGCAATACAAAACATGCCTCCTCCTAAAGTAAAGTTGACTTTGCGGAAAAGGGTCACTGAAAAACAGATCTACGACGAAAACCTTCTAAGGAACCGAATCCCATCAACGAGTCATCCTTTGGAAAAGTCGGTAGTCACAGGAAAACTGAAGAAGACGACCGATGATCCACAAGCACTCACTGCTCCGTCGGTATCTACCAAGCCCCTACCACCGCCAACTTTCCCGAATTTTGATGAAATGCTCCGAGAAATTGGACTCGTTAAGCCTAACGAGAAAACAAGCGACGAAGTACGTTTCTTCACTGACTGCAGAATCCTGAGCGGAGATCTCCTGAAGAAACTCATAATGAAGCGAGCAGAAATGCTTGTTGTCAAAAAAGAGGCGAAAATGGTTGACCAAGCCACGCAGACCTATGTAACATTTACTAGCAAACAACACGTCGTCGGTTGCATTAACTGCCGTTCAGCCGAACACCACTTCAAAGATTGTTCTCTGCCATACAGACCCGGATTTTGTCAAATATGCGGTGCCGAAGGATTTGACACTCAAGACTGCATATACCCGCATGGAATCGAACATGAACGAGCTCTGCATCGTTGTCCAGGATGTTCGAAAGATCTGAACCTCTACTGCCCAGAGTGTCCAGACTGCAACATTCGTCACGCTGGACATAGTGACTGGCTTCGTTTGAACTACGCAGCTTGGCCAACATGGTTGATACCACAGGATCATCGCTATCTCTTCGACGAAAATGAGAAAGTCCTCAAACGTAGGGTACGAGCAAAGTTCACCGATCCTCGCGATTACCCGAACCAAGTAAGAGCTTTCCTGATCAGGGAAAATGCACTCTTGACAGCTAGACCTATCAACCCAAGAGCTCAATCGGCCCTACAGCTGTCTAAGGAAAAACGTCAGCAAGCTATTGACGCCCTCTTCAAGCCACTCACTGTCAAAACACTTGACAAAATCATGGAGGAACGACCAGAGTTACAGGACGAAGACGAAGTCACCATCATCGTCCCAACTAAATTTAAGAAACCGGCCACTCAACCAAAGAAATAGTAGATTAAACTCCTCGTCTATATCTTAGTTATCTTTTGCCGAACTTCTCCTCACCTTGAAATGTCACATTTAGCATTTACCTTATATTGCCAATTTTCTACCTCATAGAAGTTATCGACAAATATTTTGTTATTTTCCGGCAATAATAAGCGACAAGCGATAACCGATAAGTGAGCCTTAATAGCTACATAATATTTAATATTAAGTTCCTATTGTCTGTTAGATTTAACTATGTACCTGCCTAACGTACAGTATAGTCCAAGGACAAGTTAACTCTAAATCCCAATTGTGTTGTTGTCTATCTAAATTTCCAAGTAGACATAAAAATTCAGATTTCAGTTGTTAACCTCTAACACAGATTGGACAGAACTACAAGCTGCAGAGTCAAGTGAGTGATGAATTTATTTGTCATCAAGAGAAAAGAAAAGATAATAACTGCATCAGAAAATTCAATGAACCTTGCGAATTGTCAGTCACTGTCGTTGAGCTCCGAAAGGGGAGGGTGTAACAGGAAAATAGAATTCTAACATATAAACTCAACGTCAGCGTCAAAGTCCTTAGTTAAGGTTATTCATAGTCAAATTATAAGCTCGATGAACCGTGGAAAGTAGTTTAAATATCGCGCCATTACGCCATTGTCGAATTCGAGTTCAACAGCGTACAGACACCCGAACTCGATATAACTCACTCTTATGTCAACCTTCGTAGGTGACTCTTGTGCCACCTTTTTGTCTGAACTCTCACGTCGTACTTCCACGTGTTTTGTCAATTGATAAATTGTCTCGTTATAATTGATTTAGTATTAATTGCCTTATATATTTGTTTCATTGTATCAGTTTATATTGTTAAGTGATATAAAGTTGTCAAATAGGCAATAGTTTATCGTGTAATAAACATTTATCAAGGACTATAGTGTTAATAAATAAAAGACATCTAAGAGTCGGACTTTGACAACAATTTGTAAGTACAATAAACTTGTATATTCTGTCCAACTCTGTCTTTCTTTGCTCTTGGAAATTTAGATCCTCCCTACCTTGGGTCCCCCAAATGAACTCCCTCGCGAGTAGAGTCTATTTATTAAAATATTAGTTGACTAGAGCGAAGCCAATAATTTGTTTTCGTTAATTTTGATAATTAACTGGCGCCCAACAAAATTTAGTATCCCGAGCCTCGACAGCTTTGACCCGAGCCGCGTCGAGTAGAAGCGTTCAAAATAAAATAAGTTAGTTTCGTCAAATAATTAAATACTAATTGTCAGTTAGACGGAATTAACAAAGGGAGAGAACGTCTTCTGTCTCAAAATACATACCGTTAATTATACCAGACTTGCCGTCACTTGTTAAAAAATGATTTTGGAAGTTAAAACCGCATTTCAACCGAGTTGCATTCCAAATTTTATTGGTAATGACTTCCTGCCATTTACCTGGCTGCAGCACTTTTTGTTGACGGTATCCTTTTTTTTTTTTTTATTTGTACGTTTGTACAATCGCTCCGTGACGAGTTCGTTAAATTCGACTCTTGGAATAGGGAGTACGAAATTAAGAGTTTCAAGATCTTGCTCTTCTAGAGTCATTTCACACATTGACGATATCGTGTCATTAGGAGTAACATCATTCTCGATACTATCACTTGCCGATATATCCACACTAGATGCCGTCGTAGTACTCTGTAGAAGCTTGTCGCGAATTTTGTACCTGTTACAGGTGACAAACACATATAAAGAATTCGGAGATATCCTACTATCCAGATCCTTACACATCGTATTCCATACGGGATGCGATTTCTTAATTATTTTATTATTCGGCAATAATATTGTTTCCCTGTGGTCCAAAATCACATCGATAATTGTCGACTTATCGACTTTTGAAGGTCTTCCACGTCCCAGATCCATTGCGAGAAACGATGTGTCCACGACGTTGAATTTTCTAAGACTGAACTTCAGTCGATGGTAGACGTGATGAACAATCGAAGGAACAATGGAAGACCATGCGGAATCGGGCGACGGCATCACGGTGAAAAGACGGCGGTGTGATTGAATGAATCTTTGTAGCAACAATGTATAAGACATAATATTCGCAAGACTCCGAGTGCCCAAGTTACGTCGCTGACGAGAAGACTTTCAAATAGATTCTTAATTGTTGGCATATCTTGTTGTCATACCTCTTTCATTCACGCAGGGGTGGTTTTCTAAGGGTAGAGATGTAGCAACAAATTCAGAGACTGTATATTTCCCGAGCAACTAATTCTTGGAACCGATATCAGCTGTGAAATCGCCGAAACTTGTGCCCGTTTAGTGAGTTTCGTCGCCTGTACCTGTTTTCTTGACGCAGGGGTGGTTTTCGAAGGGTAGGGATGTAGCAACAACTTCAGAGACCGGATATTCTCCGAGCAACTAATTCATGGAACCGATATCAGCTGTGAAATCGCCGAAACTTGTGCCCGTTTAGTGAGTTTCGTCGCCTGTACCTGTTTTCTTGACGCAGGGGTGGTTTTCGAAGGGTGGGGATGTAGCAACAACTTCAGAGACCGGATATTCTCCGAGCAACTAATTCATGGAACCGATATCAGCTGTGAAATCGCCGAAACTTGTGCCCGTTTAGTGAGTTTCGTCGCCTGTACCTGTTTTCTTGACGCAGAGGTGGTTTTCGAAGGGTAGGGATGTAGCAACAAATTCAGAGACCGGATATTCTCCGAGCAACTAATTCTTGGAACCGATATCAGCTGTGAAATCGCCGAAACTTGTGCCCGTTTAGTGAGTTTCGTCGCCTGTACCTGTTTTCTTCACGCTGGGGTGGTTTTCGAAGGGTAGGGATGTAGCAACAAATTCAGAGACCGGATATTCTCCGAGCAACTAATTCATGGAACCGATATCAGCTGTGAAATCGCCGCAACTTGTGCCCGTTCAGTGAGTTTCGTCGCCTGTACCTGTTTTCTTGACGCAGGGGTGGTTTTCGAAGGGTAGGGATGTAGCAACAAATTCAGAGACCGGATATTCTCCGAGCAACTAATTCATGGAACCGATATTAGCTGTGAAATCGCCGCAACTTGTGCCCGTTCAGTGAGTTTCGTCGCCTGTACCTGTTTTCTTAACGCAGGGGTGGTTTTCGAAGGGTAGGGATGTAGCAACAAATTCAGAGACTGTAAATTTCCCGAGCAACTAATTCATGGAACCGATATCAGCTGTGAAATCGCCGAAATTTGTGCCCGTTTAGTGAGTTTCGTCGCCTGTACCTGTTTTCTTGACGCAGGGGTGGTTTTCGGAGGGTGGAGATGTAGCAACAAATTCAGAAACCGGATATTCTCCGAGCAACTAATTCTTGGAACCGATATCAGCTGTGAAATCGCCGAAAAGTGTTCCCGTGCTAAGTCTCTCGAGTATTCAAGTGTCAGGGGGGTGTGTGTTGACGCAAGGGTTTATATCTGCAGTTTCAAATTAAGGTGATTCAATAGCAACTAAATAGCAACAGATCATAGCGTTCATGTTTTCAAGGCTCGACGATGCGGTGACGTGGCGTTGCTAATTTTTTTTTATACCTGGCATCGCCGTCGATTTCGCCAAAACGGCTGCAGCAACAAAACGGGGATTTAGGGAACAAATTAGCAACAAAAGAGCACTAAATCCTCATTCTTGTGTGAGCCGATTCCGCTGCGCGCTGGCGTGGCGATTGTACCTTTTTTTCAACGTGGCATCGCCGCCGATACTGACGAAACGGCTGGAGCAACAGAATCGGGATTTGGGGAACAAATTAGCAACAAAAGAGCACTAAATCCCTGCGGTGGTGTCAATTCATTTCGTCCAAGTGGTTGTTCCAGCTTTAAGGACGTGCCGGACTTTATGTGATTGGAATTGAATTTTCTTTTATTGAATTTAATGAGTTTATAGAAATACCGCTTTGGTTAGAACTACAATGTTTTTCTTTTTGAATTTAATGGTATAGTTGCTGTTTTTAGCAACTATCTGAGGTTTTTAAATTTAATAAAACTACGTGGCCGCTTTGGCTCTTGTAAGCTTGAAATTTGAGGTTATGAATTTAAGTGAATATATGAGACGACAGGCCGCTATGGCACGAATCCGCTCTAGTTATTGAAATGATTTTGAGTCGCACGGCCGCTTTGGCTCGAATACGCTGATGAGCCGTGAGACGCTCGCCTTTTATACTTGCGGTGACGTCATACCTGATATTCTGATATGTGTGTGTTCGCTTGCGCGCTACGACGCTGCTCTATACAATGACATGTGGACGTATAGGTGTATCGCCTATACCATGTACGGTTCGGCTATTTGGCTATAAGCCGAACACGTTACAGTATATTATATCATTTTCTATATTACATTTTTTGTCTAGCTTTAGTTGTTTTTGGTTTTCTGTTATTTCTTCTAATTTTATAAAGTTTGTTGTTTTAATTATTGAATTTTCTTCGTTATTTTCAGTTGGTTCTAGTACTGGGTTTCTAGACAGGCAGTCTGCCTCCAAGTCATCTTTTCCTGGGTTGTAAACAATGTCTAAGTCAAATTGTGATATATAGTTTAAAATTTGCAATAGTTCTGGATCATCTGTTTTTTTTAAATTGAGGTTTTCAATTGGTCTGTGATCGGTGAATATTACAAATTTGTTCCCTATTAAATAATATTGCCAATATTGAATGGCCTCCTTTATTGCTAAGCATTTTATGAATATGGCTTTTTTTTTTTGTTGTGACTTAGTTAGCTTTTTTGAGAAGTAGAACACTGGTTTTATTGATTTGTCTTCTTGTGGTTGTTTTAGTATGGCTCCTACTCCTTCTATGCTTGCATCTGTATGTATATATATCGGTGCTTTTGGATCAAAAATTGCTAGGACTGGGGCCGAGTATAGATATTTTTTTGTTTTTTCAAAACTGAGTCTGCATCTTTCGGACCAGTGGAATTCTACATTTTTTCTCAATAAATTTCTTAATGGATCTAGTAATATTGTACTTTGCGGGATATATTCTGAGTAGAAATTTATTTTTCCTAGGAATTGTCTAATCTGTTTTCTCGTTTGTGGAGTTGGGAATTTTTTTATTGCCTCTAGATTGTCGTTTGTTGGTTTGATATTGTTGTCACCAACTTCGTGACCTAAGTATGTTACTCCGTGTTTTCGGAATTCGCATTTTTTGTAGTTTAGCTTGATACCTTCCTTATATAATACTTTTAATACTAATTCTAGGTGTTTAATATGATAATTGTAATTTTTCGAATATATCAATATGTCGTCAATGTAATTTACTGCAAATGAATTTAGTCCATTTTTCCTAAGTATACTTGACAACACTCTTTGGAATATAGCAGGCGCTGTTTTTGAACCGTATGGTAAGCAATTCGGTTGCCAGTGTCCTTGGTGTGTTACAAAAGCTAGTTTGTACTGTAACGAGGCAGATTTGTTCAGCCTCGTAAATGAACCATCTCCTCTTCCTCAGACCGAAGTGACCACCTTAGTTAATAAACCGAATTCAAAGCGAGAAGTCCCAGCTCAAGTGCCCAAGGTCCATTGTAGTAATTATAAGTTCATGTACTAATACTTTTTCCCGTTCCCTATATCTTATATTCCCGTACTGTTCCTGCCGAAATCATTGAGGGAGATCATCCCTCAATCTCATCCGGCCTGGCAGGCCACCCGGCCTTCGAGTGATTAACCGGGGGACAAACGAGTCATCGTATCCCGAGATATGCCTGGAAGAGCGCTGCAATAAGAATCTGTCACATGGAGTAGCCCCTATCCTTCCTCTACCTGTCCCGCACCGGCTTGGTCCACCGGTCCAATATGCAGAATTCCGCCTTCCAGGATATCGAAACAAACAGAACACGACGAGACATCTAACAATCCCCTGGCGAAAGCTTGAAGTGCCAAAAGGCCCTGTCAGGCCCGCGACACAACCCGGCTGCAGAAGTCAACACGCCCATTAATTTATGCGCAATACCCCCCTTCACCCCCCCAAATAGCATTTAGATAGAGATAGATCTAGACGCTTCACTTCTTGCTTGGAATCAGTTCGATACAGTCCTGTTTATTGAAAAACGATTTTAATTGTTTCTTTGTTCGAAGTTTATCGAATATTAACGTCTGAAGCCAATAAATATTAACGTCATAAACTCAGTTAGTGAGTGTTGTACCTTGTAAAAGGTAAGATTCCGACTTAAGACGACTCTTCGATTTATTATAGATTGATTAAAAAGAAATTCGTTTCTTCTTGCGTAGTTGGGTCAGGCCTCGAGGAGGGTGACGCCATTAACCTATCATCGAATTGTCGTGCTTTAGTTTTGTTTAACTATTGATTATTGATTATATTATTGATTATTGTATTCCCCCCTGATATATATTGTGCCTTATCGATTGATTTTTCGAGAAAATACCGTCTATAACAATCATAGCATCAATAATTGTCGTATCGTCCCTGTTTCTCGTGTCGTTATTATTTGTCGTGTTTTTATTATTTATCGTATCGTCATTCTTCATCGTATTTTTATTATTTCTCGTCTAAACCTTGTTTATCGTGTCTTCTTTATTTCTCGTATAATTATTAGTTATCGTACCGTCAACTATTTGTCTTAAATCGTGTGTTAAATATTCCCGTGTCTCTTTCCTTGAAAGTATTATTACTTGTTAATTTGAATTACCGATAATTATTATTTGTTAAACTCTCAGGAAATATATCCCCGCGTGGAAAAATAAGTTCGTAGTCAAATACGACAAAAATATCGACGGCTTGTCGAGCCACGGATCTCTGGAAAAATCGGTCCACAGGCTGTAGATTAGCTAATGTAAAATAATCCCCTTCCCGTAACCCCTTGTCGTTGAAAGTAGTCAGTAAACCCTTAATAAACCTTGAGCTGGTATAAGTATCATTACTTCGAGTTATAATTCGTATTAGATTCTCGCGTCCCTTTGTGTTAATTTGTTGCTGCGTAGTCGCATGGCGTACATCGTGTAAAGTCGCCTTGGCCATCTTGGCACGAACTTGTTTGAATCTAGTCCCGACGCCTTGCACTTCCTATAGAAAGACGCCTTGCATGTACTATAGAAAATTCTGTAATACCGACTGGTCCCATTAGTTCTAAGAAGTCCCCAAATTATTGATTTTATAGATTCCCAATCCCCCTAGGTTACCGACCTATAATTTATGAACTAATATTTTATTGAGATTGATTCCTACCGTACCATAAGATATTTGTTGTCTTCCTTTTGTGTGAATTGTCCTACCTTATCTTCTTCTACATTACCTTATATTCTATATTGTTATCTGTCCTACCTTTCGTTTGTGACCTAGTCAGTCAGCTGTTCCGAACATTATTTTAATTTGATTGCTTAACTGTGTTAGTCTCGATCCAAGTGATCGGCTGTGATTGTTTAATTTGTTTTTATCTTTTGTTTAATTGTTCTTATCTATTGTTGTTAATTATCGTCCCAAAATAAAAGGTTTCTTCGTGATTTAATCCATAAACCATAAAAAATATATATATAAGTCTACCCTATATTATTTCGCCCCCATGTTCCCCTCACGCTGAGCCAACCGTGTTGTATCGTTAGTGTTATTTAATCCTTTTATTTTATTTTCTTTTATTATAATATATTTTATTTAATTCGATTATTTCAATCACTATTATTTTATTTTATTTCCATTATTATCATTATTACTTTATTTTCTTTATTATTATATTACCGTATCGTTCCGTTCCGTTATTTTCTTTTGCGTTTACCGCGGTACCCCTAGGTACCTGGCGCCCAACTTTCAGCAAACCAAGGAAGGTGCCGAATCTTTGTCAGGCGTGTAACCCGACGGAATAAAACCCCCACCGTCGGCTCTGCTCGTCACAGTACCTATCTTTTTTTTTGTATGGGTATCGACCAGAACGCCGAATTCACATCTAATTTTGAGAAGAATTTACAGTTTCTGGCTCTTAGTGTGAGATCGTCTATTCTTGGAAATGGTTGACTTTCTGGAACTGTTATTTTATTCAGTTCTTTAAAGTCTATACATAGGCGTGATCTCCTTCCTTCTTCTTTTTTAAACACCATAGTGACTGGAGCTGCGAAAGGGCTGCACGACTCTTCGATCAACCCTGCCTTTAATAATTCGTTAATTTGTTCTTCAATTTCCTCTTTGTCCTGATACGTGCATTTATATGGTTTTCTAGATATTGTGACGTGGATTTTATTTAGCCCTCGAACTAGACCGGATGCTAGCCTCCGAGAGCCGTCCACTCGACAATTGGCCAACGTTAATTACCTGAAAAATATGCTGGGCGCCAGGCGGATAACCGCCACGTTCAAAAATATAAACAAAATATATCCTACGGGTACGTAAAGCGTCGGCTAGCTACAGTACCGCGGAGAGGGGTCAGGATTGATTGAAGGATTAGCGGGACGTTAAATAACGACTCGAGCGTTTGAATTTGACAATAAAAAAAATAGAATTTATTCAACAAAATAGAAAAGAAATAGAAATAATAATTTTAACAATCGGGAATAAATTCCCTCGTAGAAAGAACGGCCACAGGTCGTGTAAAAGTGACCCGGCCACGTTTGACGAGCTTTACAATATCTAATAAACTACTAGCTTCCACGTGGGAGAGCAATAACAAGGAAAATCATGCAAAATAATTAAATAACTCGACAAACTCGGTCCTCGTGAGACAATATTTCAACTAGAACGCTAAATAGACTCCACGAGGAGGACTTACAACTAATTAACAGGCGAATATTTACAATGAGTGAGCCTTCAGCTCGTACTAAAGAATAGAAAATAAGAAATTGATCAAAGAAGTAATATTTACAAGAGCTTACTAAAACTAACTTAACCTAACTCTGCGAACCACGCGACTAATAATTAACTAGAATTATTTATTGACTCGAATCCGAAAAACAAAGACTCGAAGTCCAAATAACGAATAGCTATGTCTCTCCCCGCGGGAGGAAGAGAGAGAGACAGTGACTGACTACGACTATCTCTGTCGCACTCGTGTACGACAGATATCAAACCCGAACTTAACAGACTATAATACTCGATATTTCTCTACAAAAATAGTAACTCGAACGATAAACTCTAATACATGGGGACACTGGTGACGGCCTACCCTTCGGAGATCGGTTTAATTCGATTCCAAGAATATCACTTAGCCTCGTGGCTGCTCAAGGCAATATGGCTGACGGCCGTTGCCGAATTCGAATTAGCATGGGTGAGAATGGCTAACGCTTACCGTCTTCCAGCCACCTGAGGAAGGAAGCCTTCTCCTGGCTAAAGTCCATCGTCTAATCCCACGGGGGAAATATTCCTCGGGGAAAAACACTCACTCAACACAAGAAAACAAAAAAAAAAACTCTAGTAAGCCCACGAGGTTCGAACGTCAAAAAAATGATAGTTTTTATCAACGCAATAACGCAGACCGAGCAAAAGGCACACGTGCTAAGAACGCTAGTCTAACGCAGAGTGACTAGACCGCATGGCGCCGGTAATCAGCGCCCTCGTGTTACGGCCAAATATCGATTTTCGTATCGACCGAAGGATCCCTTAAGCATGGCGACCGGTGGTCGCCACGCGCGTAATTCAAAGTTCGCCACGATGATTTTAGCTTGCTACGTCGGAGGCTCACGGGATGCAGGCTCTTCCTGGTGGCGGGAATCTCTTCCACCACCGATATCCCCCGTTGTAGAATGCCCTTGGCACTCCCCCGTGTCCTCTAGATTACTAGCAGGAGGTAGCGTGGCCACTAACTATCCTCCGAAGCTTTTGGGTGGCGTTCGTCGAGTAGGATCCAAACAGTCGATACTGGGACGTCTTGCGTCGGTAGTGGTGTGTCTCTGTCACAGTATCTTAGCCGTCGGCTGGGCCTCGTCTCCCGCATGTTAGAGAAAAGTCGTAAAACAAAACAAAAGAATAAATAATATGCTCAACAGTCTTTAGTCGGTCACGGTCGCCTCTCGGAATTTCTATCGGACCTCGGGGTCTATCTACTCATTCTCTCATTTTCATCCACTCCGCTAAGGTCGTTTAAGGGGTGAGGAGCCTGTCGTAACATGCAATGTTACAACTCCCCCCCCCTTAGACGGACCACTGGGGCGGAAGCGCTTGCAAAACTGACCCATGGACCGAACTCCGAGTGGCGGCCGCACACCGCGTCTTACGTCTACAGATCCGTCTGGATCTGATGGCTTAAACGTAACTTTTCAACAAACTAAACTTTCCCCCGGGGAGGGAATACGAAGGTAATTTTATGAAAACCCCCGGTTAAATTTTTAAGTCATCACACGCTACTCTCCCCCTGCAGAAGGCAGAAAGACAAAAACTTAGGGAAGGGTTCGACTTCCCGAACACTAAAAAAAACAAAATCAAAATAAGAGTCTAATATCTGAAAGCTCGAAACTAACGAACCACACAAAAAAAAATAGCAAAATAAAGGACTATTGTAATTTCATTACCAATAATTTTGACCAAAAACATGACACAAAAAAAAAACAAATAAAATAAGAGACTACGAACCAACAAAACAAAACGAAACTAAATACAGGGCGTCAATGCCCGAGTCCTCAAGACTCTATAAACCATGAAAAAAAAAACAGAACCAAAACCCCCCTAATGAGCTCCAGATAACTGGGAGTATTGTCCCACTACGAATTGGCCGGCGCAGTCGACTCAAAAAAAAATATAGAAAAAAAAAAAAAACTAATTCGCCGAACTGACCGAATACATTTTTTTTTTTTCAAGCTTCCTGAAAATCCTATTTCCTTAACTCAACCAACAAAAGAAAGAACAAAACACTCGAATCCAATAGTGCTCGAATACTCAGTACCAAACTCAGAACACACGAACGCGAACGGTTTTCTCAGGCCTCGTCGGAAGATGCGTCTTCCACCTCGAATTCGCTGAGATTGACGTCTACCTCGGGGGCGACGTACGGTTTAAAATCTTTTATATGGTGTCGACCGAGTGTCCTACCGGTTTCATCCTCTAGCTCGTACACGACGGGTGATACTACTTTCGTTACAATATACGGTCCCGCGAATTTAGGAGCTAATTTTGCAGCTACGAAGTTCGCAGCCGATGATAAGACGCGGTTTCGCTTCCAGACTCGGTCTCCTACCTTATAGTGGCCGTCTCGGTGACGTCGATTATAATATTGCGCCTGCCTAGTGCGTGCATTTTGTAAATGGTGGGTCGCGAGATCTCTTAATTCTTGTAGGCGGTTCATTCTTTCAGCCCACTTCGCCGGACACGGTTCCGGAATAGTCGCCGGACCTTCCTCCGCGCGTCGAAGTTGCACTCTAGGCCGCGGTTCACGACCTAAGTTTAAAAATGCCGGGCTTACTTTCAGTGAACTATGCACTGCGGAATTATATGCGAAATGGAATTCATGCAAATGAACATCCCAGTCCCGATGGTCATTCTCGATATAGGCCGTGATCATCGTCTTCAGAACGCGATTTACCCTCTCAACCGGATTTGCCTGCGCATGATACGGAGGCACGTGAGCGTGTACTATATTGTATTCGGCGCACATGTCATTGACGGCTTTATTTGCGAATTCGGTGCCATTATCAGTGAGGAATACCTCCGGAGTACCCCACCTAGACGAAATTAAATCCTCAAACGCCGCGATAATATTCTTCCCATTGGCTTTACGCAACGGAATGCACTCCACCCACTTGGTAAAAAGGTCTTCGAAGACTAATAAATATTCGTAGCCAGAGCGACTACGAGGAAACGGACCCATGACATCAGCTGCGACGACCGTCCACGGCTGATTAACTACGCGATCTCCCATCAGACCAGCTGGCGGAGCCTGTTCGACCTTGCACTGTTGGCATGGTTGACAACGGCGGATTGCGAGCACGATATCTCTAAACATGCCAGGCCAATAATAATCCTCGCGGATCCTCGCGTATGTCTTTTCGACTCCGAGATGCCCAGCCTGTGGGTCTTCGTGCGCTTCGATAAACGCTCGGTCGCGATGTTCGGCGGGCAATACTAATTCCCACGGATTAAGGTCTTCCATAATTGGTTCGGTCACCGGATTCGGCCGTAAATAATACAGTCGGCCTTCGAACACCGACCATTCTCTATACTTTTTCGGGGCCTCTAAAACTTCTTGTACGCGCTTAGTGTACCATGGATCTTGAGCTTCATTAATCGCGGCTACATACACGGCTGCGAGGTCCTCGACCTCGTCTTCGTACATGCGCGATAATGCGTCGGGGACATGATGCATAGCTCCCTTTCGATGTATGACCTCGAAGTCATACTCCAGGAGCTCTAATGCCCACCTAGCAAGCCGACCTGTCGGATTATGCAAATTATGCAACCATCGGAGGCTGCTGTGATCCGTTATCACCGTGAAATGATACCCCTCAAGGTACGCGCGAAATTTCTTTATAGCCCAAATTACAGCCAAACACTCTTTTTCTGTCACCGAATATTTTCTCTCGGCTTCAGAAAGAGTACGACTCGCATATGCGATGACTCGTTCGACCTCGTCAATGGTCTGAGTCAAAACGGTGCCGATTCCAAAATCGCTGGCATCCGTCTGCACTACAAAAGGTACTCGAAAATCAGGACACGATAATACCGGGGCTGAGGTTAACGCGGATTTTAATTCGTTGAACGCTTGTTCTTGTTCTTCGCCCCATTCCCACCGTCTATCTTTGCGTAAAAGCCGCGTTAATGGCTCCGAGGAGCCCGCGAACGCTGGAATAAATCGGCGGTACCACGAGGCCATCCCTAAAAATCGTCGCAATTGTTTCAAGTTCCGGGGTGCCGGATAACTAACAATCGGTTCGATCTTGTCGGGGTCTATTTGTAATCCCTCGTTGTTAACTCTGAACCCCAAATATCTTACTTCATCCCTACAAAACTCGCATTTATCCGGGTTTAACGTAAGACCAGCCCTCGCTATTTGATCAAATACGCGCTTGAGCCAGTCGATATGCTTCACGAAATTGTCCGTTACTACAATAATATCGTCCAAATACGCGAAAACATGTGGTTCCATATCCGGTGTAATTAATTTGTCAACTAATCTTTGAAACGTGGCAGGGGCTCCGGTGAGTCCGTATGGCATTCTCGTAAAGTGAAATAAGCCTCTGCCCGGTGCAGTGAACGCAGTGACTTCGCGACTATCTGGGTGCAAGGGAATCTGATGATAGGCTTGGCTCAGATCAATCGTTGAAATATACCTCGCGGCACGTAATTTATCTAAAATCCCGTTAATATAAGGGATCGGGTAGGCGTCCTTCTTTGTGACGCTATTTACTTTACGGAAGTCTAAACAAAAACGATAACTGCCATTCGGCTTTTTGACCATGACTATGGGACTCGACCACGCGCTTTGTGAAGGCTCGATGACGCCCTCGGCTAACATACGATCAACTTCAGCATGGATCGCGGCTTGTACAACCGGTGATACTAAATAATATCTTTGTTTAATCGGCGAATTTCCCTGCGTGTCTAAGGTATGCTCAGCTAGGCTTGTTAGTCCTAGTGGGCCCGTGACCGCAGGTAGTTCAGTCTCTAAAAACTCTCCCAGTACCGTTTTCTCCGCTGAAGTTAATTCTGCTATACCATAACACGCGTTGGTTGACCCCGTGGTCGCTGCCAATGACTCGAAAAACGGATTAGTTTCCGTCGGTCCCTCTTTTAGACGCCACGTATCGTCTCCGCCATACATTTCTAACTCAAATAATCTAATAAAATCCATACCGAGGATGCAATCCCACGCTACAGACGGGAGTATTCGAATCGCAAGTTCGTGGGTTATTCCTGCCAATTCAATCGGCACGATAAATTCCCCTAAGACTGCTTCGGTGTCGCCGTTTGCCAGTATAACCCGTTCAAAAGCTGGTTTGCTTAAGGCCCGACCATTTTCTGCGGCGATTTTCTTTCCCGAAGCTCCTAAAAAACTTCTGGAAGACCCGGTGTCTATTAGAGCGCGAACCTTCGAATTCCCGATTTTGACTGTTAAAAACCAGCGTGGCTGCAGTTCAAGAGTCTGCATCGGAAAGCATTCTGCATCCGGCTCGGTATAAGGATTATTTGGGCTCGGGTTTTCTATTGGGGGTGACTCCCTTGCCCTGTTCGCGAGCCCCCTGTACCGTTTCCCGGATGACAACGCGAACACGTAGTCGCTATTTCGCCTTTCCTACCGCAATGGTAGCAAAAACGAACCCTCGGCGCTGGGCAATCCCTCCATATATGACCTCTGCGATCACAGTTAAAACAGGTGACCGCTGGTCCACCATCCATTGTTGGCATGGTGTTCGTAGCTACCCTCGCGTCTACGGGGTATGTCGGAGCGGTTGGATTAGCCTGCCGAGGCTGTAGGTTCGCGGTCGCGGTCTCTATTCTTTTCTCTAAATTTGCCTGAATTGCCGCGAGTTGCTCTGTTATGGCCTTTTCCAAGGCCATCTTCCCCCCCCCTTGACTCTTACCGCCTTTCGTTTTCGTCTTTGGAGCTGACTTAGCCTTCGGCGCCTCCGGTGCCTCCGCAGTCTCGACAGACTCATACACGGCCGCGAGTGCCTGGGCTTTCTTCGTTTGCTTGGCCTTAGCCTTATATGCTAGCTCCGACATGTACGACTCGTCGGCGTCAGCGGGTGGGGGTGGCTTGTACGCCCGCGAGGATGCTAAATTTCTTGCTTTAGCAGTGGCAGCCCGAGCTAATTCTTTAAAACTGGATATTTGATTCCGGTCTAATAAGTTCTGAATCTCCGGCTTAAGATTCTCAAATGCTAAGTCTAGTTGGTCCTCCAACGCGTATGGCCTAGTCATTCGATTTAACAACCCCCGGATGCAGGTTAAATAGTCGGTCACCGACTCGTTTTCGCCCTGCGTACGCGACGCGGCCTGCTGACGGAATCTTTTATTTACTGTTTCGTCGCCGAACCAGCTTCTAAATTCCTGCCGGAAATCTTCGTAGCTCGACCAGCTATCTCGCTCGAGTCGTAGCCACTCCGAGGCGATCCCCGTGAATACTATCGGCAGAGACTGTATCACTTCTTTGCCGCTTAATGGAGTGAACCTCTTACAATCATCGAGACGGCTTAAAAAGTCCTCCGCGCTTTGTTCACTACTACCTCCGAACCTTATGTTCCACCTTCGTAACGCTTCGACCACCTCTTTAGCTCGGTCTCTACAGTGAGAACGCGCGGGTTCCGTTACGTCTTCCCAGCTGGATCGCGGTTCTTCCCACACGCTTGTGCCGGGGTGCCTACCTTGGGAGGGTGGGTGGGTAATTATTGGTTGAGGATTTATCGGCGACAGACTTCGGTTTTGCCTGAAGTCGACTTCTCGGCGGGTGTGGCCTTCCGTTGGCCGTGCTTCCACGCGCGATTGTCGATCCCTATCTTCCCGGGATCCTACAATTCCTCTCGGAAGAGATTCTCGCGGTAATCTCCTTAGTACTTCCTGCACCAAGTCCTCGAGGTTTGGTTGGTCCCGGCTATCGCTAATTTCCACCGTTTCGGGTCTTACCCTCGTTCGGTCGGACGCTACCCTCTCGGGTCTATGATATCGGTCCTCTAGCTCTAGCTGTGGGGGCCTGTTATCGCGCAGGACCTCGACCTGTGTACCGCGTAGGTATTCGTGACCGTAGGCAGCTAACGCTCGCGGGTTTACCGTGGATCGGCGCGGCATCACCTCGGGTCTTTCTTCGGCTAGAATTTCCCGGAATGCAGCATGGTCTCTATAAAAATCTCTGTATGCGTCGCTCGCATCTGGCGCGACGCGTGTAGGGATCGGCCTCTGGGGTGAGCTCGCTAAGCTCACCGACGGCCTTGGATCGGCGATCGTTGACATGACCGGTTGAGCTACCGTGTAGATGATGCTCGTGGTCGTTGTCGTTACCGGGCGTGACTCGAAATTGGTCGCGAATGAGACCTGGGGCTGCGGAGCGTTCGGCTGGTGTCCTTGGCTACCACCCGGTCGCGATCTACCGTCGGAGGTGAAAATCGTTTCATCCTCGGGCTCCCAGGGGATCGTAAGCTCGCCCTGACGTCGCCGCCAATGACGCAAATACCGATCTCTAAGCTCAACGATCGAGCCCGTGGTACTCACGTTTAGCGAACTGAGCAATTGGGATAACTCCGCATGATCTAAATCCCACAAAGCGCATCCGTACGGGGTATCTATTGACGCCATGACTCGATGAGGAAACTAGGACTCAGTTGACACCAAAAAGAAATATTCCGAACGAAGGGAAAAACACGAACGCGAAAAAAAAAACAAAATACGCAAACTAACTGAAAGCGCGAAAATCGAACTCGAACTTCCAGGAAAAAAAAAAACGAAATCCACAAAAGAAAAAAAGAAAATCACTCACTGAACGCGATACTTGTTCTGAAAGTGCACTTGGACGTGCGTGAAGAAACCAATCGATTTAAATTCGATCTCGAAAATCAACGCGAACTCGAAACTAAAGATCAAAAGTCCCGAACTAAACTCAATACTTATTCCGAGAGTGCAGTCGAACGTGCGTAATGAAATTACTCGATTTAAAGTCACTCTCGAAAATCAACTCGAACTAGAACTCGAACTCGAAAGATAACCCGAACCCGAACCCGAACCCGAAAGATACGCAAAAAAAAAAACTAAAACATACTCAAAGCGCTATACTCTATCTTCTCGACGAGTCTACTCGTCGAGGTAGCCGTGAGTTGAGAACCACTGCTATCATATGGTCCTCAGAACCCACCCCTGAGCACCACTGCTACAGCCAGAGCTCAAAATGTGAATCTACGCGACACCTATGATTTTCGAATCGATTCGCAATGACGACGCGTAAACATTCCCCTCGGCGCGGGGTGTACTCAGAGTCCGTCGAGTCTGGACTTTGCTCTTCCCCCACGTTAGAGAATAGTTTCACGAACCCGAAATATAGAATAATGTTAGCCGTTGGATTCTAGACAAGACCCTCGCTAGCTAGCTATTTGAGATTATTTATTTGAAAATTAAATGTTGTTTTCCCCCGGTGATCGTTGTGGTAGGACTTCACTGGTACTCAGTATGTTTCGTTACAGCGGTTCGTCACTATTCGATCACCTGATACAATTTATCCACCACCAGGCATGCACAGGGAAATAGTACACAAAAAAAAACAAACAAACACAATTCAATAACAAGCAGATATTATTTTATAATCTTAATAATAGCGAATGGCTCTTAATATTAAGCTTAGGGGTCCGTGTCCAGTGTCCCTGCGCATATAACGTTTTGTACTACGCTATAATCGAGTATTTTACTCTCTCGGAGAGAACACGGCAAAAAAAAAATTAATTCATTAATTTAACCAAAACGTAGAAAAAAATCCGAATCCCTCGAGAGAATTCAACAATTCCCGAACGCAAAATTGTTTCGTAAATCAAAAGAAATACTCGAAGAATAAAATAAGAGAATTTGAATCGCTACGATAAACAAAAGAATTGCCGCGGTACGGCTTCAATACAAAGTCGCTGCGAGCGTACGCGCCGCTGATCCTTCTCCGGTAGACAGAGAAAACTAAATATTTGACCCGAAGTCTCTTGGCAACAGAGAAGCCGTTACCCAAAAGCGAATGATTATTCAACAAAACTACAATTTAATTTTCTCAGGGCCCCACGTTGGGCGCCAATTTGTGACGTGGATTTTATTTAGCCCTCGAACTAGACCGGATGCTAGCCTCCGAGAGCCGTCCACTCGACAATTGGCCAACGTTAATTACCTGAAAAATATGCTGGGCGCCAGGCGGATAACCGCCACGTTCAAAAATATAAACAAAATATATCCTACGGGTACGTAAAGCGTCGGCTAGCTACAGTACCGCGGAGAGGGGTCAGGATTAATTGAAGGATTAGCGGGACGTTAAATAACGACTCGAGCGTTTGAATTTGACAATAAAAAAAATAGAATTTATTCAACAAAATAGAAAAGAAATAGAAATAATAATTTTAACAATCGGGAATAAATTCCCTCGTAGAAAGAACGGCCACAGGTCGTGTAAAAATGACCCGGCCACGTTTGACGAGCTTTACAATATCTAATAAACTACTAGCTTCCACGTGGGAGAGCAATAACAAGGAAAATCATGCAAAATAATTAAATAACTCGACAAACTCGGTCCTCGTGAGACAACATTTCAACTAGAACGCTAAATAGACTCCACGAGGAGGACTTACAACTAATTAACAGGCGAATATTTACAATGAGTGAGCCTTCAGCTCGTACTAAAGAATAGAAAATAAGAAATTGATCAAAGAAGTAATATTTACAAGAGCTTACTAAAACTAACTTAACCTAACTCTGCGAACCACGCGACTAATAATTAACTAGAATTATTTATTGACTCGAATCCGAAAAACAAAGACTCGAAGTCCAAATAACGAATAGCTATGTCTCTCCCCGCGGGAGGAAGAGAGAGAGACAGTGACTGACTACGACTATCTCTGTCGCACTCGTGTACGACAGATATCAAACCCGAACTTAACAGACTATAATACTCGATATTTCTCTACAAAAATAGTAACTCGAACGATAAACTCTAATACATGGGGACACTGGTGACGGCCTACCCTTCGGAGATCGGTTTAATTCGATTCCAAGAATATCACTTAGCCTCGTGGCTGCTCAAGGCAATATGGCTGACGGCCGTTGCCGAATTCGAATTAGCATGGGTGAGAATGGCTAACGCTTACCGTCTTCCAGCCACCTGAGGAAGGAAGCCTTCTCCTGGCTAAAGTCCATCGTCTAATCCCACGGGGGAAATATTCCTCGGGGAAAAACACTCACTCAACACAAGAAAACAAAAAAAAAAACTCTAGTAAGCCCACGAGGTTCGAACGCCAAAAAAATGATAGTTTTTATCAACGCAATAACGCAGACCGAGCAAAAGGCACACGTGCTAAGAACGCTAGTCTAACGCAGAGTGACTAGACCGCATGGCGCCGGTAATCAGCGCCCTCGTGTTACGGCCAAATATCGATTTTCGTATCGACCGAAGGATCCCTTAAGCATGGCGACCGGTGGTCGCCACGCGCGTAATTCAAAGTTCGCCACGATGATTTTAGCTTGCTACGTCGGAGGCTCACGGGATGCAGGCTCTTCCTGGTGGCGGGAATCTCTTCCACCACCGATATCCCCCGTTGTAGAATGCCCTTGGCACTCCCCCGTGTCCTCTAGATTACTAGCAGGAGGTAGCGTGGCCACTAACTATCCTCCGAAGCTTTTGGGTGGCGTTCGTCGAGTAGGATCCAAACAGTCGATACTGGGACGTCTTGCGTCGGTAGTGGTGTGTCTCTGTCACAGTATCTTAGCCGTCGGCTGGGCCTCGTCTCCCACATGTTAGAGAAAAGTCGTAAAACAAAACAAAAGAATAAATAATATGCTCAACAGTCTTTAGTCGGTCACGGTCGCCTCTCGGAATTTCTATCGGACCTCGGGGTCTATCTACTCATTCTCTCATTTTCATCCACTCCGCTAAGGTCGTTTAAGGGGTGAGGAGCCTGTCGTAACATGCAATGTTACAATATATATTTATTTTCTGATAATTTTACCGCTGCTTCGTAGTTTTTTATAGTTCCTATATCGAACTTTGTGCTAGCAAATACTTTGTTGTTTTTTTGTATAACCGTTTCTATGTTTTGATCTATTTCTAGTATGTTATTTATTTCGACTACTTCTTCTTTACTCTGGGATTTATTATGTTTTTGTGTGATATTCAAATTTTCGTCTTCGCATAATTTGAAGTTTTGTATAATATCTAAACCAAGTAATAGATCTTTCTTAAAATTATTGGCTTTTATTATAAAGAGGTTTATATTTTTTTCTATGTTGCCTATCTTAATTTTTAAGGTTATTGTGCCTTGCGATTTTGCTATTCCTGCCACTCCTTTAAGGTTTTTCTCCCGACTTATTATGTGTTTGAAGTTTTTATACTTATTTACAAACTCCGAATTGACCAATGATACGTTGGATCCTGAGTCATATAGGCCGATTGCTGATTTCCCATTAGCTTGGATATTTAACTTAATAAGTGGGGTTGTCACTCGTTTTTTGCTTCTCCTGTATTGTTTATGGCATTTTCTAGGTCGATATTATTTATTACTTTTATATTTTCATTTTTTTGTCTAACTACCTGTTTGTTTTTTAGTCTGCACAAATGTTCTGGGTGGTACCTATTTTTATACCCCAACTTTTCGCAGTTTGGGCATGGTTTTCTCTCTGGTGTTGTAGTTTCTTTTTTTCTATCGCATATTGTACCTAATGGTTTTAATTTTGACATTAGAGTATTTATGTTTACAAGGGAGTTTTTTTCTAACTTATTTTGTACCCATCGTGGTAATCCTATGACGATTAAGTTTATTTGTGTATTTATAGTTATATCTTCATCTACCTCATAGAGTAGACTTCTTTTCTTTAATCCGTGATCCAGCAAAGAGCCGTTCAAAAATTTGAAGTTATAAGCATATGCGATGTCTGTCCAAGATTGCGCAGAAAGGGTGTCTAAAAACGAGTTATTCCACACTTCCCAATTATTGTTCAGTGGGTTATTTTTCACAAATACGTTAAACCATTCTAGGGCAGATTTATCTAGACATAATCTCAATGTCTCTGCATATTTATCTTGTTTAATATTAACTCCATCGCATTCTCGGACGAACAATTGCAACCATGTGTTTGCATTGAAATTATCGCCGTTAAACTTATCTAACACTATGTCTTTGGCTAATGTGCGACTTGGGTTTTCAGAGGTATCGGACGCTGTGTTTACATTTGGGTTAATAGTATTATTATTTACCTCCTCTGAATATTCGTTATTATATGCCACATTGTCTTCTTCATCGAGGTAGACGTCTCGGAGATTATCGTCCAAGGTGATGATGACGTGACGAACTTTGTTGCGTGCCTTCAAGCTTTTCACGACGTTTTTCGCCACGGTAGTATCGAAAAGCCGGCCATGATGGGTAGCTGTACGTTTGTCTCTAGGGAATTCAAAAATTCCGGCCTCTCCCACCAGCTGAATTGTTTTTACCTTGACTACTGTGGTCTTCGGATCGTCTCCAGCCTCCGAGATGAATTGGAATTTTGCTCTCATCTCCATCGTATCGATTTGTAAGCTTCGATTATAAAAGCGAAAGGATCGGAGGTATAAATAATGCGACACGTACGATGCAGTTGACAACACTGTAATTATCAGGGTGTTTACAATATGATACATATAAAGGAGATGTTGTTACACGTATGGTATTTACACTGACCTGAATCGATACGATTGCCGATGATTCGCTTTTTGTATTTTATAAGGCTATTCACGATGATAGCAGTTTGGAGCCTCTATCGCTTCTAACCCTTCTCTCATTGCGCTATCGCTGCGCTATCGCTCCGCTGGCGCTCGCAACTCGATTCCTTGACCACGTGGTCATTCCACCGAAGTGTGGCGGTAACGTCCAAACTTCCATATATATATATATATGTTGTAACCGCGATTTCCTTCCGAAAGGGGAGGAAGAAGAAAAACTCCTCGCGTTACCCTACGGCGCTTATCTCTAGTTTCAATCAAATAATAATAAAATCACCAAAATTAGAAATATCAATAATAATCAGACTTTTGTTGGGCGCCAGACGCGAACAGCGTCAGTTATCAATTAAACACTAATTTCACCAGAGACTTACGACGGATGTGCTTCGGCTAGTTCAGTTTATAAATCAGAGGGTAGAGGGGGGTAGGTTACCAGGTGGAAAAAGAATTATGCAATGAAATAAGACAGATTTGATTCGATACGGTATTTGCGTTTCAATCAAAACCTCATAAATTAGATTCACATTAGCTCGATACGATAATATTAACAATAGTCTTTAATCGAGAAAATATCAATTTCGATACGATATATTAACGAGAGTTCTTTAATTCAGATAATAATAGATTCGAGTCAATAGTTAACAAATCTCTAATTTAACGAAGATTGTGCTCAATACGAGCTAATAAATATTTTACCGAATTACAAGTAACGACATAAATCGGGGATTACCCCAGAACGATCAAACACTATCCAATAACTTAATTCTAACGTGGATAATTTCCCAGAACAAATTATATAATATAAATAAAAGGAAAACGGGACGATAATAATGCTCTCCACGGCTACAACTACGTTCGCAATACCCAAGATAGCCAAGACAGATTATAGAATTAATTACTAATATTTCACTTATAGAAAATCAAGAAAGATAGTAGCTCAACTACAAAGAATAGGACACTAAGGTCCGCAATAACTAATTAATAGCGAATTTTGTGCTAGATTGCACGAGGACTTCGCCTCAAAGCATGCTCAAGCAACCAAAAAGACAGCCAGTCACGAATTAACTCAATAATTAAGCCAAAGGATGTTATGATTCGGCACGAGACGATATTATTAAAGAAAACAGCAGCAATCAAATACTACAGCATCACGAGACCTCATGGCCCAACGCCTGCGTAGAAAAATATACTCTATAATCAGAATTCGTACTCGATACCATACAATTAATCAAGAATTAGTTCGTGACTTTACAATAAATTATGTAGGCTTACCTTACGTTGTTTTCTGGCCTCAAGGCACTGAACTACACTGATAAACTAAAGGTAAATGTGAAGCTAAATTTACTAATTTTGAAAAGGACTCTAAGTTATGAAATAATTTGGACACTGAATAGAATGAAACTCGAGACGATACGGTAAATAGGTGCGGCACAGTCGGCAGTCGAACGTAGAAGAGACGGATCCTTGGTGCTCCCTTTGGCTCGCTAGGTGATGAGTTGCGAACGTTCTCACGTGCTCCTGTGATTGGCCTAATTAGGCGACGTAAGTGGGGTGAGTCTAACGGACAGTTTTCGGGTGTCACGCTAGGATCCCGCTGACGGAATTATGCTTTCTTCTAGATCTGGATCGTAACTCGTCCGGGTCCTGGCAGCGATCTCAGCTGATTTATGTAGGTCGGACGGACTAAGGCGCGCTAATTTCGAAATCGAAATCGTGTCGCAACGGAGCTGTAACAATCGTAGTGAAGGCCGGCATTACTGCTATCGTAGTTTTCTTACTCCCTGATTTTTGTCGACTCGGAGGAGCTCTCCAGTCGTCCACTCATCCTAAAGTTTTCATAACTGGAGGATCTGGCTGCAGTCAGGGCGATCCTGAACCGGGTCTTCGCCTCGGCTGCACCATTTGCGTCGCGGAAGGTCACCAGAACCTCCTCACACGAGGTAGCTGCTCTTTGTCGAGACGATATTCGTGAGCTTTCTTGGCCAACACGTCGACGGTACGATAATCAGGAGGGTAGGTATTGTTCCTCTGGTTCAGCTCCAGGCTGAATAGTCGTCAATGAAGGAGGCTGTAGTGAGCTACTTAATTCGCCCAGCCCTATACGCTATCATCGCGGCATCCAGTCTTTGTACGATAAGGCCATCGTCGATGCAACTCTGGCGAGTCTAGGGAGGTTGCTCCCTCGGTGGATGTTGACTCCGTTGTGCGCCGAGGCGCGTTGAACAATTTTCATAAAAAGAGAAGTGATGCAAACAAAATGGATTAGAAATATGATACCCTGCCAATTCTGTCTTGGCTCATCCTAGGTAGCCTGCCGACCGTGCACACCCGTTATCTCGTTCAGTAGCCCCTGGGACGCTTGCAGAAAGTGCAACGTCACAATGTATATGAATATAAGTATCATGAATATATGAATATGTATATGTATATATTTTTATTTCAAAGAGCAAAGTTTGAAATATTCAAATACTATTTACTCGATGAAATTAAAAATTTGTCACTGAAACAACGTTTCGACATAAATTTTGTAATAATGCACATACCGGGAATATTCGGTGAAAGTTAACGATCCCCTTCCTACGGCCTAACCAACACAGGCGCGCACCGCGTGCGTGAGGCTCGGCGGGCGGGGCTGAGCGACCAGTGGTGCTTCTACCAAATCTTCCGCGCTAGGCCGAGTCCGCATAGCCCACCTCGATACTTAACCTAAAAAGCAATCATCGCACTGAACACGGAAAAGAATGAACGCGAATAAAATGGATTTGCCTGATGTGAACATTTATTTTCGAAATTTATGAACGAATTTAAAATCAAATATCAATCAATTGGATTTAAGTATTGATTATCAGTGTTTAGGATCGATATTTGAGACGAAGAGGAACAGGTAAGTGAAGGGTAAATCATTGAAGACAACATGGTCAAAAATTGTTTTATTTATTGATTTATTTATTTATTAACAGAAAAATGAAATTTATCAACGATTATTGGTTAATCGAGGGATCCATTGCTGTTGAATTATGGCGTACGTCCAAACTTATCGGAGATTGAATGCTTGGGAATCGAAGAGAGGCTACCGATGAGCCACTGTCGAACGTAGTAGACTTTTACTCGAACCATTTTTATTTCTCAACGACTACCTCTATCGGAGACCGAGTGCTGACATGTACCTCAGCGAGGCTTCATAACGTGCAGAGGGGCTTTTGTCGCAGGAGTTTGTAGTGCGATGAGGTAGCGTACGAGGAGCTTCGTTGCAAGCGTTTGTAGCACGTCGACGATATGCAGTCCTTCTCTGGACTCTGGCGAAGCCTTGCCGCATAAAAATTTGATATAAAATGCTCACCGACGCACTGCGAACTCTGGCAACGAAGCTCCTCGTACGCTGCCTCGTCGCACTAGGAACATCTGCGACGAAGCTCCTCTGCCTGCGACAAGACATGAACGTTGAATGCTTGTCTGACAAGTAAGAAATGTTCGATGAATATCGTCGATGGGCTACGAACCCTGGCAACGAAGCTCCTCGTACGCTGCCTCGTCGCACTGGGAAAATCTGCGACGAGGTTTCTTCGCCTGCTATGAGACATGAACGTTGAATGGTCGTCAGACGAGTAAGAAATGTTCGATGAATATCGTCGACGGGCTACGAACCCTTGCAACGAAGCTACTCCGTACGCTGCCAAGCCTCGCTGACGCTGTTGCTAGCTCTCGCTTCTTCGATCCCTGCTTGGTTCTCGATCACTCTTCACGAGGCTGAAGCTAGCAGCCAGAGTTGGCAGCCGAACGCTGCTGCGCATGGGCATCAACGTTGACTCCTATGCGCAGTAGCGTTCGGCTGCTAACTCTGGCTGCTAGCTTCAGCCTCGTTCACTCTTCGCAGTCTGTTGCCTGAGGTCAGCTTGGACAACGACGCCGGCGATATTTCTCTTCAAGAGTTAGCGGGCGATCAGTCATTGGGTACGTAGGATACAAAGTTAACGGACATCAAAAGACTTACAAGACTTATAAATTCTCATGATAGTCAGTTATACTCTCGCCTTGCTGTTTCAGAGGAAGTAACGGTGTCCTGGGATGGCAACATCTTCTTCAACGAGTATGAGTTTATTCTTCTCAGACACGTGATTTACGACGAACTACAAACTCCTGCGACAAAGCCCCTCCGTACGCTATGAAGCCTCGCTGAGGTGCATGTCAGCACTCAGGTCTCCGATAGAAGTAGTCGTTGAGAGACGAAAATGGTTTCAGTGAAAGTATACTACGTTCGACAGTGGCTCATCAGTAGCCTTTCTTCGATTCCCAAGCAATCAATCTCTGATAAGTTTGTGCGTACACCATAATTCAACAGCAATGGATCCCTCGATTAACCAATAATCATTGATAAATTTCGTTTTTCTGTTTCAGACCTGAGGACGTGGCCTGTGGGTGGCAGCCTTATCCGCGATGACTTCATTCTCCGCATCGTACTCTGATCAAATGATTCATTATGTTATTATTAAACTAAAGTTAACACAAACACCGAAAACTTTCTCACGAATTCTTAATTTTCATTAGATTGAATACTAGTATTCCGAACAGATGTTTTGAATAAAATCTAGGTCTGAAAATAAATGAATCAATAAATAAATCAATAGATAAACCAATTTTTGACCATGTTGTCTTCAATGATTCACCCTCCACTTACCTGTTCCACTTTGTCTCAAATATCGCTCCTAAACACTGATAATCAATACTTAAATTCAATTAATTGATATTTAGTTGATTAATCTTAAAATAAATGTTCACGTCAGGCGAATCCATTTTATTCGCGCTCATTCTTTTCCGTGTTCAGTGTGATGATTGCTTTTTAAGTTAAGTATTTATCGAGTTAGCGTGGATGGGCTATAGTATTTATCGAGTTAGCGCGGATGGGCTATGCGGACTCGGCCGAACGCGGAAGATTCGGTAGAAGCACCACTGGCTGCCTAGCCCCGCCCGTCGAGTCTCACGTACGCGGTGCGCGCCTGTGTTGGTTAGGCCGTAGGAAGGGGATCGTTAACTTTCACCGAATATTCCCGGTATGTTGCTTCCTGTTTGCACACAGTGTATCTAAAAAATATTCCTAGGATATAAATCTGAATAATGAATATTCCATATTTTAGTGGGAGTCGACTTACTTTTGGTGTTTCTTCTCCCCATGACTTCAGCGTTGTGATCGATACGGCGTGATCACCGTGAGGCACGTTCAATATATCGGAGTAATCTCTAGTTTCTTTTGTCTTTCCTCACTCTATGTGTGCTTATTCGTTTACATAGAAATACGACAGAACGCGCATATATAAACATGTCACAGATTAGGCTGACTGAGGAATTGTTTGTACATGGACGTGAGTATTATCCCTACTCTATTTGCGCGTATAGTAGTCTTTGCACGTGAACCAATCAGTGTGAATTGAGACATCATGTCGAAAGCTAAGGAGATCCTAGAGATGAACGGTAAGTCGAATCTATTTCTCAAATAATCAAGAAAAATTTCACACATCCTATAGGATAAGTATAGGAAATACTTGCAATTCAGTTGCGAATTGACTGTTTTTACACCCCAATAGTAGTAGGCAACCGGAGCTTTTTTTAGGCTTTATTTCTCGAACATCCTCAAATAAACGTTCGTCGCGTAATAAATTGATTTCGAGGTGTGTTGAATTCCGCAAAGAACGATGTATTGGTTCCTTTAACATGGTTGAGTTGACACAAATTGACACAAAATGGTTCACTTATGAATAATATAATACTTCCAGATCGTTTGTACGGATTGAAAATTTCAACACGCGGTGAGTCAGACATACATTTTGAGAAAAACCTTCGGGCTAACAAAATTCAATTACCTGTAATTCGAACCTCACTAAATTTGCTCCAGAATCTGTAACTGCAACTATTATTAGTATGAGAATGATTATTAGCGATATTGCCAATATATTTACCTCACGAAAAAAAAAATTGTATTTCAAAGTGCTGGTCGAATTTATTATTCATGAATTCAAATATTTTTCATTACATATTTCAGAATCAATGGCTGGTACGTCGGCGGAGAGAGGGGAAGAGATGGGGAAGATGGGGAAGATGGGGAAGATGGGAAAAGAGGAAGAAAGAGAGAGAAAGAGAAGCAGCACGGGAAGGAGAAGTACGAACAAAGGAGAGCGGGAAGCAACGCAGAGGACGTGAGAGGCGAGAGGATTGAACGTAAGTCATATCTGCAAACACGTGCATGTATACTTATACCGTGCCAGCGCGATGAAACCGAACGATGACCGCACTATAGTTCAACCAACACACGCTCGCATTGCGTACATGAACTTCTGCTGAAGTCACTGGCAGCGAGTAGTAGCTCAGGTACGTAACGCGAGCGTGTGTTGGTCGAACTATAGTGCGGTCATCGTTCGGTTTCGTCGCGATGGCACGGTAGAGGAATTTATGTGAAGTCAGTGACGGCGAAAAATCAGAATTCTGATTTTTCATGACTTTTTCCTCGTACTTATTCAGCGATAATAAGCGGCGACAATTGAAATTTTTTTCCGTCCATAACCCTTCGATTAAACACGCTATTCGAAACCCTCAGTTTCACACTCCGGTGCGAATGCGCACCAGCCGACTGCAGTGCTTCACAACTCTGCTCCAACCAATCAATTTTCATTCATTACCAATGAAATAGCGATAATAATCTAGATGAAAATCTAAATACAAATTACAAAAATTTTCAAAACTGTAATGATAGAGGCATTATTTTTTTTTCCAAAAACATACAATGCACAATCTGTTCCATTTAGACTCAAAGTGCTGGACCGATTTATTATTCAATGAATTCAAATATTTTTCAATACATATTTCAGAAAATAGAGAGGAAAGAAGCGAGAGAAATGAAAAAGAGAAAGAGAAGCGGCACGAGGAGAACAAAGACGGGCGGACGGGAGGAAGGGGAGGGGGAAGCAACGCGAGGGAAGTGAGAGGCGGGAGGGTTGAACGTAAGTCATATCAATGCCCGCACTATAGTTCGACCAACACATGCTCGCGTTGCGTACATGAGCTTCTGCTGACAGTCACTGGTTTATTATGGATACAATGAATGAATACAAGTTTATTCATTAGACAATTTGGAAGAAAATTGATTCATTAGGCAATTGGAAATTGGAGTAGGTATTATCGAAGTAACTCTAAAAACAACAAATCAACGCGGAATATCATGACAATGCAATATTTATTCGAATATGTACGATTTAGGTCTGTTAGTCAGTCACTTTTTGTCGGATTAGTAATATTTTTCCAGTCAGGTTGTATTTCGTCATATTTCAATTCTATTTGTCATATTTCAATTCAATTTCCGGATGCAACCGCCTCATTAGGGGGCTTGACCACTAACAGCCCTGTTATTCGAGTATGTTTGATTCCCAATCGCAAAAAACTCGGTTATCAGCCAAGAGGTGCACGCGGGTAGAAATTCGCATCGACAATGAATTCACGTCCGGCTCCTTCGATGGCCAAAATATAATTGAATGTTGGTTCGGAGCCATCTGCTGGGAAAACTATTCTACATTTTTTCTCGTGGTGGGGGGTCGCTGAGATCTTGTAGCGTACGGGATCTCGAAGTATTTCATCTTTGGTGAAATTATTTTGATTCGGATCTGAACAAATCCTGTTGACACCATTTCGCAAACTGAATTTGACAAAGTGACCTGAGTAACAAGGTGAAGATGACATTAAAATAAGCTGAACTAAAGAAATGACGAGATTTTTCAGGCTGGTTCACAGAGGCGTTGTTAAGGTTTTTAAGCGAATAATTTCCAAAATTAACTGAATATCAAACAGGTTATGGATTGTTGAATGTGAAATGCAATGTTAAGATATTAAAGTGTTCAATTCGGGAAATAAATACGAATTCACTTATCATAATTGCATTTTTAACAAGAGTAGCGATACCGTAAGATAAATCATCTGAAATATTAACGGAAATCGAAATAGAATTTTGAATTATTAGGTCGAAACAGATTTTAATTACTTGAATAATATAAATTAATAAATTTTGCGCAGCTTCTTCAAATCTAATGAATAAAGTACAGAGATAAGGTGAAGTACGAAAGAAGACAGCGATAGGATAGATAGAGTACAGGTAGAATAGAAAAAGTAAGTTTAAGAGAAGAAGGCGATATTAAGGTCGACGGAAAGCAAAAAGCATCTTCCTGGACAAATCAGGCATTGTTATGATAGAATTTCAAATCTTTGACATGCGGATGTCCCATTACTTTTCTACCTTTTACCTCAGAAAGTTCGCATACAACGGGAGATAGCAATCGACTACACTTGAATGGTCCATCAAACTTTTTCGCAAGTTTGACTGCAACATGTTGTGTCGCGGACGACAGAACATGTTGTCGCTTCAGAACGAGATTTCCTTGAGCGGAGCGTTCAGGCTTTTTGCCGAGGTTATAATATCCAGCTTGTCTCGTGTGAGCGTTCTCTAGATTTCCGGTGATCCAATCTCGGAGCAGTTGCATACGTTGCATTCGCTCTGCCCATAGTTTTGGAGCTTGGGGCTAAATTTCGGGATCTCCCTCAATACGGGATTTCAAAGAGTTGACGGCTCTCGGGATTCTACCAAAGTTCGAAAATGCGAGGCTGGTTTCCAAGGACGAATTGTTAGCCGTATTGTAAGCAAATCGAAAATCAGATGAATGAAGATCACATTCGCGGTGATCAAATTCGAAAATAGCGATGATCATAGTTTTTGATACACGATTTACTCTCTCAACGAGATTGGCTTGCGGATGGTAGGGAGGAGTTGTCGTATGTTTGATGTGGAACGTTCGCGCCAATCCTTCAATTGCGTTGTTATTAAACTCGGTACCATTGTATGTTAATAAGACTCGCGGAACACCCCATCGATTGATGATGTTTTCCTCAAATGCATCGCGAATGTTTTTGCCAGTGGCTGTGCGAAGAGCGCAACATCCGATCCATTTGGTAAATAAGTCCTGAATAACAAGAATATACGCAAAACCTGCTTTACTAGGCGGAAGCGGGCCCATGATGTCCATGGCTACAACAAACCATGGTTCTTCGACAACGCGTCTACCCATGAGACCGGCGGGAGCAGCTTGCTCAACCTTGCTTCGTTGACAAGTAGCGCATAATTTGACATAACGGGATACATCACGAAAAATTCCTGCCCAATAGTAGGTGGTAGCAACTCGTTTATATGTTTTGTCGGTGCCTAGATTTCCGGATTGCGGTAAATCATGAGCTTTATTTAATACTTCATTACGTTGAATATTCGGGATAACTAACTTCTAAGCGTTCAGATCGTTTACTGCGGTTCCGATAACGGGATTTGGTCGGTGGAAATATGATTGACCATTGACGATTTTCCAATTCGGAAAACGTATCGGGAAAGTTTGAACGTCTCTTTTGCGTTTGTCGTACCACGGGATACGTTGTGGAACTATGGCTGCACCAGCCTCTGTACTCTCTAAATTTGAATCAGTGAAAAGTCACTAATCAGCAGTGAATAGTCACTGATGGCTACAGTTATAAGTCTGCCACTGGAAATCAGTGAAAAGTCACTGATTCAATCAGTTAAAATGTACTCACTGATTGAATCAGTAAAATATACTGGGTAATAGGCTTGAAAATAAATATTCCACATGTATTTTTTTATAAGGTTTTATTGTGTACGGCTAACTTGCATTGCAAATGCAAGAGACTTATGAAAAAAATTTCAAAATATTATAGTATAAAATTTATATAATACAATATAAATATATTATATATATATTATTATTATTATTTTATATTATTTTTTCAATTATTTTTTAAAATTTATGAAATACAAAAATATTGTTCGTTGGAATACAGAATATCTTATATAGAAACAGAAATCAAGTAAAAATAATATACTTAAATCTAATATCAATCACTCTATAGCCCGGGGAAATTGCAAATCTCCATACATTGGCTCTTTTTGATAGGGAGGTTGATCACATCGCGTTTCGCTCGCTCACAGTGCGCTCAACAAAAACGTATCTATACGTTATAGATTATAATATATGTATATATTGTGACGTGGATTTTATTTGATCCTCGGATCTGGACCGGATAACCAGTCTCCGAGAACCATCCACTCGACAATTGGCCAAACACTGAGAATAAAAAAAGATATTGGGCGCCAGGCGGATAACCGCCACGTTCAAAAATATAAACAAAAGATAACCTACGGGTACGTAAAGCGTCGGCTAGCTACAGTACCGCGGAGAGGGGTCAGGATTAATTGAAGGATTAGCGGGACGTTAAATAACGACTCGAGCGTTTGAATTTGACAATAAAAAAAATAGAATTTATTCAACAAAATAGAAAAGAAATAGAAATAATAATTTTAACAATCGGGAATAAATTCCCTCGTAGAAAGAACGGCCACAGGTCGTGTAAAAGTGACCCGGCCACGTTTGACGAGCTTTACAATATCTAATAAACTACTAGCTTCCACGTGGGAGAGCAATAACAAGGAAAATCATGCAAAATAATTAAATAACTCGACAAACTCGGTCCTCGTGGGACGATATCTCAACTAAAACGTTGAATAAACTACACGAGTAGAACTTACCACTAATTAACAGGCTAGTATTTACAATGGGTGAGCCTTCGGCTCATAATAAAGAATAGAGAATAAGAAATTGATTAAAGAAGTAATATTTACAAGAGCTTACTAAAACTAACTTAACCTAACTCTGCGAATAACGCGATAGTTATTTAATTAGAATTCTGTATTAACTCGAACCCGAAAAACAAAGACTCGAAATCTAAACGCTAACTAGCTGTGTCTCTCCCTACAGGAGGAAGAGAGAGCGACAGTGACTGACTAGGACTCTCTCTGTCGCACTCGTGTGCGACAGGTAGCACACCCGAACTCAATAAACTATACAATACTCGATATTTCTCTACGAAATAATGACTCGAACGATATTCTCTACTACACGGGGACACTGGTGACGGCCTACCCTTCGGAGATCGGCTTAATTCGATTCCAAAAATATTAATTAGCCTCGTGGCTGCTCAAGGCAATATGGCTGACGGCCGTTGCCGAATTCGAATTAGCATGGGTAAGAAGGGCTAACGCTTACCGTCTTCCAGCCACCTAAGGAACGAGGCTTCCTCCCAGTCGAGAATCATCTCCTATATGACTCCCTCGGGGAAAAATCTCGAATTCGTCCACTCGGACACACACACAAAAAAAATAGAAACTGGGATGAATCAACCCACGGGGTTCAAATGTAATATATCCGACTACTCGCAGCTCAACAAAAGAAAAACAAACGGTACGCAATTAAATTCTAGACGCAAGTGTCTTTGACGCTAGTCTAACGCAGAGTGACTAGACCGCATGGCGCCGGTAATCAGCGCCCTCGTGTTACGGCCAAATATCGATTTTCGTATCGACCGAAGGATCCCTTAAGCATGGCGACCGGTGGTCGCCACGCGCGTAATTCAAAGTTCGCCACGATGAGGTTAGCTCGCTACGTCGGAGGCTCACGGGTTGCAGGCTCTTCTTGGTGGCGGGAATCTCGTCCACCACCGATATCCCCCGTTGTAGAATGCCCTTGGCACTCCCCCGTGTCCTCTAGATTAATAGCAGGAGGTAGCGTGGCCATCGCTATCCTCCGGAGCTGTTAGGTGGCGTTCGTCGATTAGGATCCCAATAGTCGGTTTTTGGCGTCACTCGTTGGTCGTGGCGTGTCTCTGTCTTAGTTTTTAGCCGTCGGCTGGGCCTCGTCTCCCACATGTTAGAGAAAAGTCGTAAAACAAAACAAAAGAATAAATAATATGCTCAACAGTCTTTAGTCGGTCACGGTCGCCTCTCGGAATTTCTATCGGACCTCGGGGTCTATCTACTCCTTCTCTCATTTTCATCCACTCCGCTAAGGTCGTTTAAGGGGTGAGGAGCCTGTCGTAACATGCAATGTTACAACTCCCCCCCCCTTAGACGGACCACTGGGGCGGAAGCGCTTGCAAAACTGACCCATGGACCGAACTCCGAGTGGCGGCCGCACACCGCGTCTTACGTCTACAGATCCGTCTGGATCTGATGGCTTAAACGTAACTTTTTAACAAACTAAACTTTCCCCCGGGGAGGAAATACGAAGGTAATTTTATGAAAACCCCCGGTTAAATTTTTAAGTCATTACACGCTACTCTCCCCCTGCAGAAGGCGGAAAGACAAAAACTTAGGGAAGGGTTCGACTTCCCGAACACTAAAAAAAACAAAATCAAAATAAGAGTCTAATATCTGAAAGCTCGAAACTAACGAACCACACAAAAAAAAAATAGCAAAATAAAGGACTATTGTAATTTCATTACCAATAATTTTGACCAAAAACATGACACAAAAAAAAAACAAATAAAATAAGAGACTACGAACCAACAAAACAAAACGAAACTAAATACAGGGCGTCAATGCCCGAGTCCTCAAGACTCTATAAACCATGAAAAAAAAACAGAACCAAAACCCCCCTAATGAGCTTCAGATAACTGGGAGTATTGTCCCACTACGAATTGGCCGGCGCAGTCGACTCAAAAAAAAATATAGAAAAAAAAAAAAAAAAAAAAAACTAATTCGCCGAACTGACCGAATATATTTTTTTTTTTCAAGCTTCCTGAAAATCCTATTTCCTTAACTCAACCAATAAAAAAAAAGAACAAAACTCTCGCATCCAATAGTGCTCGAATACTCAGTACCAAACTCAGAACACACGAACGCGAACGGTTTTCTCAGGCCTCGTCGGAAGATGCAACTTCCTCCTCGGACTCACTGAGATCGACGTCTACCTCTGGGGCGACGTACGGTTTAAAATCCTTAATATGGTGTCGACCGAGTGTCCTACCGGTTTCATCCTCTAGCTCGTACACGACGGGTGATACCACCTTCGTTACAATATACGGTCCCGCGAATTTAGGAGCTAGTTTCGCAGCTACGAAGTTCGCAGCCGATGATAAGACGCGGTTTCTCTTCCAGACTCGGTCTCCTACCTTATAATGACCGTCTCGGTGACGTCGATTATAATATTGCGCCTGCCTAGTGCGTGCATTCTGTAAATGACGGGTCGCGAGATCTCTTAATTCTTGCAGGCGGTTCATTCTTTCAGCCCACTTCGCCGGACACGGCTCCGGAATGGTCGCGGGACCTTCTTCCGCGCGTCGCAGTTGTACTCGAGGTCGCGGTTCACGACCTAAGTTTAAAAATGCCGGGCTTACTTTCAGCGAACTATGCACTGCAGAATTATACGCGAAACGGAATTCATGCAGATGCACGTCCCAATCTCGGTGATCCGTCTCAATATACGTCGTGATCATAGTCTTCAGGACTCGGTTCACCCTCTCTACCGGATTGGCCTGCGCGTGATACGGGGGTACGTGGGCGTGTACAATGTTGTACTCGGCGCACATCTCATCGACGGCTTTATTCGCGAATTCAGTGCCATTATCAGTGAGGAATACTTCCGGAGTACCCCACCTAGACAAAATTAAATCCTCGAACGCCGCGATAATGTTTTTCCCCGTGGCTTTACGCAACGGAGTGCACTCTACCCACTTTGTAAACAAGTCCTCGAAGACTAACAAATATTCGTACCCGGATCGACTACGAGGAAACGGACCCATTATGTCAGCTGCGACTACTGTCCACGGCTGATTTACTACACGATCTCCCATCAGACCAGCTGGTGTAGCCTGTTCGACTTTGCACTGCTGGCATTGCTGACAGCGTCGCACCGCGACTACGATATCTCTAAACATGCCAGGCCAATAATAATCCTCGCGGATTCTCGCATAAGTCTTTTCGACTCCGAGATGCCCAGCCTGCGGGTCTTCGTGCGCTTCGATAAACGCTCGGTCGCGATGTTCGGCGGGCAATACTAATTTCCACGGATTCAGTTCTTCCATAATCGGTTCTGTCACCGGATTCGGCCGCAAATAGTACAGCCGGCCTTCGAATACTGACCATCCTCTATACTTTTTCGGGGCCTCTGAAACTTCTTGTACGCGTTTATTGTACCATGGATCTTGAGCTTCATTAATCGCGGCTACATACACGGCTGCGAGGTCCTCGACCTCGTCTTCGTACATGCGCGATAATGCGTCGGGGACATGATGCATAGCTCCCTTTCGATGTATGACCTCGAAGTCATACTCCAGGAGCTCTGATGCCCACCTAGCAAGCCGACCTGTCGGATTATGCAAATTATGCAACCATCGGAGGCTGCTGTGATCCGTTATCACCGTGAAATGATACCCCTCGAGGTACGCGCGAAATTTCTTTATAGCCCAAATTACAGCTAAACACTCTTTTTCTGTCACCGAATATTTTTTCTCAGCTTCAGAAAGAGTGCGGCTCGCATATGCGATGACTCGTTCGACCTCGTCAATGGTCTGAGTCAAAACGGTGCCGATTCCAAAATCGCTGGCATCCGTCTGCACTACAAAAGGTACTCGAAAATCAGGACACGATAATACCGGGGCTGAGGTTAACGCGGATTTTAATTCGTTGAACGCATGTTCTTGTTCTTCGCCCCATTCCCACCGTCTATCTTTGCGTAAAAGCCGCGTTAATGGCTCCGAGGAGCCCGCGAACGCTGGGATAAATCGGCGGTACCACGAGGCCATCCCTAAAAATCGTCGCAATTGTTTCAAGTTCCGGGGTGCCGGATAACTAACAATCGGTTCGATCTTGTCGGGGTCTATTTGTAAACCCTCGTTATTAACTCTGAACCCCAAATATCTTACTTCATCTCTACAAAATTCACACTTATCCGGGTTTAACGTAAGACCAGCCCTCGCTATTTGATCAAATACGCGCTTGAGCCAGTCGATATGCTTCACGAAATTGTCCGTTACTACAATAATATCGTCCAAATACGCGAAAACATGTGGTTCCATATCCGGTGTAATTAATTTGTCAACTAATCTTTGAAACGTGGCAGGGGCTCCGGTGAGTCCGTATGGCATTCTCGTAAAGTGAAATAAGCCTCTGCCCGGTGCAGTGAACGCAGTGACTTCGCGACTATCTGGGTGCAAGGGAATCTGATGATAGGCTTGGCTCAGATCAATCGTTGAAATATACCTCGCGGCACGTAATTTATCTAAAATCCCGTTAATATAAGGGATCGGGTAGGCGTCCTTCTTTGTGACGCTATTTACTTTACGGAAGTCTAAACAAAAACGATAACTGCCATTCGGCTTTTTGACCATGACTATGGGACTCGACCACGCGCTTTGTGAAGGCTCGATGACGCCCTCGGCTAACATACGATCAACTTCAGCATGGATCGCGGCTTGTACAACCGGTGATACTAAATAATATCTTTGTTTAATCGGCGAATTTCCCTGCGTGTCTAAGGTATGCTCAGCTAGGCTTGTTAGTCCTAGTGGGCCCGTGACCGCAGGTAGTTCAGTCTCTAAAAACTCTCCCAGTACCGTTTTCTCCGCTGAAGTTAATTCTGCTATACCATAACACGCGTTGGTTGACCCCGTGGTCGCTGCCAATGACTCGAAAAACGGATTAGTTTCCGTCGGTCCCTCTTTTAGACGCCACGTATCGTCTCCGCCATACATTTCTAACTCAAATAATCTAATAAAATCCATACCGAGGATGCAATCCCACGCTACAGACGGGAGTATTCGAATCGCAAGTTCGTGGGTTATTCCTGCCAATTCAATCGGCACGATAAATTCCCCTAAGACTGCTTCGGTGTCGCCGTTTGCCAGTATAACCCGTTCAAAAGCTGGTTTGCTTAAGGCCCGACCATTTTCTGCGGCGATTTTCTTTCCCGAAGCTCCTAAAAAACTTCTGGAAGACCCGGTGTCTATTAGAGCGCGAACCTTCGAATTCCCGATTTTGACTGTTAAAAACCAGCGTGGCTGCAGTTCAAGAGTCTGCATCGGAAAGCATTCTGCATCCGGCTCGGTATAAGGATTATTTGGGCTCGGGTTTTCTATTGGGGGTGACTCCCTTGCCCTGTTCGCGAGCCCCCAGTTCCGTTTCCCGGATGATAACGCGAACACGTAGTCGCTATTTCGCCTTTTCTACCGCAATGATAGCAAAAACGAACCCTCGGCGCTGGGCAATCCCTCCATATATGACCTCTGCGATCACAGTTAAAACAGGTGACCGCTGGTCCACCATCCATTGTTGGCATGGTGTTCGTAGCTACCCTCGCGTCTACGGGGTATGTCGGAGCGGTTGGATTAGCCTGACGAGGCTGTAGGTTCGCGGTCGCGGTCTCTATTCTTTTCTCTAAATTTGCCTGAATTGTCGCGAGTTGCTCTGTTATGGCCTTTTCCAAGGCCATCTTCCCCCCCCCTTGACCCTTACCGCCCTTCTTCTTCGCTTTCGGAGCGGTTGCGGCCTGCGGTGCCTCTGGTGCCTTCGTGGCTTCGACCGACTCATCTACGGCTGCGAGTGCCTGTGCCTTTTTCGCCTGCTTGGCCTTAGCCTTGCAAGCTAGTTCTGACATGTACGAATCGTCGGCGTCGGCGGGTGGGGGTGGCTTGTACGCTCGCGAGGATGCTAAATTTCTTTCTTTAGCCGTGGCAGCCCGAGCTAATTCTTTAAAACTGGTTATTTGGTTCCGGTCTAATAAATTCAGAATCTCTGGCCTAAGGTTCTCGAATGCTAGATCTAGTTGGTCTTCCAACGCGTATGGCCTAGTCATACGATTTAATAACCCCCGGATGCAGGTCAAGTAGTCGGTCACCGACTCGTTTTCGCCCTGCGTACGCGACGCGGCCTGCTGACGGAATCTTTTATTTACTGTTTCGTCGCCGAACCAGCTTCTAAATTCCTGCCGGAAATCTTCGTAGCTCGACCAGCTATCTCGCTCGAGTCGTAGCCACTCCGAGGCGATCCCCGTAAATACTATCGGCAGAGACTGTATCACTTCTTTGCCGCTTAATGGAGTGAACCTCTTACAATCATCGAGACGGCTTAAAAAGTCCTCCGCGCTTTGTTCACTACTACCTCCGAACCTTATGTTCCACCTTCGTAACGCTTCGACCACCTCCTTGGCTCGGTCTCTACAGTGTGAACGCGCGGGTGTCGTCACGTCTTCCCAGCTGGAGTGCGGGTCATCCCACATCCTCGTGCTGGGATCCCTAACATGGGAGGGTGGGTGGGTAATGATCGGTTGAGGATTTACCGGCGACAGGCTTCGGTTTTGCCTGAAGTCGACCTCTCGGCGGGGGTGGCCTTCCGATGGCCGTGTTTCCCCGCGCGGTTGACGTTCCCTATCTTCCCGGGGGTCTACGGCTCCTCTCGGGAGAGACTCACGCGGCAATCGTCTAAGTACTTCTTGTACTAGACCCTCGAGGTCTTGTTGGCCCCTGCTATCGCTAATTTCTACTGTTTCTGGCCTTCCCCTCGTTCGATTAGGCGCTCGGCCCTCAGATCTAAGGTATCGGTCCTCTAGCTCTAGCTGTTGGAGCCTGTTGTCGCGTAAGACCTCGATTTGTGCACCGCGTAGGTACTCGCGACCGTATTCCGTTAACGCCCGCGGGTTGGCTGTGGATCGTCGCGGCATCACTTCGGGTCTTTCTTCGGCTAGAATTTCCCGGAATGCAGCATGGTCTCTATAAAAATCTCGGTATGCGTCGTTCGCATCTGGAGCGGCGCGTGTTGTCGCTGGTCTCACGGGTGAGCTCGGTGCACTCCTCGCAGGCCTTGGGTCGGCGATGGTCGACATAACCGGTTGAGCTGTCGTGTAGATGATGCTCGTGGTTGTTGTCGTCACCGGTCGTGACTCGAAATTAGTCGCGAACGAAACCCGGGTCGGCGAAGGGTTTCTCTGGTGCTCCTGGCTACCACCCGGTCGCGACCCACCGTCTGAGGCGAAAATCGTTTCATCCTCGGGCTCCCAGGGGATCGTAAGCTCGCCCTGACGTCGCCGCCAATGCCGCAAATACCGATCTCCAAGCTCAACGATTGAGCCCGTGGTACTCACGTTTAGCGAACTGAGCAATTGGGATAACTCCGCATGATCTAAATCCCACAAAGCGCATCCGTACGGGGTATCTATTGACGCCATGACTCGATGAGGAAACTAGGACTCAGTCGACACCAAAAAGAAATATTCCGAACGAAGGGAAAAACACGAACGCGAAAAAAAAAAAATACGCAGACTAACTGAAAGCGCGAAAATCGAACTCGAACTTTCAGAAAAAAAAAAACGAAATCCACAAAAGAAAAAAAAAGAAAATCACTCACTGAACGCGATACTTGTTCTGAAAGTGCACTTGGACGTGCGTGAAGAAACCAATCGATTTAAATTCGATCTCGAAAATCAACGCGAACTCGAAACTAAAGATCAAAAGTCCCGAACTAAACTCAATACTTATTCCGAGAGTGCAGTCGAACGTGCGTAATGAAATTACTCGATTTAAAGTCACTCTCGAAAATCAACTCGAACTCGAACTCGAACTCGAAAGATAACCCGAACCCGAACCCAAAAGATACGCAAAAAAAAAACTAAAACATACTCAAAGCGCTATACTCTATCTTCTCGACGAGTCTACTCGTCGAGGTAGCCGTGAGTTGAGAACCACTGCTATCATATGGTCCTCAGAACCCACACCTGAGCACCACTGCTACAGCCAGAGCTCAAAATGTGAATCTACGCGACACCTATGATTTTCGAATCGATTCGCAATGACGACGCGTAAACATTCCCCTCGGCGCGGGGTGTACTCAGAGTCCGTCGAGTCTGGACTTTGCTCTTCCCCCACGTTAGAGAATAGTTTCACGAACCCGAAATATAGAATAATGTTAGCCGTTGGATTCTAGACAAGACCCTCGCTAGCTAGCTATTTGAGATTATTTATTTGAAAATTAAATGTTGTTTTCCCCCGGTGATCGTTGTGGTAGGACTTCACTGGTACTCAGTATGTTTCGTTACAGCGGTTCGTCACTATTCGATCACCTGATACAATTTATCCACCACCAGGCATGCACAGGGAAATAGTACACAAAAAAAAAACAAACAAACACAATTCAATAACAAGCAGATATTATTTTATAATCTTAATAATAGCGAATGGCTCTTAATATTAAGCTTAGGGGTCCGTGTCCAGTGTCCCTGCGCATATAACGTTTTGTACTACGCTATAATCGAGTATTTTACTCTCTCGGAGAGAACACGGCAAAAAAAAAATTAATTCATTAATTTAACCAAAACGTAGAAAAAAATCCGAATCCCTCGAGAGAATTCAACAATTCCCGAACGCAAAATTGTTTCGTAAATCAAAAGAAATACCCGAAGAATAAAATAAGAGAATTTGAATCGCTACGATAAACAAAAGAATTGCCGCGGTACGGCTTCAATACAAAGTCGCTGCGAGCGTACGCGCCGCTGATCCTTCTCCGGTAGACAGAGAAAACTAAATATTTGACCCGAAGTCTCTTGGCAACAGAGAAGCCGTTACCCAAAAGCGAATAATTATTCAACAAAACTACAATTTAATTTTCTCAGGGCCCCACGTTGGGCGCCAATTTGTGACGTGGATTTTATTTGATCCTCGGATCTGGACCGGATAACCAGTCTCCGAGAACCATCCACTCGACAATTGGCCAAACACTGAGAATAAAAAAAGATATTGGGCGCCAGGCGGATAACCGCCACGTTCAAAAATATAAACAAAAGATAACCTACGGGTACGTAAAGCGTCGGCTAGCTACAGTACCGCGGAGAGGGGTCAGGATTAATTGAAGGATTAGCGGGACGTTAAATAACGACTCGAGCGTTTGAATTTGACAATAAAAAAAATAGAATTTATTCAACAAAATAGAAAAGAAATAGAAATAATAATTTTAACAATCGGGAATAAATTCCCTCGTAGAAAGAACGGCCACAGGTCGTGTAAAAGTGACCCGGCCACGTTTGACGAGCTTTACAATATCTAATAAACTACTAGCTTCCACGTGGGAGAGCAATAACAAGGAAAATCATGCAAAATAATTAAATAACTCGACAAACTCGGTCCTCGTGGGACGATATCTCAACTAAAACGTTGAATAAACTACACGAGTAGAACTTACCACTAATTAACAGGCTAGTATTTACAATGGGTGAGCCTTCGGCTCATAATAAAGAATAGAGAATAAGAAATTGATTAAAGAAGTAATATTTACAAGAGCTTACTAAAACTAACTTAACCTAACTCTGCGAATAACGCGATAGTTATTTAATTAGAATTCTGTATTAACTCGAACCCGAAAAACAAAGACTCGAAATCTAAACGCTAACTAGCTGTGTCTCTCCCTACAGGAGGAAGAGAGAGCGACAGTGACTGACTAGGACTCTCTCTGTCGCACTCGTGTGCGACAGGTAGCACACCCGAACTCAATAAACTATACAATACTCGATATTTCTCTACGAAATAATGACTCGAACGATATTCTCTACTACACGGGGACACTGGTGACGGCCTACCCTTCGGAGATCGGCTTAATTCGATTCCAAAAATATTAATTAGCCTCGTGGCTGCTCAAGGCAATATGGCTGACGGCCGTTGCCGAATTCGAATTAGCATGGGTAAGAAGGGCTAACGCTTACCGTCTTCCAGCCACCTAAGGAACGAGGCTTCCTCCCAGTCGAGAATCATCTCCTATATGACTCCCTCGGGGAAAAATCTCGAATTCGTCCACTCGGACACACACACAAAAAAAATAGAAACTGGGATGAATCAACCCACGGGGTTCAAATGTAATATATCCGACTACTCGCAGCTCAACAAAAGAAAAACAAACGGTACGCAATTAAATTCTAGACGCAAGTGTCTTTGACGCTAGTCTAACGCAGAGTGACTAGACCGCATGGCGCCGGTAATCAGCGCCCTCGTGTTACGGCCAAATATCGATTTTCGTATCGACCGAAGGATCCCTTAAGCATGGCGACCGGTGGTCGCCACGCGCGTAATTCAAAGTTCGCCACGATGAGGTTAGCTCGCTACGTCGGAGGCTCACGGGTTGCAGGCTCTTCTTGGTGGCGGGAATCTCGTCCACCACCGATATCCCCCGTTGTAGAATGCCCTTGGCACTCCCCCGTGTCCTCTAGATTAATAGCAGGAGGTAGCGTGGCCATCGCTATCCTCCGGAGCTGTTAGGTGGCGTTCGTCGATTAGGATCCCAATAGTCGGTTTTTGGCGTCACTCGTTGGTCGTGGCGTGTCTCTGTCTTAGTTTTTAGCCGTCGGCTGGGCCTCGTCTCCCACATGTTAGAGAAAAGTCGTAAAACAAAACAAAAGAATAAATAATATGCTCAACAGTCTTTAGTCGGTCACGGTCGCCTCTCGGAATTTCTATCGGACCTCGGGGTCTATCTACTCCTTCTCTCATTTTCATCCACTCCGCTAAGGTCGTTTAAGGGGTGAGGAGCCTGTCGTAACATGCAATGTTACAATATATGTACATATGCTATAGAAGTACCGGTGAGGTAAGATTATATTACGTTGGGGTCAATTATTTATTTATTATTATAGATTTATTAAATTATAGATATGAACACAAGCTATAGGTCGTAGGTACACACTGAGAAAATTTTTCCGCTGTTGTCTTGGCGAGCCACACTTAATAGTTAATATCCAGCGATAGCTGATTGAATATTCCACAGGGGTGATAATACTTGGTACTTCTTCATCGGATTGAGTTTTTTTGGCCAGAATCTGTTATGATACCACAGAAATGTGATTCAGTATATTGGAAAACATATATTGCACAGGTACAGCGAGCTGGGAGTACACTATTTGTGGGTACACGCTAGTAAAATCAATGAAATTGTATGAGAATGATAAAAAAGTAAATCGAAGCAGTCCAAATGGAGCCTGTATCAAATCCTACTGCCGAATTATGATCCTTATACTGGTTTGAGGTAGTTCAACCAGCTTTCAATACTTTGACGAGCCCACAGATGGTCCTCGGTCACAGTGAAATAGCCTTCCTTACTCATGTCGTTGGCTGTGAAAGAATCCCTACGACCTGAGACCTTCAAACTCACAAAACTTGTTTAAAATTAGGTAATAAAAGTATTAAGGAAGTAAAATTAGAAGATTTTTTCTTTGATTTTTGTCTGAATACATATTTTTCGAATAATGAGAAGCAAAAGATTGAATCTAATCATGTAACAAAAATAAAAAGAAAACATTTCTGAAGTTATAAGTCATTCTTCGAATTTTACTACCTTCCTACTCTTGTCAGCTAATGTTGAATGAGCTTTGCGAGTTTGAAGATCTGTGGTCAATGTGGAAATTCTCCTAAAGCCAACTACATGGGCACCGAAGGCCATTTTACTATGGTGGAGAACCCTTCGCAGACCCGTCTGAGGCTTAAAAGCTGGTTGAACTACCTCAAACCAGTATAATGATCATAATTCGACAGTAGGATTTGATACAGGCTCCATTTGGACTGCTTCGATTTACTTTTTCATCATTCCCATACAATTTCATTGATTTTACTAGCGTGCACCCACAAATAGTGTACTCCCAGCTCGCTGTACCTGTGTAATATATGTTTTCCAGCATGCTGAATCACATTTCTGTGGTATCATACCAGATTCTGTCAAAGAAAACTCAATTCGATAAAGAAGTACCAAGTATTATATCACCTGTGGAATATTCATCTATCGCTGGGTATTAACTATGAAGCGTGGCTTGCCATGAGAACGGAGACCTAATGGATGGAATGGAACATCGACGGTTTCATTTTTTGGGCCAAGGAAACACCCCTTCCAGATTGAGCAGAATCTACAGTGATCCAGAACTCTCCTTGTTGGACCAGTTTTCATTATTCAGTTCAACCCTGTGAAATTGTGGATAATGCAGCTTCTGCACAATACAAAACAATTGTCTACTCACTCTAAAAAATTTGCGGAGTTTCAGCATCACTCACTACTGACCGCAACCAATGAGTGAGCTGGTCCACTGAAAATGCGGAAATGATGTCCATTTATTCCTTTTTTTCCAGTTTAATTATCCTAAAGCTGAAAATACACAAAAAAATAGCTTCTGAAGATATGAATCAATTTTGAAGAATGTTTCAGCTATCAAAGCACTACAAACTGAAGATGTATATTCTTCATTGGTCATATACAAATATTTCATTCGAGACAGTGATGACGAGGATTGTGTGTAGGACAGTCGTAAATGAGTTTCAATTAGTTTTGATATAAAATGCAATACACGCGGTCACTAAAATAAAAAGCTAACCAAAGCTCGCATATTCTATCTTCTGAATCAAAGTTAGGCGTGTGGTATGCAGGAGTCATACACGATAATGCAGTAAACTCGTGGTAATATTATTATCATTTTTCATGATAGACCAGTCATGAGAACCCAATAACACGTAAAGTACGAGTAAATATCGTACCAATCTAAACAATATGATTCAATGTGATCCGACATAATCTAACCTATCAACAGTATACCGTGAAAAAGATCGAGTAAAGTTGATGTTTGTGCAGGTCACACCTGATATTGGGATTCTAAAGTATTTCATGAATGTATGTATGTATGTACGTACTTACCTGTTGATATTAAACACCTTCCCTCTTCAGATTCTCATATACGACGCCGCGTCCCGCGATCAAAATGAACGTAGGTATGTAAAACGCAAGTCACTACAGGACCACAATTTACGCAGCGCCCCTAGCGGAAGAATAGTCACTGATGAAATAGTGAACTGGGGCACTGGTTCTGCAGTGGTAAAATCACTGACGAGAGGGAGTTAACTGAATGATCAGTGAATTAGGTATAAAACCACTGATTCGGCAGTGAAAACCTGAATCACTGATTCAATCAGTGAAATTTTCACTGATTCAAATTTAGAGAGTATATTGTTCGGGAATCCGCGATAACGCATCAGGTACGTGATTGAGTGCACCTTTTCGGTGAACTATATCAAAATCATATCCCAGTAGTAGATAGGCAAGGCGGGTTCTGGGACAATCTAGGTCAAATATTTTGTCCCAGAACCCCCCTGTGTTCTGATTCGTCGAAGCCCCCTCCCATTTGAGTCCCCCTAACGGTAATCTATGATTTCGCCATTTTAACGGGATCTTTCGCAATTCTAATGGGATCTATCGGCAAGGACCGCCTCCTGTACGTATCTGTCAATTTTTAACGCAAGTACCGCCCCGCTAACGGTAATTTCGTAAGGGTCGTGTCTGAATTTATGCGACCTGATTTCTGAATTTCTGTGACCTGATTTCTGAAATGATGCAAGCCCCCTCCCGATAGATGCTGTCTTCGTGTCTGAATCGACGCGTCGTCGACAGAACCTACTTGACCCACCCGTCAGCGCGCGCTCTTACCGACCGTCGAGTGAGAACATAGCCTCTTCATTACAAATTCGAACGTTCGATTGCATTGGATATGTGTTGGTGGTCCTGAACAGCGCCGATTTGATGGTCCTGAAAAGGGCCGATTTGTTTGTTTTGGAATTATTTAGGAGATTGCCGCTTCCTCTTTTTCGATCGGGCCTTTTTTTTTAACGTACTAATGGCAGCGGCAACAGCAGCTTCTGGAAAAATAAATGAATGATATTTTCAATTGATAGAATAAACAAAAAATACTCTTCAATTGCACAGAGTAGGTAGATTTGGTGCATAAAATTTAGTGATTGCTAATTAGTTGAGAGCTCTGACCTTGATCATCGTTCAACGCCGTCTCGATCACCCCAGCTAACTCGACCGAGACTTCGTCAGTTTTTTCTTCTAGAAACATGAATCAATGAAATTTAATTGATAGAATGAACAAAAGAAATACTTTTAAATTACACGGAGTAGGTAAATGTTAAGTGTATACTAATTAGTTGAGAGCCCTTACTTTGGTTATCAAGAACCATGGCAATAACCCCCGCCAAATCGACGGGGTTTTCCAGAATTGATTCACCAACGGGAACTTTGGGCTTCAATTGAACCGTTCCATCGTAGTGGTGACTCTGCACAGCAACTATATATGCTTTGAACGCTGAGTGAAAGCAAGCGCATTTCTCCCAATTAATCTCGAACAATGCTTTACCGCATTGTTCACAGAAATATACCGGTGGTATCCGATTAATCGACAGAATGTTATGCTCCCTCTTAACCGTCCACGGCCCAGGTAGCCTTACCACACAACCCTCACAATAGAGCGCCGAATTCGAGGTGTTTGCCTTGAACTTGAGGATTGTGTAGCATCGCGCATGGGTGCTGAAGACCGCGCACAACGCGGCCTCTCGCAGGGCCCACGTTTTTTCGATAAGATATTAGGAAGTACTGTGATAAACCAGAAAAAATCGAAGACCTGAATACTGCGAAAGAACTATTTTTCACTGAATCACAAAAAATTCACAATGATACTCACACATTTTTTCTTCGCGATTATTTGCATGATTTTTTCAAAAAACTTTAACGAATGACTGTATTGACGGATAACTGTAGCGATCCTGCACTCGCAAACTCTAAGCTGCGGATGAACTCGGTACGTAACCCTTTATTAGCATGCGACTTCCTAAAACTGATGCATAGCGATAAAAATTGAATACCTCGAAGTGATCGTCAGCTTAACCCATGATGCCGTAACGAAATTGTTATCCAAACCTCAGTGTTGTTGGAAACATATTGAATGTCAAAAACAGCGTCCAACTAAGCTAGCGCACTACAACGGCTAAGGAGTCAGATAAGCTACGGAAAGTAAGTAAAAACTAATTTATGTGTATATAAAATGCAGACGTACGAAGACTGTCAAAAATTTTTACATTGAATTCTTTTTATTCTTCAAATCAGATAACACACAAATTACAGAGAGCATAAAATTATTGAATCATTTGACATTGAGAGCAGTTTCCGATCATGGGAGTAGGTTCATCGAATTCTCCGCTCTGCGATCCATAATGTATTTGGCATCTCCGACAGCTTGCGATATCTACATCCTTCTTCATAGCCTCCGATAGTTTGTCCCACACCTCATCGATGATACTCGAACCGTAAATAACAATAAAATCTTTGGTCAAATAGGCGATGTCTTCAGCCTTCATTCGTTTCAAGCCTCCTACTTCAATGGACATGATCAATGATTCATAAAGACATGGTTTGCACTCCTTCAAATACCAAGTTTTCAATCGCTGTACTTTTCCGAAGGCGCAATGATATCTGGGAAGGTTTCCGTGCCAGTCCTCGTGCCAATGAGTCACCTCGTAGTCTCGCATTCGTCGAAAGCTTGGGCAGTTCAATTCTTCTAAATCGATGACAGGCTTGGACTCGTCGTTGATGATTTTCTTAATCCACTCTTTCTTCTCCTTTCCCTTGACGTAGATATAACTTTCATTCTCGACAACTCTCCGTACAACTTCTTGCACCTTCTCATAAGACACATTTCCAGCATTTCATGGTATACCATGATGGTTTCGCATCAACCAAGCATTGACAGCTCTACATTTGACAGATAAGATTTTCCAAGCAAACGGCGGTTTGAAAATAATGCGCGTCACACCTTGCTCGCCTGTCTCATACGCTTGAATGGTGATTGCAGCGAGTTCTTTCGGTACGAATTCGTTGATAGGATCTTGGAAACCTTGTACACCCAATATAATCTCCATTGTAACAACAACTTATTTTTTTCTATGATAGTACGATATGGACTTCAGAAAAATCGAGCGTCAACTAATTTCAAAAAGTTTTCAACTCCACTTCTATATCGTACATCCCCTCTTAACGACTACCGTACACATAGCTGAAACTGTCGAAAGGATATCGTGCAATAAAAGGAACATCTTTTTCATTGTATTTTTTTTAATCGTAGTAGAGTACAGTTTTTTATAAAACAGGGTAAAGTACAGTTATTTGTCAATTATAGATTATCGAATCATAAAAATGTAGGATGACATAGTTTTCCTCAAGTTAATTTCTTCACAACACCGCTGATTGGGTTGTACTCAATGAGCTAGTTTACACTGGTGCTTAATACACGTACTAAGCAAAATATGAGTAGTTGGTTCCACCAGCGCCTACGGTGTAAACGATGCGTATTCGTCGAGTATGAGACGAATCAAAACGGCGTATCGTACGTAAGTAGCATGCGTATTAAATGTGATACAGGTCGTCTGCGCCGTGTAAACGTATGCGAATCCTGGTGTAAACATAGATACGTATCAAACACTGTGTATAGCGTATCGATGCTTTGTGTGTTAGAGCTTCAAATCAGTGTGGTCGACGGCTTGTGTTTGTGGAGGAATATAATATAGCAATTAAAGTGATAAATAAGTATAAACATGAGTTGTAGTAAAAAAGGAAGTAATTGGGGAGATACAGAGACACGCATCTTTCTCGAACTCTGCACTGAAAAGCAAATTTTAGCCATAATGGATGGTAAAAGACATAAGCATTCAGAAATTTTTCAATTGCTTGTTCCTGATATGACCAAGAAAGGATTTCCACGAACTGCAGAGCAGATGAAACTCAGATTAAAAAATCTCAAGCTTGCTTATCATTAGGGCCAGGAATTTGGTTTCGTTAAAAGAGAGAGATGAAAGATGGGAGGAGCTAAAACTTTTTGTTTGTTTTAATTGGTTGAATTTTTATATATTTGCATTTGTTTATTTGAATCGAGTGAAGCGAGCAATGAAGTAAAAATAAGTTTTATCAATCCAAAACGAATATACTATTCACATAACTATATATACCGTGAATATTCGTATCTGCGGGATTTTTTGAGATTCTAAAATATCCACTTAATAATATTTTGAATGATTTTGAACTGAGGATATTATTTGAGAATATTTTAGGTGATATTTACTTTCAGTCTTACTTTATGTCTTGAAATGAAGTCTTATTTTTTGTCTTAAAATAAAGTCTTATTTTTTGTCTTAAAATATAGTATAAATCGAGAAAAATCGAGCCGAAATCAAATTATGAGAATAGGAGATGAAGATATCGATAAAGTTGAAGTATGGTTTTCTGAACATAATATGATCAGTTTTTAGTTTCTCAAGTGAATTAGTGATGTTCTAGCTGAGTTTGAAATGAAGATCTCCATCGGCCCAGTTTATCAACTTTATCAACTCTCATAATTTGATTTCGGCTTGATTTTTCTCGATTTATACTATATTTTAAGACAAAAAATAAGACTTCATTTTAAGACAAAAAATAAGACTTCATTTCAAGACATAAAGTAAGACTTCATTTTAAGACATAAAGTAAGACTGAAAGTAAATATCACCTAAAATATTCTCAAATAATATCCTCAGTTCAAAATCATTCAAAATATTATTAAGTGGATATTTTAGAATCTCAAACAACCCCGCAGATACGAATATTCACGGTATACAGGGCGACCCAGGTTGAGCGCACCATATTTGGTGGGTGTACTCCTCCCGAAAATCTAAGACTAAAGTTCCTTTACCAAAACTCCCAGGGTCTAATAATTCAGGAGCTACAGGAGATCTTAGTCGACCAATCAGAGGGCTTATGATGGACCAAGACAGGGCCGGTTCAAGAGTGTAAGGCGAGCAGTGCCCGCGTCGGATCAATTTAGGTGGTTCGCTAAGTATTTCTCGTAGTCCAGGTCCTCGGCTTCGTAGTTCTCGTAGTCCAGGTCGTTCGCTAAGTATTTCTCGTAGTCCAGGTCCTCGGCTACGAAGAACCACGAAGCCGCGGACCTAGACTACGAGAAATACTTAGCTAACGACCTGGACTACGAGAAATACTTAGCGAACCACCTGGACTACGAGAAATACTTAGCGAACGACCTGGACTACGAGAACTACGAAGCCGAGGACCTGGACAGCGAGAACTACGAAGCCGAGGACCTGGACTACGAGAAATACTTAGCGAACGACCTGGACTACGAGAACTACGAAGCCGAGGACCTGGACTACGAAAAATACTTAGCGAACAACCTGGACTACCAGAAATACTTAGCGAACCACCTAAATTAATCCGACGCGGGCACTGCTCGCCTTACACTCTTGAACCGGCCCTGTCTTGGTCCATCATAAGCCCTCTGATTGGTCGACTAAGATCTCCTGTAGCTCCTGAATTATTAGACCCTGGGAGTTTTGGTAAAGGAACTTTAGTCTTAGATTTTCGGGAGGAGTACACCCACCAAATATGGTGCGCTCAACCTGGGTCGCCCTGTATATAGTTATGTGAATAGTATATTCGTTTTGGATTGATAAAACTTATTTTTACTTCATTGCTCGCTTCACTCGATTCAAATAAACAAATGCAAATGTATAAAAATTCAACCAATTAAAACAAACAAAAAGTTTTAGCTCCTCCCATCTTTCATCTCTCTCTTTTAACGAAACCAAATTCCTGGCCCTACTTATCATAAATGTATGAGAGAAAATAGAGTGAGTGGTGCATCACCAAGTCGCTGTCCATACTACGACGAATTGGAATTGCTGTACGGTTGTAGACCAACTGTAGAGGCTACTGTGAATGACAATTCAGGAATTGATACTTGTGCCATGAATAATGCACGTGGTATGCAGAAAACCGAATAAACCTGTAAATATTCTTAACACTTCATGATTGATGTATTTTCTCATTTTAGTTGATGACAGTATCACCGATGATACAGTGGATGCTTTACCTGAACAAGTACATTCTTCGTTGACGTCAGATGATGAAGAAATTATACATCAGCCTACAGAAAAAAGAAGAAAAGTGTCTGCAAGATGTGGTGATGAGGCGCTATCCTGTTGAAATCAAAGTGATTCAGATCACTTTAGATTCTAACCTTACACGAAATACAGCGTTTTTATTGGTTGGCATTGGTTGGCATTGTTTAATAAAACAGCTGCATTTCGGGTAAGGTTAGAATCTAAAGTGATCTGAATCACTTCGATCGAATTTTTATCAAATGAATTCGTGTTTTCTGGTTATTAAAAGAAATATGAACTTCGAGTATAATTTGCAATTGTTTCTTTCATCATTCAGGGAGAAAAAGTTATGAGTCGACCTTGGAAAATTACACCGAAAAATGGATGGATCGTCAAGCAACGGTGCTGGAAACGATGCTCGACCGACAAGACCAAATGCAACAGAAGACCATAGCAGGAGAGATGGAAAAGCAAAGGGAGTGGGAAGAGAGAGAATGGGAAGAGCGTAATTTCCAACGAGAGCAAACCACTATGATGATGCAAACTTTTTTACACAGTATCACAGCAATGAGACCCCAAATGCCTACGATTCCGCAAAATAAATATGTGCCTCTGAGGATAATTTCCGTAAGTTGACATTTGTATTCATGCAATAAATCAATGTTTGATTAATAACAAATAAGACGATGCCATCGCTTTATTTTCAGACGAACAATCGGTCTAGCTATTCATCTGCCACTGCGACAAGTCAAGGACCAAATCCAGGACGAAAAACAGTATCAACAAAAGAGAATATACCAGATACATAGTAGTTTCCAAGTTTGGTTCTATACCCGATGACTGAGGCCAAAGAACGATACATAGCAAATCAACGATGAGTTTCATTTGACGTTAATTTTTCAAAGATTTATTAAAAGCATTGAGATTAAAAAAAAAAAAAAAACGAAAACAGTATTAGCATTAGTATATTGGTACGTTTAAGGAGAAAAGATTTATGATAAGATTTAGTTTCATTGTTGAAAAGTTGATATTTGTCACGTTTTCACTGACTTCTAGAGTTAATATGTCATCGAGAAGCTTTAATGAGCTTCAAGTCCATCTGCAAGACTTCATAATTTAAAGCTTATACCGAAAGTACTCTTCTACATGGTAGACTAAAATAGATAAGAATTATAACTATCTGTTATTCTATCTATATACGGGGAATTTCACGTGAACTCGGTAAATGTTTGACCCTGACACCTTCCGATTGGGGCCACGATTTTTTATGTTATTGTACCTGATCGAAGAGACGCTCCGAATTTTTTTCAGATTTTTTCGAACAGCCGCCATTTTTTTAAAAATTCACAAAACGCCAACATAAGAGCCCCAATTTAAAAATCTGAAAAAATTCTCAAAAATCCTCTGCCAGATATCAAAATTTTTCAGCCTTGAGCCAAAGTGGGCAAACGTTTGCTTCCATTCTTTTTCGTGCTTTTTTCTAAAAAACATTATGAAAAAGAACAGCAGCAGTTGCCAGTTCACTGTGAACTGTTGCTTGAACGTTTTTATATGTCACGCGCGATTTTTGGAAATTTTATCAGATTTTTCCCATGCGATTTTTTTTTTTCATCCGATCTGAATCCAAAAATATGAGAAAAAATATAATCGCTTCGGAAAAATCAGCAAAAATTCCCAAAAATCGTGCGTGACGTATAAAAACGTTCAAGCAATAGTTCACAGTGGACTGGCATCTGCTGCTATTCTTTTTCATAATTTTTTTCGAAAAAATCACGAAAAAGAATGGAAGCAAACGTTTGCCCACTCTGACTCAAGGCTGGAAAATTTTGATATCTGACAGAGGATTTTTGAGAATTTTTTCAGATTTTTAAATTGGGGCTCTTATGTTGGCGTTTTGTGCATTTTTACAAAAATGGCGGCGTTTCGAAAAAATCTGAAAAAAATTCGGTGCGTCTCGTCGGTCAAGTATAATAACATAAAAAATCATGGCCCGAATCGGAAGGTGTCAGGGTCAAACATTTACCGAGTTCACGTGGAATTCCCCATATATACACTCAGTGACAAAAATAACGGGCCACTCAAGTTTTCCGGAAAAAACACCGTTTTTCGAAACGGTATTACTCGATGAAAAAATATTTGAAAAAAATGGTCAAAGCAGCATTTTACAGGTTGAAACGCCATCTTCGAGCTCGTTTCCGAAAATTTGACCTGCAATCGTTTTTCACCTGTTGGCGCCGGTTTGAATGAAGAGCCGAAAAATAAAAAATAATCCGACAATTTCAAACTTGGCTGCGGGGGTGAAAAAAAATCGCACAAAATTTTCACGACGATGGTTGTGTAGCCTCAGCTCTGCTCTTCAAAACTGTTCTCGAAATTTTTGTGAATGACTTTTTTTCACCAGGTTATTGAATTTTTAGTAAGTATAGACCGTTTTGGCGTTACCCAGGATGCACCACGTGCAGGTACGGTCTTCAAGCACCCCACGTATTTGTGTGTGTTTCTGTATGTTTGTGTGTGTAGGCAGCGATCGGGACCCGCAGGTGCTTCACTTCCAAGGTATTGATGACTCCAAACCCTCGCTGTACTGCATGTGCTAGCTGTCTGTGTGCGTAGGTGTGAGTATGAGCGAGTGTAAATTGGTGGCTTTCTTGAAATGTCGTGTTACCACCTCTATTTTGGATCACCGCATCCAACTGTTTGCACATGTTGATGCACGCTCGAATTTTGATCTGAGGAATTGCGTTTCATGCTTCGACGAGCATTACCCTCAACTCATGAAGATTGGCTGGCTGTACGGGTCGACTACGCGATTCACGATTCAGCATATCCCAAACATACTCGATTGGATTCAAATCAGGACTCATTGACGGGTGATCTAACACTGTGATGTCTTGATTAGCCGAAAAGTTCTGCTCATGCCGCGCGGTATAAAGCCAAGCGTTATCCTGCAGAAAAATGAAGTGAACCGTACAGCCACTCAATCTTCACGAGTTGAGGCCAATGCTCGTCGAAGCATGGGACACGATTCCTCAGATCAAAATTCTAGCGTGCATCAACATGTCGCGTGACTAATGGAAAAAGGGCGTAAACGACGTAAAGTGCGATTTCAATGGCAAAAGGGCGTATATATTTTTTTTTTTTCGCCAATCGATAGACAATCGGTTGAAATGAAAAAATCCGCTGTTTTTTTTCCAGCCTAAAATATAAAGGCAGAAGGGCGTAAGCGCCGTTAATACGCCCTTCTGCCAGTAACCATTTTTCGGGCTAATGCCAAAAGGGCGTATTCGCCAAAATTGACTTTTGACAAAAAGCGGACTATTTCTGGCGGATGCGCCCTTTTGGCATTGGCTTTCTGAAAAAAGTCATGACAACTAATGCCAGTAGGGCGCATCCGCCAAAAATCAATTTTGGCGGATACGCCCTTTTGGCATTAACTTCATAAAACAAATCATGCCGACTAATGCCAGAAGGGCGCATCTGTTGAGAATTGTTACTCAACATTCCAATCCATTTCGTAAATTGACTACCTTTAAGAATTAAGCAAGGCGTGACCTGGAATGCGGCAGAGCGCAACGCATGCAGGTGACGCCAATAATCGCGTAAGCATATTGAGGTAATAAATTAGGCTAGAGTCTGAGCTGCGCCTCAGTTCTGAGCGGATATTAGAAGATGCAAAGAGTATCTCTTCGAATACTCAGACTCGAACCGGAGCAAGTGCTCCAAGCACACTTTTGTAACTTTGATAAATATTAAATAAACCCTACTTTCGTTGCTATCTTGCACTTAGAGTGATCTTTAATGATCACCTCTGGGAACAACCCTATAACTCCCGATCCCTGAGTAACGGGGGTTAAATATTACAACACATCCACCAAAAAATAATTTTGGCCTATACGCCCTTCTGGCATTAGCTTTCTGAAAAAAATCATGCCGACTAATGCCAGTAGGGCGTATCCGCCAAAATTTGTTTTGCACCTGAACATTTTTGGGGAATACGCCCTTTTGGCATTAGTCGGCACGATTTTTCTCATGAAGTTAATGCCAGAAAGGCTTATCCGCCAAAATTTGTTTGGACGAAAATCCGAACATTTTTGGGGGATACGCCCTTTTGGCATTAATTCGACTGATTTTTCTTAAAAGCTCGGGGCGTATCTGTGGCGTTTACGCCCTTTTGCCTTTATTTTTTTTCACTTTTCAATGTTGACGTATTTTTCCGTTTCGACGAATTTCCAGTCGAATGACGCAAAAAAATAAAAAAATACGCCCTTTTGCCTTTAAGAATTACAGAAGGGCGTAAACATGTCGCTTACGCCCTTTTTCCATCAGTCACGCGATGTGCAAACAATTGGATGCGGTGATCCAAAATGAAGGTGGTAACACGACATTTTAAGAAAGCCACCAATTTACACTCGCTCATACTCACACCTACGCACACAGACAGCTAGCACATGCAGTACAGCGAGGGTTTGGAGTCATCAATACACTGAAAAAAACGGATAGTCGCAGCAAGTATCTGTTGCATAGCCGTCGGCGGATACTCGCACTCCCTATCCGTATCTTCACGAACGCCATATTATAATGCTTCGGAGCAAGCCTGTATGAGATAGTCGTGGTAAGCATCAAGATAGGCACTCGAGCGATCCCTTAGATGTCTGTCATCTACTAGATGTGATCGGCGCGTCAGTTGCGTATGTCGCGAAATATCTGGCCTCGATTGATTCTTATCAAACTTAAATAAGCTTCGATTCAGCCTAACCGGTATCAAAAAGCATCTCGAGCCTATAATGATATTAAAAGAGACTAGATGAGCCTCATATAAAACCAATCGAGCATAAATGATTCTGAAATGAAACGAATCGAGACTAAACTGAAGTTAGATGTTGTAAAATAACAAATATATGTTAATTTATAGATCAATGTAACATCAAACTTCAGTTGACTTAATTCGTTTCATTTCAGAAGCTATCTGATAGATACTTGCCGCGCTTATCCAAGATGGTTCGGCTCACAATACTACTAGGATGCGGAGCACAGCCATCTAGCATGCGGAGGCTAAGCAGAATACGGTGACTGCAGCTATCCGTTTTTTTCAGTGTACCTTGGAAGTGAAGCACCTGCGGGTCCTGATCGCTGCCTACACACACAAACATACAGAAACACACACAAATACGTGGGGTGCTTGAAGACCGTACCTCCACGTGGTGCATCCTGGGTAACGCCAAAACGGTCTATACTTACTAAAAATTCAATAACCTGGTGAAAAAAACTCGTGGACAAAAATTTCGAGAACAGTTTTGAAGAGCAGACCTGAGGCTACACAATCATCGTCGTGGATTTTTTTTGCGATTTTATTTCACCCCCGCAGCCAAGTTTGAAATTGTCGGATTTTTGTTTATTTTTCGGCTCTTCATTCAAACCGGCGCCAACAGGTGAAAAACAATCGCAGGTGAAACTTTCGGAAACGAGCTCGAAGATGACGTTTTAACCTGTAAAATGCTCCCTTGACCATTTTTTTCGAATATTTTTTCATCGAGTAATACCGTTTCGAAAACGGTGTTTTTTCCGGATAACTTGAGTGGCCCGTTATTTTTGTCACTGAGTGTATATATATATATAACTATCTGTTTCTCTTCATAAAATTTATATCACAAATAAATTCTATATTCAAAAGTCTTCTTGGGTTTTATTTCAATAACGATTGGCAGAACATTTATGGAATAGAACATGTAAAATTGTTGATGTAAAATATATTTCCAATTTTGTTTGTTACAATATTGTATAATTATGATCTGTAGAAAAATTACAGAAATGTATTCACGGCTAGAAAAAAAAAAAAAATTAAACAATTCATTATTTTTGAAAATAATGTCCGTTCTCTATTTTATCTCTTGTTGGAATGATTTTAATGAGTGTTCTTACTATCGTATAAATGATCTTCGTAATGGGAAATTTTCTCCTAAATACCGTTTTAAATGATCTCTCATAGCTGCACCCTGTAGAGAATGTCTTCGACAATCGCGTGCAGTGCGTGGTTGCGGAAATATCTGTTCATATTCTCTGGCATCGTGAAGCCAGTTTACGTTAAACCCATCCTTATTATTTTCTACGAAGTTATGTAAAATGCAGCATGCTGCAATAATTTCCGGAGTAAACTCATAATTGCAATCTATTCGTTTTTGTAAAATTCTCCATCTAGCTTTTAATCGACCAAACGCAATCTCTACAGAGACATGGGCTGAATTCAAATATACATTGAAGGATTCTTCCTCCGCCGATAATGATCCAGAATATCCTTTCAAAAGCCATGGCAACAGCGGATAGGCAGGGTCTCCTATAATCATGAGTGGTATTTCCATGCCATAAATGTTTCGTGTAACCTATAGAAGTTGAGATTAAATTGATGAATCTGTACATTTCACTAGTATTAAATTGGTCATCAATAATCATAATCAATATACACCTGCGGTATTATGGTTTCAGCGTGGTTATATAGAGTAGAGGCTTTCAAGACAGCAGCATCGTGAGTGCTGCCTGGATGTTTGACAACAATGTTTCTAAATCTGTGATCAAATTTTTATTGTATGAGAAACAAGTAATTTTCAAATCAGAATTGTAAATCACTAGAGCAAATTACCGTACATCGTGATCGACAATGGCGAGAACATCATATGAAGTCCATCCTTTTCTGTTTACGAAGTCTCTGTAGCCTTCTTTAGGTACAGTAATGGGGATATGCGTACCATCAATGCACCCAATGATTTGCGGAATATGACTTTTCTCCTCAAACTTTTCGGCTATCACCTTTGCTTCATTTTCACGGGGCATGTATACAGGGTGAGCCAGAATTAGGTGGCCAAAATTATAGGGGTACTAGAGGAGGTCGATCTGAGTAAATCGACCTATATAACATGTGGTCTCCGAAGTCGCGTTCGCGACATACGGCAGATTAAAAAATCTCGCTACACGCCGCAATTTAGGCAACCGAGTACACAGCAGGCAGCGGTTAGCAGTATTGTTGATAAGCGCGCTTGACTGCTGATTCAAACCATAACACTTTTAAATCTACGAATTTCAAACGTCAACACTCTTGGCATTCAAGTTTCCCCAAACGTAACAACAAGGATGCGTGATGGAAATGGCCTGTTTGAAATTCGTAGATTTGAAAGTGTTATGGTTTGAATCAGCAGTCGAGCGCGCTCATCAACAATACTGCTAACCGCTGCCTGCTGTGTACTCGGTTGCCTAAATTGCGGCGTGTAGCGAGATTTTTTAACCTGCCGTATATCGCGAACGCGACTTCGGAGACCACATGTTATATAGGTCGATTTACTCAGCTCGAACTCCTCTATTACCCCTATCATTTTGGCCACTTAATTCTGGCGCACCCTGTATATAATTTCGCATCATTACTTCATTATTAGCTTTTTCGTGACACGTGCACCGAAAGTGGGGGTTTTTTATCCTCATTTGAGAGCGGAAAATAAGTCTTTTTGAGTCAGGATCCAATTCGTTTGTTTTTTAGGTCCTAGGACAAAAATGCTGGTCAAATATGAAAATATTTGTCCTTCACTTCCAAACATCGCCACCATGCGGCGACGTCGATGTTGGTCGATTTTGATCGTTCAGCTATCCAGTTAGAATATATATCAGTGGGTTACCTGAATCCTGACTCAAAGACTCATTTTCCGCTTCTAAATGAGGACAAACCCCACTTTCCGTGCGCTTGTCTCGAAAACTATGGTATGCAGCATGAACAGATTGACAGTGATTTTTGACCAGGGTGAAGTTGGCTGAACTCGACTGTGGCTCGGGCTTCGCCCTCGCCTTAGTCTCGTTCAACCAACTTCACCCTGGTCAAAAATCACTGTCGTTCGGTCCTTGCAGCATATTATACTATTACCACTCCATACAAACATTTCCTTACTCTTGATTTATGGATGCCCATTACAATACCGATCACTCTGTACTCAGCGCAGCTTGCTAGCTTGTATAAAGCAACAGCTACTTGCTTTTCCACTGATATAGGCTCTCTTGGTTTTAAAAATTGTTGTTTTGGTGTCAATTCGCTTCTAAGCAGGTCACACAGTTGTAAAAAACTGGTTTTCGTCATTCGAAAACTTTCCAGCCACTCTTTGGCAGTGTAGTGTACATTGACAATTCTCAGCCAAAAATCATTACTCCTTCATTTCATCCAAATTCTTCGATATTTTATACCCTCCATGGTTATTTCAAGAGGTCTGGAATCATTTAGTTGCATCCAATTGAGCAGTTATCGATTTTTTGCTCAAGACATAACCTCTGAAGTCGCATTTGCAAAATATGACGTTTACGGGTAAATAATGACTGCGTTTGTTTCTTTCGAGCATTATGTTGTGTTTTCGCAATTCCAAATAGCATGATAAAAAAACTCGCGGTGACTTTCTCTAAATCCATTTTGGAAGTTTTTCATGCATCAACTTGTTAACCTCAATATACAACAGAAAACATTCAGCGCTACGCGTACTATATTCGAATTAAAACGTGTGGATAATACGCTCGGTGTAAACAGACTCAACGCTTCGTGTAAACGCGTCCCTTGCCGATACGCATGGTGTAAACGGACTCGACGCAAATGCTTGATGCATATCATTTGAGTTTATGCACCGTGGTGTAAACTAGCTCAATGATACGATCGTGTAAAATCATACAATAGACTGAAGTTTGCGTTGGAAGGGATACGTTGACTCGAATTCAAGGCGAATGTCCACGGGTCCGGATTTCAGGGAATCGTTTTGCTTCCAACAATCGATGACGATGAGCGGTGCGTATTTCAGAAATTCGTTCCTGCTCAATAACGGTTCAGGATCTTCGACGTAGAACGATGTCTGGAAGTGAGCATATATTTCGTATAGCAGAGCGTACTAGTTGCGAGCAACATCGAGATTTAGGTTCCCGTAAGGTTAACTCTGCGAGTTGAAGAAGAGTTTCACATTTCGGATGCTGCAGTGATCGAAATGACTCGCGTTCTTAGCAGCATTATTTGTTCGATCCGTCTGAAAGTTTACTACAACGTAACGGGGTTTTTCCAGCTGAGTGGAGGTTTTCACAACCCAGACATGCTTCGAGGTAGCAGGTAGTAGTGGATACTCGTATAATTCCCACGAGCGGTAACTGATAGGGATGGGTGCGTCTTTGGCAATATAGTTCAGCAACTGGATTTTTCGTTGATCGGAGACGTGGATGTACGGAATCATTCTCTTGAGTTGAAGGTGAAGTGAAATGTTTCAAGGCCACGGCCGGGTGCCTTTCACCGCGGTGAGGCAGATTACCAAACGTTAGTACCTTTGCCCACCGCTAGATGGCGCAGACACCGAACGTTTGGTACCTCTGCCTACCGCTAGATGGCGCAGCGCGCATCTTCCGATGCGCGATACGTCAGTACATATATACGTACACTAGGGTGGCAATATTTTTCCGCCTTTTTTTGTTTTTTCGAGCTCACATGAAAATTTGTTAGTTTGATCCATTTTGAGAGCCCCCTCCAAATTTTAGCTAAATTAAAAATTTTGTAGAGGTCGCTCAAGAATTTTGAAAATGTCAAAATTCAACGAAATCGATTTTTTTTTTAAAATATTTTTCACTGGCTCACTAATCCAATCTGTTCTGGGTGAATCGTAGAGAAACATACTGAAATTCCAATCAAAAATAATAATATCTAAAGGTCGCTCAAGAATTAAACAAAAATTTTTTTATGAATTCTCAATGGTCTTGAGCAACCTCTAAATCTCAATATTAAGACTTGATACTTTCACAACTACTCATTTGTGGTAAAATGATTGAATTCCGATAGTAAGCATCATGGAAATCAAAAAAGTATGATAAAAAAGAAAAAATACTCAGAAATTCCATTTTTATTTGAGTTTTTTTTTTTGTTTTTTTTACATTCTACACTTGCTAACTAATCCAATCTTTTCTAGGTGGATTGTAGAGGAACATTCCGGAATTTCAAGTAAAAATAATAATATTTGAAGGCCTAAACCATTGAAAGTTTATTAGAATTTTTTTTGTTTAATTCTTGAGCGACCTTCAGATATTAATATTTTTGATGGAAATTTCAGTATGTTTCTCTACAATCCACCTAGAACAGATTGGATTAGTGAGCAGGTGAAGAATATTTTTAAAAAATAATCGATTTCGTTGAATTTCGACATTTTCAAAATTCTTGAGCGACCTCTACAAAATTTTTAATTTAGCTGAAATTTGGAGAGGGCTCTCAAAATGGATCAAACTAACAAATTTTCATGTGAGCTCGAAAAAACAAAAAAAGCGAAAAAATATTGCCACCCTAACGTACACTAATGATCGCGATTATTTTGCGGCAGTGTCTATAAACACAGCAAGGCATATTGCAAATGATTGCACTGGTTAATAACCCGAACAAATCGATAATTATTTAGGTACATCACGTGTACCAACACTGTGTTGGACAAATGTCGCAGTGTCAAGCAGCAAAAGTGGCTTATATTCTCGCTCTGGTGCAGAGCTATTGATAAAAGTTGAAAGTAATCAACTATGATATTTCTAACTTAGAGGTTAGACATGATAGATTCAGAGAAGATCCCTGTTTGAAAACCACATCGGTATGACAAGCAAACCTTGGTTTTTTACTTCGCTCTTGTGCAGAGCGATAGATATGCGTGAAAACTAATTCACTATAATGTATCTAATCCGTTAGGATTCCTTCGACAATCAGTCGAGTGGCTCTCCGTTGGGGAGACTTATTCTCGCTCTTGTGCAGAGCGGTTCATAAGAGTGAAACTAGTTCTCAATGATGTTCCTAACTTATAATTAGACATGATTGACGAACACAAAAAAAATCCCTATTTGGAAACCCCATCGGTATGACAAGCAAACCTTGGTTGTTCCCCTCGCTTTTGTGCGGAGCAGTTGATATAAGTGAAATTATTTCACTCCAATATTTCTAACTTATAATCAGATATGAATAATAAATACAGAGAAACTCCCTGTTTAGAATCCCCATTGGTTTTACAACCAACCTCTGTTCCCCTCGCTCTTGTGCAGTGCGGTTAATACCAGTGAGACTAATTCACTATAATGTAGTAAATCCGTTTGGATTCTATCGACCATCAGTCGAGTGGTGCTCCGCTGGAGACACTTATTCTCACTCTTGTGCAGAGCGGTTCATAAGAGTGAAACTAGTTCACAATGATATTTCTAAAACATGAAGTCAGACATCATTAATAAATACAGCGAAAAGCCCTGTTCACAATCCGCATCGATTTGATAAGCAACCTAAGTTGTTTCCCTCGCTCTTGTGCAGAGCGGTTGATTTTAGTGAAATTAGTTCACTATAATATTTCTAACTTATTGTTACGTCGCAACTCCGTTTCCCCAACATCCACCCGATCCGTCACTTCCTTTCGCCTGATCATCAAATTACCTGATCCTCGCTTTCCGCCAGAATCACGCGAGTTGCACACGGACACCGGATGTGCAACTCGCCCAAAAACCCCTCTCAAAACCGAGTCTACCTTTTCCACGCCTCATCTCCACTACTCACTACCAATTCCAATCTAAAACCACTCACTTCGTAACTACTTATTCCCATTTCACAATACCTATCTCGTAACCTAATAAGCGACCAACCAACTCTCAATACCAACTATTAGAACCACCGACTATACGGATTATCTGAATAAATCTATTTCACTTCAATAAACATCAGTCTACGTCAATCTACACCAACTTCCACCAACTTCCACCACCGATCTCCACTGTGACATAACATTATAATTAGACATGATTGATAAATACAGAGAAAATTCCTATTCAGAATCCCCATTGGTTTTACAAGCAACCTTTGTTTCCCTCGCTCTTGTGCAGAGCGGTTGATATAAGTGAACACTAATTCACTATAATGTAGGGGAGACCGGGGCAAAATGATCCCCCTAAGGGAAACATGATTATAAAGTGTAAACTGTTTGCCTCATGAATCTCAAGATAGGAGCGATGGATTGTACCATTCTTCGGCCACATTGTTGAATTTCTCCAGATTTTATGAGTTGCTGTTATTGCGACAAATTTTGAAAAATTGCACTAGTGTCAAAAGATCGTTTTGCCCCATAGGGTGGGGCAAAATGATCTCTCAATGAATGTTATAGAAAACTATGTACAGGTAGGTTTAAAAGTTCAATATTTAGTACTAAACTGTGTTTTAATCGACTTATTTTCATTCCTGCGGAAGCATGTATTTTTTACAGTGAGTTTTCAGTTTTAAGAAAGTAAAAAAGGCCGTATAATGATATACGATCATTTTGCCCCAAGCGCCATAACCTGAACTGAATGCAAGTTTTCGGCGCGAAGAAGTCCCGAATGGAAAAAGTTTTTTTACCGAATTAAAGCTACAAGTGTATCACCTTAGACCATGTAGTCGACATTTTGTTTATGAATAGGATACAATGTTTCGAGCGATCAACGTACGGCAGTGACTCGGCAAATACCTTAGATCGCGACGTCTCCGAAGTAGTTTTTTATAAGCACAATACGTAATACCTAAGTTGGCGTTCTTCTGCTAACACGCACTGTCTTCTGCAACTACCGTGCATATTATTTGCCCCATACCGAGTCGTCCAGTAACGCTGATGAGCTCAGAATCTAACATGATCGTTTTGCCCCGCAGGATCATTTTACCCCGGTCTCCCCTATTTAATCCGTTTAGATTCTATCGACAAATAATCGAGTCGCTGTCCATTTGAGAAACTGAAAGAAAAACATCAATTCATGCAGGTTCTATGACTAGATATATGTTCTATAAATCAATAATCTAAATCCGTTTGGATTCTATCGACAATCAGTCGAGTGGCTCTCCGCTGGAGAAACTTATTCTCGTCCCTGTGCAGAGCGGTTCATAAGAGTGAAACTAGTTCACAATGATATTTCTAACTTATAATTGGACATGATTAATAAACACAAAGGAAATCACTGTTTGGAAACTCCATCGGTATGACAAGCAAACCTTGGTTGTTCCCCTTGCTCTTGTGCAGAGCGGTTGATATGAGTGATATCGGAATACACTGAATTATTACTCAGAGCAAATTGAAATAGTAAAATTTAATGAGTAAGTATAGCTAATGCACTGTGTCTACAGTCTAGTTTCACAAACACTTAGTCGAGCTGTATAGCAACAAGAGTTGAGTGAAAGTTAGTAAGGGATAAATTCGTAAATATGAGTTACTGACAGGTCGGGATCTAGCGGAATAATAAAAGGAAAATGTTTACTTCATTATCATCTTTCACTACAAGCTCTGACCGCCCTGACTGATCTTTGAAGCTCACGTGTTTCCATGTCTCCTAGCGTCGGCTGGTGTGAACTGGTGCGAACGAACACGAAGGCGGGCAAAATGCGTTTATTGCAACTGGTAGGGACTCTCGCTATTTGTTCTTATAGTATTTTTCATTTCCCTAGATCTTTCGGAAGACAATGAAAATAATGGAAGATAATGGGAATGACGGATACGACGGATACAAGCAGACAACATAACCTCAGACTTTTGACCGCTAGCCTAACAGCCGAACCATGGAGTAGAAGGAGACCTATTTTCGAATTGAAAATGGGCTTACGCGATAGGTGGCACTGTTGTGAGTGACCAGTCCCGAACTTCCTGCAAACGCTTGCGCGCGCACTCCAAGGTATCATATGACGTCACTAACTGTATGGTAAATTTTCCCACTCACAGGAAGTCCGCGTTGGCTCGCTGGTAACAGCGCCATCTATTACGTGCAGAATTCGTGCCACTTTTTCAATACAGCGTGTATAGGGAGATATGTGTTCTTCTACTCCATGAGCCGAACATATAGGACTTTATTTCAGATTCAAGGTTAATGGAGAGATCGATTCGTTGGACAAAAATCCAAATAACACAAGCACACGGCATAACCTCACTCGTCAGACAGTTGGCCAAACATAGGGACTCTATTTCAGGATCAAGTCATTGGACAAAAATCACCAATTCCCCATACCACAAGCAGACGACATAACCTCACTAAACTGACAGTTAGCCAAACATAGGGACTCTATTTCAGAATCGATTCACTGGACAAAAATCTCCAATTCCCCATACTACGAGCAGACGACATAACCTCACTAGACTGACAGTTATCCGAACATAGGAACTCTATTTCAGGATCAAGTCGTTGGACAAAAATCACAATAATAAAAATAAATTCGAATGACTATCCACATTTCAGTGGACGGATACAGGTTCAGTAAGTTAGCACCCCGATTCGAGATAATCGAATGAAAATGTGATAAAACGATTGCGCGTCGATCGAATATAGAGAATCGAAGGATAATTCGTTTGCGCATTTACGTTTTCACGAGAAAAATGAGAATGAAAATGGGGTGCTGAATTCCAGCACCCGATTTTTGGATCCGATTTTAAGCGTTCAAATAAGAATATTGAAGATATCGGATACCCCCGAATTGTTTGCGCGTTATTTGCGCATTGAAAACCTTTTGCCAGTTTGAATGAAATTCAACGTTTACTCTGAAAATCAAGATATTTAACCAAATCGACGATTATCTGGGGTCGGAGGCCGTTACCGCGCACGCGCGACCATTCGTTCAATTCCACCCGTTCCGGTATTCAAGAGAGTCTGACAAAAATCCTGCTAAAAAATGAGAATGACCGATTGAATCGTTTGCGCGTTGCGTGATCACATAGAATATCTGAATACGAAACCAGGGGTGCTGAATTTCGTCATTCGACTTTCAAATTCGATTTTAAGCGATTGAATATGAAAATTGAAGAGTCGGGTACTACCATATCGTTTGCGCGTTATTTGCGCAATGAGAACCCGCTAAAAGTGGTTTGCGCGTTAGCGCATATTCAAGCAGAATCAAAATAATACGGGGGCCGCTGAATTCCAACACCCGTTTTCTAACGACGACAGATAATATTCAAATCGAAAGGCGTCCCATCATACATATCATGTGCGCGCCGTATGCGCAACAGGCAACCCTATCGGAATTTGGTATTCAATTACGATAAATTAGTGTTGAACAATAAAGTAAGTTGTGCGAATTATAGCAGGTTGCAGCAGACGCCTCTCGCGGTTCGGTTCCATTTATTCCGAGTTCCGTGAGTGGTCAACAGCTGTCAAAGACATGGCGTCGCCAGAAGACGAAAGTTCGCTGCTCAATAGAACTTTTTCTTTTTAAGGAACATATATATTATTATATTTAGGAAAATCTTGCTAGACATTTTTCTTTTTTCGATAAGCGTCAAAACGTGAATCATATTCCGGAACGGACGCTCGCTACAATCTGTTTACTTTATGCTGGTTACTCCAAAATGAAGAAAAAAGTTACAGAGAGAATCGTCTATATTGTATCAGGTTTGATGAGTTTTAAGCTGTTAATCATGTTTGGTAACAGAATGCACAATGCGGTTGCACTGTTTGAACTCTGGATCGCAATCTATCCATTCGAAATGCTGAATATCGGACTGAGCTGCGGTGGCTGTGGCTTGTGATGTTTGCGCCAAGGCTTGTGCAAGAGCTGGCATGTGAACATTCATCAAGAAGTTCAAAATTTTCCCATTAAATTCAAGATTATTTTCGACACATTCCCAACCAAAGGCCTGGAACTTCTCGAAGACATGCCTTCTTCGAGAAAACGTGTGCTTACGACAATCTATCGGAGTCTGAGAGCACGAGCAAGGGTGGTGAGTTTTTGATGATACAAATATGCATTTTCTAACGGCAAGAAAATTTAATTGCTTGTTATTCTGATTCGCTACATTCTGTGCACCTTCGGCAAGATTGTGCGCCGTAGTAAAATTAATTGAATAAATCACAATCATTGCGTATCATATATTCTATTGTTTGACACAGTCTGCTTAAAATCTAAGTAATAATAGGGTGTACCTTCTTAATTTTGACCAGGTAAGAGGGACGCTACTATATTTCAGTACAATGATTTTCTGAGCTTATTCAAGAGGATAAGAACAAATTGAAAACAAGATGATTGCATGTTATATTAATTTTTAATCATCGACATATTTTATTTTCAGCAATTGCAATCCCAAAACACCATCTATAGGCCGTCACTAAAAAAGAGCCCGGTATCTTCTCCAGTTAGCAAGCCAGAGAGGCCAGGTGGTCCATCGAACTATGATTCCAATCAAACTGCTCGGGATTTACATAGAAGCTTGCCGTACTCATTAAGCAGTTATGACGACGAGATTCCTTCATTCCTCTGCCAGCTGACACAATATGACATCCAATATCCACAATACAACCAGAACCCCATTGTTCAAATTGTTGGGAAACTTACGGTAGATACTGGAAAACACAACAAACATTCGGTTAATGAATCAAAATCGTAGCGTAATCATCGCCGCTCAATGACTTTTTCAATAATTACCAGTTTCCCTATTTTCTGAATATATTTCAGGTGACAGATAACAAAGCTCGCAGGAAAAAGCGCGAAGAAAGGTCCAGTTCTAATTATGTCTTCAATGACCGTACCGATTGCTCAAAAAATTTGCAACAGCCTTCTAGTTGAAAAAAATATCAATGTCGGATGAATACTGTCTCTCGGAATCTAGTTTTACGGCCAAGTTTACGTCAAGCTTTCAAGGTAGCCGAGGTTATTCATTGTTAATAATCATGTCGACATTTTCGTAATAAAGATTTTATATTTGAAAAATATTTCCCGTTGCAGGCCTAATTTTCGATTACAATCTGGAAAGTTGCACAAATAAGTTAACATTTTCTTTTGCTGGTCTTGAACGCCGTGGAGGGAACACGACGAGGATGATATGATTGCAGAGGCTGTCGGGGAACTCCTTAAATTGTCACAAGCCAACTTGATGTCACGTATATGAATCGAAAACTGTAACAACTAATGACTCATCGGCTAGGCGAGTTCTCTTTCAGAAAGGGCTGCCACTCTTTGGAAGTTCTTCTCGGAGGTTGGTCTTCAAATTTTGTCTTATATTTTCTTATATAATTCAATCATGGTATACAAAATATCTTGAGTCAATTCAATCACTGAAAATCTTGTTTGTCTCGTATTTTTCTCCACAATTGATTTCTCTCGGATTGACTGTTTGGGTTTTATCGCTAGTAGCGATGTCCAATTCCAAATCTATTATTCAACATGTATACTAGGGTGGTTCATTTTTGTTTCTTTTTTCTATTTTCCATGGGCACTTGAAGAAAGTTATGAGGAATCCCAAAAAAAAAATCTGTGTAAAAACTTGACAACATTGGAAAATATTCAGAGGTCGCTACCGGCCATTGGAATAATTTGATTGGAAAAAAGGAATACAAGTCGTATGCAATCTTCGAAACAGTTTGACCATTCGACAAATATATCCAGTTTACTCTCCATGACAAATATATGACCTGGAATTATTCACTATGTCTTCTACTCACACGCCGACGATTAAACGAGTACTTTCAAGTGAATACTATTATTTTTATTTCTTATTTTTTGCTTTTTTCAATCAATTATGAATGATTAATCGAAAATGATCGTTGTTTTCTTCAATCCTCGGTAGCGACCTCTAAACATTGTCCAATGTTGTCGAGTTTTTACACAGATTTTTTTTTTTGATTCCTCATAACTTCATTCGTGTGCCCATGAAAAACAAGAGAACAACGAAAAAATGAACCACCCTAATATCTACCCTCGCGCTCATCCCGATTCTCTCACTTTTCTTCATTGAGATTACCCGACAATCGGATTAAAGTTTGATCTAATTTTTATTATTGTCTTCTGTCACACTCAATACACGGTAACGCTCTCTTCCTTACCGGTAATCGACGAGACGAATCCAAGCGCTGGTCGATAAAGTAACTTTCTACTGGCTGTCTTTCGAATGGTAGCCATTTGTTCTGGCGCGAGCTTCTACGCGGAATGATTTTTTCGTAACGAGATCGAGTCACGGTACAATTTCTCTTGGAAAATGCCTCCAGTACCCCGTGTTCCGTACTTAACAGTTTTCACTGTATTAAAAGATTTACCAGTTTTTGACTCAAATCGTAAGCTTAAAAAAGAAAAGAATTCAGTATGGTCAGATGCTGTCAGATCCTTGAAACACATTAAACGTCATAATTTATATATTTTCGTTCAACAAAATCGAAAGAACATCAAAGAAGATTTGTTATGTCACCACTTTCAAAATGTTAATTCCTTCGGATCCATGAACACCACGAAGAAAAGTATTGACAACGCAATAGGGCAGTACGAGAACATTGAGAAAAACAATGATTCCGAAAAAACTATTAACGAATACGATACCTTACATGCTATGAAATTTAGTGTACCATTCAATGGTGTGATCCACAAAATATCGCCACGACCTTTTCACTCGATGTATTGGTGTCCGGAACGAATCAATCTATAGAAAGATCTAATAAATCTTGATCTGCCCGTATCGCTTGTAGTGATGGACCAGATAATCCAAAATGTGACTATGAAAAATTATAGAAGTGGCAAAATATTCCTATTCATGTTCACAGTTGAAGCAGCTGATACAACAGTCACACTGGCTCAAGCATTCAGGGAGAAGATATCGCTGGATTTCACTCTTCGTTTCTGTTGTCAATACCTGAAGAACAATGTCCCGATACCATCACAGCTAGTCGTGGCATATTCTTCTGCTTTATTGAATGGTGTATTACTCTCCTCCAACAATTGTTCATTCAACGAATATAATTCCAAATGCTACGAATATTGCGTGCAGCAGTCAGCGGTGCTACCAAAAACTATGATACGAATTGATATAATCTCTCTCATCAAAGTTATCGATGGACTAGAATGTTTTCAAGGGAAACCGGAATCGGTTAAAAAATACTACTCATCAAGCATCATATATTTGAGCTCTGTAGGCAGTATTCTCGAATTTAAAGGAGCAGTAATAGGCATTTTGGTACTGGCTCTAAGCCCCTATGAAAATCACTCTACTGAATTGAAGAGATTGACATTATTGTCTAAAATACGAACAGACGAGATTCGTCAGGAATATGAAATTTATGTCAAATCTACTTCGGATCCTCATGCACAAAAAATTTTTTCTTGCCTATCGATCAACCAAAATCCAACATTTGATAAAAATTCAGAAAAAATAATGAATTATGTTCACCAACTTGTAGAACAAGCATATAAGATGTGCGAATTAACCAACAATCCTCAAAAAGAAGCTAATGGTTACTATTGCCCAGAATGATTATCTAGTCATTTGAATCAATCACTGGGAGAGTTTCCAGCTTGGACAAGCGTAATCACAGTACACAGTCCTGTCTACGATTCAGTGACATCTCAGGCAAAACAGCATCTAACTACCCTACAAGAACTGCACAAACCAATGATTGTGTCAGAATTTCTACCTCACCACGTCGAAAAATTAAAAGCATTAACGCAAAAAGGACAAGCATTTGTTCATGACATTAAGGGCAAAGGTCAGTTTCGTCATAAAGTATTACACCAAAATAATCATGCCTGTCTAAATGAACAAGAAAACTGGATGGGTAGAAATTAACATCTGGAAGATGACCTAATTAACGATAATGATACTACACATAATGATAGAAACTCGATTGTAGGAACCAAATATGGAACAACAGCAAGCCACAGAGATGAAATGTATTGTGAAAAATTTGAAGATGACAATAAAATTGATCAACTGACATTGTCGAAAGATAATCAAGACGACAATAGGCTGAGTTTTATGGAGCCGGAAGAATTAGTATCTAGTGAGATATTGGATATGATCAGCCCTCATGTTAATGCATCAGAATTCTTCCCAGAAATATGGTTTATCAATGAGAAAAGTAATAATTCGCAACTGACCGAAACTAATAAAAGCATTCATGTAAATAGCATACCTACAAATTCGATTGCTGCGAGGAGCGGAGATTGTACTACAATAGAATCGCCAATCCAGTATATGGGTGTAAAACAAAATCATTCTTCAATTTAAGAAGCCAGTGATGATTGCAGCAGTGATATTACCTCCTTCAAGCTCGACAACTCAGCATTAAGCAATTTAAAGAACTGTGATATGATTACGTCCCCAAATTCTGCAGATTTTCCTGAAATTCATTTTATGGAACACGGAAACAAATCGGGACAATTGACTAAAACCAGTAGCAGTATCCAATTCAGCAACGTACTCGCTCATTCAACGCCATTGAAGAGTGAAGAATGTCCAATGTTGGTGAAAAATATAAGCCTAGAACACAATTACGCCTTGAAATGAGAAACTAATAATGATGATTACGATAATGAGATTTACAGCTCGACCATAATTCACGGTTCAGTTTTAGGCAATGTAGAAGACGGTAATATGAATTCAGAACATATTCATATAAATTCAACAGAATGTTTACCTGAAATTCATTCCATGCAAAGTGAAAAAGAGCAATTAACCAAAATTAGCAGCAGTATCCGTTTGATAGCAGCGTACTTACTCATCTGATACCGCTGAAGACGATAGAATGTCAAGTCTTGATGAAAAATATGAGCTGTAACATTGCATGTTACGACAAACTCCTCACCCCTTACACGACTTTAGTGGAGTGTGTGAAAATGAAAAAACGAGTAGATGGACCCCGAGGTCTGACAAAAATTCCGAGAGGCGACCGTGACCGACTAAAGACTATCGAGCATATTATTTATTCTTTTGTTTTGTTTTTACGACTTTTCTCTGACATGTGGGAGACGAGGCCCAGCCGACGGCTAAGACCACCATTGAGACCCGCCACAACTAAAACGCACGACGTACGAATCGACTGTTGGGATCCTACTCGACGAACGCCACTCAAAAGCTTCGGAGGATAGTAGTGGCCGCGCTACCTCCCGCTATTAAACTAGAGGACACGGGGGAGTGCCAAGGGCATTCTACGACGTGGGATATCGGTGGTGGAAGAGATTCCCGCCACCACGAAGAGCCGGCGACCCGTGAGCCTCCGACGTAGCGAGCTAAAATCACCGTGGCGAACTTTGAATTGCGCGCGTGGCGACCATTGGTCGCCATGCTTAAGGGATCCTTCGGTCGATTCAAAAATCGATATTTGGCCGAAACACGAGGGCGCTGATTACCGGCGCCATGCGGTCTACTCACTCTGCGATAGACTAGCGTCACGAACACTCGTGTTCTTTCGAATAGATACTTGCGCCTACAGTTTTGTTTAGGAGAAAAATTGCGTTAAGCCCCGTGGGCAGTTTGATTTTCTTTTTCTTTGCGTTTTTTTTTTTTGGTTTGGTTGTGTGTATGAGGGTGCGAAGTTTTGAGCTTTCCCCGAGGGATTTACTCTTCAACAATGGATTCTGAGTGGGAGAAAACTGATTTCCTCAGGTGGCTGGAAGACGGTAAGCGTTAGCCATTCTTACCCATGCTAATTTGGATTCGGCAACGGCCGTCAGCCATATTGCCTTGAGCAGCCACGAGGCTAATTAATATTTTTGGAATCGAATTAAACCGATCTCCGAAGGGTAGGCCGTCACCAGTGTCCCCGTGTATTAGAGAATATCGTTCAAGTCATTATTTTGTAGAGAAACATCGAATATTGTATATAATTTATTGAGTTCGGGTGTGCTACCTGTCGCACACGAGTGCGACAGAGAGAGTCCTAGTCAGTCACTGGCGCTCTCTCTTCCTCCTGTAGGGAGAGACACAGCTAGTTAGTGTGTAGATTTCGAGTCTTTGTTTTTCGGGTTCGAGTCAACAAAGAATTCCAATTAAATAATTATCGCGTTATTCGCAGAGGTAGGTTGAGTTAGTTTTAGTAAACTCTTGTAAATATTAATTCTTTTGATTAATTTCATCTTTCTATTCTTTATTAAGAGCCGAAGGCTCACCCATTGTAAATATTAGCCTGTTACCTAGTTGTAAGTCCTCTTCGTGGAGTTTAAGGGGGTATATACACCTTTAAATGGGTTGAATTTCTGAAAAACAATTTTTCTTTTTTTTTCAACTTGAAGACTCTGATAAAATTGAAAAAAATCATCATGTTTGGGGAGGGTTTGACCTTCATTATCCATATCTTACATCATGTATTACTTCCAGTCTAATAGTAGCTGCGCTGAAGACAGCAAAATACAAAATCACTCGGTTGCCGTAAAGAATCAGACCCAGCGTTGGACCAATCTTGGAATTTTTGGTTCTCAATTGTTCATAAGACATGCCTCTATCAGATGAACATAGAACTTTTTGATATTGCAAAAATTACTTGAGTTATTGAATTTTTTCGATTTTTTTTCTGAATTTGAAAAAAAATTTTGCTTATTTTTCTAATATTTCAACTAAAAATGGGTTTATCAAAAAGTTCTATGTTCATCTGATAGAGGTTTCGATTCTACAAATTTGAAGACCACAAACACCAGAATCGGTCCAGCGATGCTCCTGATTCTTTACGACAACCGTTCAAAATATTCATTCTCCAGAAATCAACTTTTAAACTTTTTTATCAAAAAATTTTTTTTTTATTCCATACTTTTCCAAGAGAAGAAAATGTAGTTACAGGAAATTAAGTTTCAAGATTCTGCTTATGACTAATATGCTGGATCCGCAGCTGCTCTCGTATCGATGAGTTATGAGTCGAGTCGAGTCTAGACACATGTGCCAGGGGGAGGTTCGTAGTGAGTTTTGACCTGTTCTGTACAACAACAGTGTCCGTTAGGTGTCCGGTGAGGCTGTTAGACAAATAATTAATTGCTTTAGAAAAAATCTGATCAAAATTTTTCAACATAAAAATTCTCTAAAATTTTTGATCTTCAATATTTTTGAGATTCAGAAGATGCTAGCACAATTTTTGTCAATACTACGAAAATTCTTTTATCTTTCATCAATCATACCTTTTTTCTTATAATATTTATTAAACTCTTGCAATTAATATATGTATTGTAGAAATACTCATCTTTTTAGAAATCCAAATGTGTAGTTTCCTGGCATCGATTTCAAACGCACTTTTTGATGGATCATCTTCTTTCGATTCCGAAGTCTCATGTCAGATATATGAACACTGTGTTTATTCGATAATGGAAATTACCAGTAGTTTGAATTCGTAATGAAAGCACGATAATATTTACAAACAAGTGGACACCTAACCTCGAAAAAATGTAGATCGCAGCCATGTGTTCTGTCAATGATCACAATTCAAAAGAATATTGAAAATTAAATATGTGTAAGAATGATAATTACGTAGAATTAAAAGATCACAGAATCAAATTCAAAATCGAAATCTATGAAAACGTCATAAAATTAAGCAATGGTGTAAGTGGTGTTGGCGGTGTTGTACAATACTTATGGCACCAATCTGAGGGTTCGCGCGCCGCGCCGCGGCGCTTTTTCGCAATCTGGCACTGTCATGGCTGTAACTTTTCAAATCCTCTAGATATTTTGACACCGATTTATTTGCAGGTAGAGTAGGTCACTAGCATTCCAAATAAATTATAAAAAAAAAAACGATTTTTTGAAAATTCAAAGGTGTAGACACCCCCTTAATTATCGTTGTAGTTAAGATTTCGTCCCACGAGGGCCTAGTTTGTCGAGTTGATTAATTTTTGCATGATTTTTCCTTGTGATTGCTATCCTACGTGGAAGCTAGTAGTTTATTTATTATTGTAAAACTCGCCAAACGTGGCCAGGTCACTTTTACACAACCCGTCGCCCTTCTTTATGCGAGAGGAAATATTCTCGATTGTTCAAAGTATTATTTCTATTATTTTTCTAATATTTTTTTTTTTTGAATAAATTCTATTCTTTTTGTCATAAAATTTACACGCTCGAGTCGTTATTCAACGTCCCGCTAGTCCTTCATTCGATCCTGACCCCTCTCCGCGGTACTGCAGCTAGCCGACGCTTTACGTACTCGTAGATTATATTTTGTTTATATTTTTGAACGTGGCGGTTATCCGCCTGGCGCCCAGCATTATTTTCAGGTGATTACGTTCGGCCAATTGTCGAGTGGATGGTTCTCGGAGGCTAGTATCCGGTCTAGTCCGAGGACTAAGTAAAATCCACGTCACAAATTGGCCCCCAACGTGGGGCCCTGAGAAAATTAAATTATAGTTTTGTTAAATAATTATTCGCTTACGTGTAACGGTTACACTGTTGCCAAAGGACTTCGGGTCAAATATTTGTTTTCTCTGTCTACCGGAGAAGGATTAGCGGCGCGTACGCTCATAGCGACTTTGTATCGAAGCCGAGTAGTAGATGCCAGCCATGGGCCGTCACAACAAATGACGTCACCAGGTCATTGACCCCGCGGAGTGGGGACTTGGCGTCAAAACAATGAGACCGTCCGATCCAAGATGGCGCCGCCCATGCACATCAAAACAATATGGCGCCCGTTTTTCAGAATTCAAGATGACGGCCTTTTTTTTTCCAAAATCCAATATGGCGCCCGTTTTCTGAATCCAACATGGCGGCCGTTTTTCAGAATTCAAGATGGCGGCCTTTTTTTTCCAAAATCCAATATGGCGCCCGTTTTCTGAATCCAACATGACGGTCGTTTTTACAAATTAAAGATGGCGACTGGTTTTTCAAAATCAAATATGGCTACCGTTTTGAAACTTATACTTATACCAATACCCGCTTCTCCGACGCCGACTCTTAAATAATGAATTCTTACCCTATATATATATAATAGCTGTGACTTATACCAGCTTTGCCGATGTCAGCTCTGAAATAGAAATAAATTCTTATCTGATATATATATATACTAGCTGAAATTGATAGAAAATGACAGGGTATATGCATGGATTGACACCAAAATTATTTCAAATTTTTTTCATATTTTCCTAGTCGGTACAACAGTTTCGTTCAAATATTTGTTTCTTATTTCATTAAATCTAGTTTCTACAGCAGGTACAACAGAGCGCGCTGACCCGTTATTCGCGATCGCAAGACGAGATCGCACCCTCGCATCGATCTCCTACATCTAACGAATCGATTAATTGGAGTGCTATTCTCCTCATGATCCCGGTACAATCCTCCTGACGCTGTCTTGACCCATTCATTAATGAATGCCCCAGGATAGCGTCGGGAGAATCATACCAGTTTCATGAGGAAAATAGCACTCCAATTAATCGATCGGTAGATCACGGAGATCGATGCTTGGGTACTATCTAGTCTCACGATCCGAAATACGTGTCAGATTCATACAAGACTAGTTTTCACACTCATCCCTTATATCCAACAGTCTAAACTACAGAGCGCGCTGACCCTGGGCTCGCATCACCCGCCATTCGCAATCACGTGACTGGAGCACATCCTCACATCGGTTATCCGGAACGTACCGAAACGATGAACCAGCCAGCCCTCCTCCGCGCCAACCCAGCACAAGTGTCCTGACGCCATCTTGACCTATTCATTAATGAATACCCCGGGATGGTGTCGGGACGCCTGTGCTGAGCTCGTGCGGAGGAAAGCCGGACGGTTCATCGTCTTGGCACAATGCGAATGACCGATGTTTGGACTTGCTCAAGTCTCGTGATTCGAATCGCGCGGGGATGAAACCCCAGGGTCAACGCGGGCTGACAGTTTATTACTCTCTCTCTCACACACACACACACCACTCAACAACGAAATCACGCCGACATACGCACACACACACACACTTCACTTATCAATTATAACACTCTGACGTATGTCGGCTATGATATAGGGTAAAAACAAACGCGTCAACTCGTTAAACACGACATCTAAATGGTCCCCGCAGATTTTCACGTCCCCCAAGTCCCTGTGTAGCGCAGCATTCGCTGCATAGGCCTCCTCGCACACCACGACACCGATCTGCTGCAGAGTGGGGGCCGTCATCTTTCTGGATCGCACGACGGAGGCAAACTGACGAACCAGCATCTCCTTGCATTTGTCGACATCCTTTACCACCAGGTCCAAGTGAGCGATGTACTGGTCTATACAGGTGGCTATATGACGCAGGCCGTCAAATGTAACCTTCTGCATCACAATTAGGGGGGAATAGGTCTTTCGCGGCTTCTTCCATCCAGGTTCACCAGCGTTATCGTCCTCCTCCTCCTCTTCGTACCCCTGCTGACTTTCTGCTGCGTCCGGATTGCTCGCATAGAAAGCAACTACTTTCGATCCGTGAGCCGTTGTTAGTCGGAAGGTACACCAGCCGGCTAGTGAGACGGTATCGCTCAGCAATGAGCTCATACTACCGGCGGGGCGCTCGCTTTTCTCGAAATACTTTTCGATATCCTCGAGCCTTCCAGCCAGATCCTCCCATGTTTCGACGCTGAGGGATACCCCGCTCGAATAATTATTTAGGAATTTCATCACAGGCTCGAAGGTCCCATCTAAGCGTAGACGAAGACCGATGTTCACCTTCTTCGACCACGAACCGTTGAGCCCGTACGTCCTCGACAGTAGCAGGTTACGCTCGGATTTCTTCAGCACTATGTCAAAAGTTTTCGACAACCGACTACACCCCTCTTTCAACGAGCCTTTTTTCGGTGTGGCCATAGTTCTTGACTGTTCGGTTGCAACTGAAAGCTCGGCACCCGATCTAGTCTTCGCCGAGACCGAGCTACCCCACCATTCTGCACACCTCAATAAAAAAATACGCACCACGTGACAATCGTACGACAGTCGCAGGCGGCATCGCGCAGCGGACTTCAAAGAAAATGTAACCTCATACAGCCACCGTGGTTTTTCTATAACCACGTAATCCGATGCGCAACGGACGTCGTTATCTTCCAGGTATCGTTAACACGCTCTTCGGTTTATCCCAACAATAAAGTCGTACCCCGACAGCGGTCACCCTCACCTTCCGTAAAGCGCTGATGGTGCATCACGCCACTCCAGCTGGGCTGCATATTCGCGATGCACACACACATACACACACACACACACACACACACACACACACACACACACACACACACACACACGCACACACAATTTTTCATAACAGCCCTAGCGATCCTTATGAAGGGAATAGAGCGAGATTCGCATTACAAACCAACAGTTCGTCGTGTCAAGAATCGTATATCGTCAGAAACAGAAAAGGTATGTCTTTACCACTCTATCTCTCTCTCTCTTTCCTTGGATTGAGGTGTCTTCAGAGAGTGGGGTCCTATTTTGGTGTGTTTTCTGGTGCTAGAGAAGTGAAAATCTTCGGCGAACAATCGGGTCAGGATCCACTTAGCTGCAGTTCTTCGCAGACATGAAGGTAGGTGTCTACCTGCCTTAATTTTCCTGTGATTCTGGTCTTTTCTTTTCACTTTCGTGTCTAACCTCAAAATACGGTGACTGGTCAGAAATCGCAAAACGCTAGTTTCGTTGCAGTTTGACGCCAGCTGGTGTCATCTGTCGTTTTCCTTTAATCATCGATCGATTGATCGATAAGTGTCCTGTTGTATCGACGTGTTTATGAGTTATTGGCATCTGCTGACAGCTCGGTATTTGCATACCCTTCGGGGTCGATAAGGTGACAGAAGGATGTCGGACAAACGGGCAACGCGCTCTAACACTGCCAGTAATGCCAGTAGTGCGGGTTGCCCGTCCTCCAGGGGCTCACCGCGGCGCGGCAGGCTAGAATCAGGACCCGATCTAGATAATTCCGTATTTTCCAGTCCTCTTAGATCGGATGGCGAACAACCTGTCTCCTATAATAGGCTCAGGGAAATGCGTTCACAATTGAGTGTACATGACGGTACTCTTGCACGGCTAGTCAAGACATCTAAATTAACATCAGACGAGAAGCAGGCTCTCAATCAGATAGCTCTTGACTATCAAACTTTCTTCAACATTGTTTCTTCGGCCTATGCCAAACTAGCCGCGGCGTCCGGGACAGCAGACGAGGTTAAGCGCGCCGTTCTCAAAGCATGCGAAGCTGTAACTAAATCTTGTGTCGAATCCGTGAATACTAGCATCAAGCGAAGCATGCCGGCAATAATAGAAAAGAATCTTCCAGATATTACAGCCATCGTAAAGGAACATTTACCCGAGACAACTGTTGGCAAAGCGGGAGAAGCTAAGTCTTTTGCAGAGGTTGCCAAATCATCAGGCTCTAAAATCCAAGTACCGAAAGGGCCTACAGTCAGAGTCCAAAATACCCAAACATTCGTCTTAGCGCCTAAAACCGGGTCCGTGGATAAATATCCTAATTATGAAAAAACTAAGGAAGCGGCAATAGGAGCTCTCAGAGCATCGCAAATGCGGCTGAAAATAGAAAACATTCGCAGTGCAGGGAAAAGTAGCGTCAGGATAGAGGCAAGGTCGGTAGACCTGGATAAGGTGAAGGCCCTTCCGGCCCTCGCTGAAGCCGGGTTGGAGGTAAAAGAGGACGCCAAGTACAATCCCAGGCTAATTCTTCATGGCATTCCAGTCGCTTTGAGCACGGACGATATTAGGTCGGACTTCATAGCGCTAAACTTAGACGGCGTAAACGATGAGGCTCTTAGAGTTGTGTACGTCTATCCCCCGAAAGGAAATAAGGCCTACACCAGCTGTGTAGTAGAGGTATCTCACGAGACTTGGGCTTCTCTCAAGGGTGAGGACCGAATCTACATAGGTCACACGGCGTGCAGATTTGATAATCATGTCAAAATACTCCAATGTTTCAAGTGCCTAGCTTTTGGGCACTTTGCAAAAGATTGTAAGTCAGAGACTAGCTGTGGCCATTGTGCTGGACCGCATGAATCAAGAACCTGCCCTGTCATAGGGAATACCACTGGGTACTCTAAATGCCATAACTGTATCAAAGCAAAACTCGGCGATGACAAGCACTCTGCTCTCGACGGCAAGAAGTGCCCCCTACTAATCAATAAATTAAAAGACAAGATTAGTAGAACAAACTATGGCTAGCAACACAGCATCCAGCTTTAATGTCAAACATCTTAAAATCTGTCATGTAAACTGCCAAAACCTTCTAGCAGCTAACCACTTTGTGGAATTTAAGCAATTCTTTACCGGTTCTGATTATCACATAATCTGCATGTCCGAGACCTGGCTCACTTCTGACATTTCGGATAGTTTCGTCGATCTGGAGGGATACAATCTATACAGATGCGATAGAACAGGCAAAAAGGGCGGAGGCGTAGGATTCTATGTTAAATGCAATCTTCGGACGCGAATACTCCAGGACTCTGGGGGAGAATACTGTCGCAAGCCAGAGTTCATCATCGCGGAGCTCGAGGTCTCTCGGACAGAGAAGCTAATGCTGAGCGTAGTGTACCGGCCCCCGGATACGGCGTACTTGAGTGATTTCGAGAACTCCTTTCTGCAATTCTTCGTGCATTATTCCTGCCATGTTGTAATCGGCGACCTCAACCTTGACCTTAGACCACAGGCATATGATAGTGACAAAATGCGCGATCGGTTATGGAATTTCGTGAATGGTTCTAATCTGTATCTTGTCCCGTTCGAGCCTACGCATAATCTCAAGAATAGTGCGACGTGGATAGACCACTGCATTGTTGACGGTCCTGACGAATTAGTTTCATCTGGGCAATTGGACGTATCATTTCTTTCAGCGCATGACCTCATCTATATCGTGCTGGATGTAGGAGTAGAGAAGGAAGCGAGAGAAATCTCCTATAGAGACTTCAAAAACTTCTCGATAGACAACTTCCTAGGAGATTTGAGTAACGTTGATTGGAAACCTTTCTTCTGTAGTGATGACATTGACTCGAAGGTAGATTATATGAATACCACCGTGACTGTCTGCCTGGATAGGCATGCACCTCTAGTTAAAGCAAAGACAAAACCAAATAGGGCTCCTGCGCCTTGGCTGACAACAGAAATTAGAGCTCTCATGAACGAGCGTAACCAGGCACGTAGAGCCTGGAGAAGAAAGAGATGTCCGACACTACACGACAGGTTCAAACATCTTCGTAACCTGGTCAGGACCAAAATAGATAGTGCTAGGAATGAATTTTACACCACGACTCTCAGCACCTCGAAATCTCCATCAGAGGTATGGGCTAAACTCAGGAGGCTAGGACTCGTCAAATCGAAGTCGTCGGCGCGTAACTTACATTTCTCGATCTCTGATTTGAACAAACACTTCGCGTCTTCCGATTCTGTACAGGTGGGCTACGGTCGACAACTGGCGCCTGAAACCCTCAATCAAGCAGGAGAGGAAGCATTCGATGATAATAAGTTCCATTTCTGCAACTTCGTAACAGAAAAGGTCCTCAAAGCCGTCTTCCACTCAAAATCGAACGCAATTGGAATAGACGGAATTCCAATTGATGTGTTTAGGAAAAGTCTTCCCGTTCTCCTGCCCATCATAGAGCACCTGTTCCATTTCTCGCTTTCACACGGGGTGTTCCCCTCCTTATGGAAAGATTCTGTCATCGTGCCTCTTCCCAAAAAGAAATCTCCGATGTCGTGCAACGACTACAGACCCATTTCTATTCTATGCGCACTTTCTAAGTGTCTCGAGAGGCTGGTAGCCGACCAAATCTCTGACTACCTTGAGGAACGAAACCTCTATGACCCATTCCAATCGGCCTACAGGAAGGGACATAGCACTCATACTGCGCTCATTAGGGTCGTAGACTACTGCCGCCAGGCGATAGACAAAAGAAAGGTCGTTATTATGGTCTCATTTGATTTTTCCAAAGCCTTCGACAAGGTTAATCATTCCATACTTCTCACAAAGCTGAGGAAGCTGAACTTCTCACCTCTTGTCCTTAAATTTCTTCATTCGTATCTCACCAAGAGGCGGCAGGCTGTCAGGGGAACTAACGGGGCCTTATCTGAATGGGTCAATAAGACGCTGGGCGTGCCCCAGGGATCGGTTCTGGGACCCTTGCTCTTTATCATTTATGTTTCAGATCTCCGCAATATATTATGTAACTGTAGCTACAACTTCTACGCCGATGACCTCCAGCTGATGATCGAGTGCGAACCAGCAAACATCCTCAGTGGGATTGCGAGGGTCAACAGAGACGTCGACGCGGTCTGCGGATGGGCAGATGACAACGGGCTACAATTGAACAGTGGTAAAACTAGAGTGATATTGGTTGGGACGACCAGGTACATAAATTCTTTCGATTTTAGAACTATGCCGCGTATTCAAGTACGGGAAACAGGGATTGAATATTCATCCAATCTATACATATTGGGAGTCACGCTGACGAGCGATCTCACTTGGAGGCCTCATATAAATAACGTTACTAAAAGAATATACAGCACCGCGTGTCAATTACGCCTTTGTCGCAAACTATTGCCCGAACAGTTACGCATACAGCTAATATCAACTCTGGTTTTTCCTCTGATCGATTACTGCTGTATCATACACCTCGACCTGACTGACGAACTCACGCTTTCGCTACAAAGAGCCTTAAATTCATGTGTTAGATTCATCTATAATATCCGTAGGGACGAACATATCACCCCCTACTTTACAATGATGGGGTGGTTGAAAGTCAACGCTAGAAAAGAATATCTACTAGGCTGCATGATGTACAATGTATTGAAGACTCAGATACCACAGTACCTGAAAAGCAAGTTTAAGTATAAAACAGAAGTAGGGATTAGAAGCACGAGAGCACCATCCGAAAATCTAGCTATCAAACCGTGTAGGACTCAATATTTCCAAAGCTCATTCACACACGGAGGTGCTGCATATTGGAACAATATACCTTTGGACGTCCGTAACTGTGGAACTCTAGTCACTTTTAAATATCACCTGTTCAATCACCTACTCTCTAGTCAGACACAAGCTAATGCTGTCCTTTAATCTAGTCACCTAGACTGAGTCCTTCCTTAGGTTATTTGGGCCATGGTTTTCCCTGTGGACTAAGGGCAAATGCCGGGACTCGCTGAGTGGGCCTCCATGGCATATCTAACCCACCTCACTCAGCCTCGAACATGCACGATCTTATAGGTATAGGCCGTTAGCCACGATACACACACACACACATACACTCTTGTACTTACACACACGAAAACACACAAATAATTAAATAAATTCGAACTAGTCAGCTTAGATTTAACGCTGTGAATAGGACTAGCCAAAGTCAAAATCAAAATCATGTCATACCACATCTTAGTATATATTAAAATCGTAGTATATAGTATATTATATTAGATTAATCACTTAGTTATATATAAAGCCAGCAGGTATATGATACCTTAAGTACAATGTATCACAGGCAAATGTAAAACTTCTGCTATAATGTAATCTAAAGTGCCAGCGCTTGAGGGGATCCGTCCCAGAGCGCTTAATAAATACTCTATCTATCTATCTATCTCTTGTTCAACCCCCACACCCCTCTAATTCTAAAAGATTCTGAACAAAAAATGTTTGAACAATTCAGATGGAGCATGGAAGAATCGCGGTACGCGCCCGAGTTGTGCAATTGAGGGGGGAGTTGAGGGAGAGGTTTCTAGCCAACACTAGGGCACTCCTTCAACACCTCCGAGACAACAACGTGGCCCAGGAGTTCATAACGCAGACGTTTAACGTTCACTATGAACTCCTGGCCCACCTCAATAGGCAGTGGGAGGTCAACGATTCCCTCGCTTACCAGAGAAATCCCGCTGTTCCTGCTGGAGCTGCGAACGGAGCTGCGAACGGAGCCGCGAACGGAGCCGCCAACGTCGTGCAGAGCGAGGAAATCACTTCAACCGTCGATGAAGACACATCGGCGGAAGAAGACGATGACGATACCATAATGTTCGACGATCGCGACGACGGTTTGGGGATTATTCACGAGGATGACGAAGAAGTCGAAGAAGAAGAAGAAGAAGAAGACGAAGAAGCAGAAGAAGAATTACAACAAGTCCCGAACCATCCGAACCACCCACCGTCACCACCACCTCCATCCCCTGCCTCAATACCACCCTCCCCGGCCTCAATACCTCCCTCCCCGTCACCACCACCTTCCCCCCTGTTTATCACCCGCCGTTAATCCTATCATATTAATTTTAGAATAACCGTACATGTAATATATATATATATATATAGATTTAATCAAAAAACGTAGACACTATAAATAATAATAATCGTAGGTATAATTTTTTACATCTAATATATATTCATTCATTCCAAAATATCGATTTAAGAAAAAAATGTATGAAATAAATATATACGTTCAAATATATATATCTATACTTCAATTGCTTGATACCACAATTAAGTTTAGTAAATAATAATATTTAAAAAAAAAAATTCAAATTTCCAAATCTTAATAGATTTATTTTAATTTTTTGTTAAATATATATATATGTAAGCGGTGAGGTATTATATTTCTATTCATACACAGACACTCGTACGACTTGACGAGGTTTTAAAATTATTGCTCTATACTGCAGGATCCGGTATAGGTGTGTGTGTGTGTGTGTGTGTGTGTGTGTGTGTGTGTGTGTGTGTGTGTGTGTGTGTGTGATATCTCGGATGTAGGAAACTACACCAGCTATAAGAGCATATATATTGTGACGTGGATTTTATTTGATCCTCGGATCTGGACCGGATAGCCAGTCTCCGAGAACCATCCACTCGACAATTGGCCAAAAACTGAGAATAAAAAGAGATATTGGGCGCCAGGCGGATAACCGCCACGTTCAAAAATATAAACAAAATATAACCTACGGGTACGTAAAGCGTCGGCTAGCTACAGTACCGCAGAGAGGGGTCAGGATGAATTGAAGGATTAGCGGGACGTTAAATAACGACTCGAGCGTTTGAATTTGACAATAAAAAAATAGAATTTATTCAACAAAATAGAAAAGAAATAGAAATAATAAGTTTAACAATCGGGAATAAATTCCCTTGTAGAAAGAACGGCCTCGGGTCGTGTGTAAGCGACCTGGCCACGTTTGGCGAGTTTTACAATATCTAATAGACTACTGGCTTCCACGTAGGATAGCAATAACAAAGAAAAATCATGCAAAAATTAAATAACTCGACAAACTAGGTCCTCGTGGGACGAAATCTTAACTAGAACGTTAACTAACCTCCACGAGGAGGACTTACAACTAATCAACCGGCTACTATTTACAATGGGTGAGCCTTCGGCTCTTAATAACGACTCGAAAAACGAAATTGATCGAAACAGTAATATTTACAGATCTTACTAAGACTAACTTAACCTAACTCTGCGAATAACGCAACTAATAATTAAATAGAATTCTTTATTGACTCGAACCCGAAAAACAAAGACTCGAAATCTGACTGATAACTAGTTGTGTCTCTCCCCACGGGAGGAAGAGAGAGCGACAGTGACTGACTAAGGCTATTTCTGTCGCACTCGTGTGCGACAGGTAACACACCCGAACTTAACAGACTATAAAATATTCAATATTTCTCTATAAAATAAAGACCCGAACGATAAACTCTAATGCATGGGGACACTGGTGACGGCCTACCCTTCGGAGATCGGTTTAATTCGATTCCAAAAATATCAATTAGCCTCGTGGCTGCTCAAAGGCAATATGGCTGACGGCCGTTGCCGAATTCGAATTAGCATGGGTGAGAATGGCTAGCGCTTACCGTCTTCCAGCCACGCCAGGAAAAGAAGTGTCTCCCGCTTCACATTCATCTGGGACTACCACGGGGTAACGCTAGTCCTCGAGGAACCTCACTCACTCTACCCACTACTAAAAAAAATAACTCAAAGAAGCCCACGAGGCTCGAACGCAATACAGACTCTCTCACAAAAACGGCTCTCAACGCCACGATAGCAAAAGAAAAGAACAAGACCACCCAAGTGTTACTGACGCTAGTCTGACGCAGAGTGACTAGACCGCATGGCGCCGGTAATCAGCGCCCTCGTGTTACGGCCAAATATCGATTTTTGTATCGACCGAAGGATCCCTTAAGCATGGCGACCGGTGGTCGCCACGCGCGTAATTCAAAGTTCGCCACGATGATTTTAGCTCGCTACGTCGGAGGCTCACGGGTTGCAGGCTCTTCTTGGTGGCGGGAATCTCGTCCACCACCGATATCCCCCGTTGTAGAATGCCCTTGGCACTCCCCCGTGTCCTCTAGATTAATAGCAGGAGGTAGCGTGGCCATCGCTATCCTCCGGAGCTGTTAGGTGGCGTTCGTCGATTAGGATCCCAATAGTCGGTTTTTGGCGTCACTCGTTGGTCGTGGCGTGTTTCTGTCTTAGTTTTTAGCCGTCGGCTGGGCCTCGTCTCCCACATGTTAGAGAAAAGTCGTAAAACAAAACAAAAGAATAAATAATATGCTCAACAGTCTTTAGTCGGTCACAGTCGCCTCTCGGAATTTCTATCGGACCTCGGGGTCTATCTACTCATTCTCTCATTTTCATCCACTCCGCTAAGGTCGTTTAAGGGGTGAGGAGCCTGTCGTAACATGCAATGTTACAATATATATATTCACTTCGTCTCACACACACACGCACGCGGGAGGGAATATGATTCGCACACGAGACGGATCCGATGTAAGTGTGTGTGTGTCATATCAGCGAGATCTATAAATTCAACAGCACCTGTGCAATTTGCTCACTTTGAGCATAAACAGGGTGAACAAATGACAGATAACAAATTTGAACGCGAATTAACGGGGGCTAACCGGGCGATTTACCGGAGCAGCGTGATTCGAACCGTTATACGCGATGTGTTGTATTACGCCAGGAGGTCCGCCCCTCGATTCGTCCGCGATTTTGACGATAATTGGTTTCTCGAGCTGGTCGACCTTCCGGCACCCGCGCTGCTCTTTCGCTTGAGAGGTCTTTTATGGTTTTGCGCCGTGCCGGATATCGGCCGTATGTACGATCAGCACGTGTTTGACCAGTCTTGGGAAAGTATGAAAATCGCTGTCGACGTGATGCGCGAACGCGGTGCTCAGTCATACCCCGAAGTCACCAGGAAGGTACGGGCGTACACGGATCACGAGGGTAAGTAACAACTCTGTTTTACAGACACTTTATCAACAGCTCGCTTCATAGTATCGCCCGGTGTTTTTTTCACACCAGACAACTCGACCAGCGAACCCGAGACGGAGTGGTTAAACGCAAAGGAGGATGAGTTCGATGACGAAGATCAACTTCTGTACGATGCTGCGAGTCGTTACGAGCTCGCCGCGCGGGAGGAAGAGGAAGAAGAGATCGAATTGATAAGGGTGACGGAGCAAGCCGAGGCTGTCGTTGATACACCTTCTGTTGGGAGCGAGAAAACGACTACCCTCGCGGCACAGCAGCCACAGTGTCCCGATTCCGCCGGTGAGTACGAGCGAGCATGCATTTTTTTTTTCGAGACGTCTCGTGTAACCCGGTCTTCAACTCTTGGTTATCAGATCGACGCCGCCCCGCCTACGTCGGTGGTATCAACGAAGGTGCCGGTACATCGGGCATACAGTATGGTGGGGGTAAGAGAAAGAGAGCACCGTCTCCTGAAAATTCCTCGACAGACGATGAGATGGAGGTGGTGTTTTCCGACGAATCTTCCGGTGAGTACGCCAGAGTCCGCATTCTCCTTTTTCCCAATTCTCGATACGATTCGTGTAACCGGGACATTACTCTTGGCCGTCAGAGCGGCGCCGCGCTGTCTACGATGCATCGAAACGATCCGGAGGTAACAACGAAGACGCTTGTCTACAGCGGGGTGGAGGGAAGAGAGAGAGAGAGTCGCCGGCACGGCTGTGGACGATCACATTGCGCGTCCTCCGGGTGTTAGATTTCTGATTGTAGACGAGAGTCGTAAATATTATCGTAGATTCGCCGTAACGGGGAGCGTCTTTACGTTGAAAATCATTACACCGCCGGAAACAGTCGACCCTGTTACCTGGCTCGAAGAAGCCGTCAGGGATATTCACAATTACGCCACGACCACCGGACCGGACTCTGTCGATGATACCGCTAACGATTATATCGGATTCGGACTAGACACCCCCTCGTTTGCTCTGGGTACGGCCGGTTTGTCGTTTCGACCGGTTCGGGACTCTCACTACGAGGATCTCTGGCGACTAGTGTTCAGCCTCAGTCAAAGCGCCTCCGAATTTCGTTTGCATAACGCGTTCAGAATCACCGTTAACCGGGTCAGCGTTCCGGTGGGTCGCGGGCGAAAGAGCAGACCTCTCACCCACGAGGAGGTGAGCAAACGGTCGCTTCTCGAGGTCGAACGCGACAATCTTTGTCTACCGCGCTCTATAATTTCTGCTCGCGCCTACCTGAACAGAGAGGGTCTCGGGGGTGATGACGCTGACCCCGCGCTTCGATGGTCCGACGTACGTCGCGCGAAATCCAGACTTCAGAGGGAGGCTGCCCTGGCTTTGTGCAGAGAGGCGCGCGTAGAAGTCCCCCCAGAGGGCAGCGGTATGCGAGAGATCGTCAGATTTCAAGAATATCTGGCTCCTCTGGGTCTAGCCATCGCGATATACGATTTCAATACCTTTGGCCGCGGGGGTGAGGTCGTTTACAACGGGACGCGCGTACTAGCTGAGCGGGGTGAATACCCCAGCGCCACATTGAACATACTCTACTTTCCTCGCGGCGGTCATTACAAGCCTATATTAAATCTTACCGCCGCAGCAGCCAACAGACGCTTCTGCAAGCCCTGCAACGTCGCCTATCGTTATACCGGCGATCACAGGTGCTCCAACAGATGTCCAGGGTGCAACACCGTTCCGCAGTGCGACAGAGCGGGGGTACGGATGCCGTGCGTTGCCTGCGGCCGGTGGTTCTTTGGGGCGGAATGTCTGCGGAGACATCGCGTCGCGGGGTCGTTCGATCGTCGGAGAAGCGTCTGCGATACCCTGCAGATGTGCAGGGGGTGCGGTCTGTTCGTCGATCGCACGAAAAGGGTTCACTCTTGCGGCAACGCGTACTGCAACACGTGCGGATCCGTGCAGGCGGTAAACCACGACTGTTACATGCAGCCTCTGAAGCCGCCCACCGGAAACCCGGAACATATATTCGTATTCTATTACTTTGAGACCCAGCAGTGCGCCCCGGTGGCCGGCAGCGGAGATGTCAATTTGCACGTGCCGAACCTGTGCGTGGTGCAGCAGACGTGCACCAACTGCATACACGAGCCCGATATAAGTACACCCTGTCCTAGTTGCGGTCTCGTGCGCGAGTTCGTATTCCGAGAGAACCCCGTTAAACAGCTGGTGGACTTTGTCACGCGGGACGTTCACCGGTTCAAAAAGATCTTCTGTATAGCGCATAACGCCAGCGGTTTCGATTCTCAATTCATACTGCGCTACCTGGTAGAAAATAACAGAGATCCACCGCAGGTGATCCTGAACGGTACCAAGATCATACTGATGGAGACGGGTCACACGCGTTTCCTGGACTCTTTGGCCTACATGCCTATGGCTCTAGCCGCGCTATCCAAGGCGTTCGGCCTACCTGTGGAATCGCGCAAGGGTATCTTTCCGCATCTGTTCAATACACCCGAGAATCGGGATTACATAGGTCCGTTGCCAGCCGCGGAATTTTACTCGCCCGACAGTATGAAGACCTCGGACAGGCAAGCTTTCTACAAATGGTACGAGGAGGCCACAGCCGGCGGGTACGTGTTCGATTTTAACCGCGAGCTAGTGGAATACTGTCGCAGCGACGTGGACATCCTTCGCCGAGCATGCGTCGCGTTTAGAGATATTTTTCTGAATTGCGGCGATGTTTGTCCGTTCTCGCGAAGCACCACCATAGCATCGGCCTGTTCCGTCGTGTTTCGACAGAATTTCCTCAGGCCCCGTACCATAGGAGTGCTACCGGCCGGCGGGTACAGGTTAGCCAAGAATCAATCGGCGAAAGCGGTCAAATGGCTCGTTTGGATGGAGAGGGAGTTGTGGACGGAGGTGAGGCACGCCGGACGAGGTCGCGAGTACAGGATCCCCGAGACGAGGCGGGTTGTCGACGGGTATTACACAGACGCGGGTGGGGGGCGACACGTGCTGGAATTTCACGGATGCTACTGGCACGGGTGTCGGAGATGTCACACGATCAATCGCGACAAAGAGCTAGCGGGCAGGGATACGATGGACAGACGGTGGCAAGAGACTGGGGCAAAAACGGCACGCATGATCGAGCTCGGTTACAGGGTCACGGAGATGTGGGAATGCGCGTTCGACGAGATGATGGATACCGATCATGAAATGCGCGATTACATCGAACAGCATCCGCTGGTCCTCTCCCGCGACTCGTTGAATCCTCGAGAGGCGTTTTTCGGAGGGCGTACGGGGAACACGAAGCGTTATCACGAGGTTGCCCCGGGGGAGGAGATCCGATACGTAGACGTATGCTCTCTGTACCCTTGGGTGTGCAAAACCGGTGGCTACCCTGTGGGCCACCCGCGAGTCTACGTAGGTGGGGAGTGCAAAGCGTTGACCGGTCCCTACAACACAGACATCTCCGGGCTCGAGGGTCTCGTGAAATGCGTGATCCTGCCACCCAGGAATCTCTATCATCCGGTGTTGCCGGTCCGGATGCGCGGAAAAATTCATGTTTCCTCTATGTCGCTCCTGCTGCGAGGCTTCTCTGCAGATCGATTGTCCGCACGAGTCGGAGGCCGATCGGTGGCTCACGGGTACCTGGGTGTCGGCCGAGCTGCAGAAAGCCGTGGCTGTCGGCTACAGCGTGATCGACGTGTCAGATATCTGATCTGTGTGAAGTTGGCACCCCATTTTTGGAAAATCGATTTTTTGATCAGAGTTCCGAGACTCTTTCGAAGAGTTCTGGAGTTCCTGATAGGTTTGGAAAATAGTTCCGGCTCACGGCGATCCGAAAAATCGATTTTGAAAAATGGGGTGCCAACTTCACGGCGCACCCCATTTTCAAAAAAATGAATTTTTTTGGGGAGTTCCCGATAGTATTCGAAAAGTTCTACAGTTCTCGGTCGATTTCAGCAATAGTTCTGGTCGATGACCATGAAAAAATTAAAAAAACAAAAAATAGGTGACACCCCATTTTTGTTTTTGTTGGTTTTTGTCGATGGTTCTGAATAGTCTTTGAATAGTTCTAGAGTTCCTGCTCCGGAGAATTTTGATATCTTGTTCACGGAAAGAGATATAAAACTTTATAACCGTCGTACTTTGCTTATGATAAAAAAATTAATTTCTGAATTCTGGGAGATCTAACCGAAGTTCTAATTGGCTAGCAAAAGTTCTAACTATAATCTCAATGAAATTATTCGATCCGATCGAAAATTAAAAAAGCAACGCGGATATCTCGATTCGAAAAACGGAGTGATTTTTTTGTACAAGTTCTAGAAAACGGAGTGATTTTTTTTTACAAGTTGTAGGAGTTCTGATTAGAGTTCTGCGTAGTTCCAAAAGAGTTCCAACGATAATCTCAATAAAATTATTCGATTTGATCGAAAATGAAAAAAGCAACGCGGATATCTCGATTCGAAAAATGGAGTGATTTTTTTTTACAAGTTCTAGGAGTCCTGAAAACGGATTGATTTTTTTTTTACTAGTTCTGGGAGTTCTGATGAGAGTTCTGAGCAATTCCAGAAGAGTTCCAACGATAATCTCAATGGAATTATTCGATCCGATCGGAAATGAAAAAAGCAACGCGGATATCTCGATTCGAAAAATGGAGTGATTTTTTTTTTACAAGTTCTAGGAGTTCTGATCAGAGTTCTGAGTAGTTCCAGAAGAGTTCCAACGATAATCTCAATGAAATTATTCGATCCGATCGAAAATGAAAAAAGCAACGCGGATATCTCGATTCGAAAAATGGAGTGATTTTTTTTTACAAGTTCTAGGAGTCCTGAAAACGGATTGATTTTTTTTTTACTAGTTCTGGGAGTTCTGATGAGAGTTCTGAGTAATTCCAGAAGAGTTCCAACGATAATCTCAATGGAATTATTCGATCCGATCGAAAATGAAAGAAGCAACGCGGATATCTCGATTCGAAAAATGGAGTGATTTTTTTTTTACAAGTTCTAGGAGTTCCGATCAGAGTTCTGAGTAGTTCCAGAAGAGTTCCAACGATAATCTCAATGAAATTATTCGATGCGATCGAAAATGAAAAAAGCAACGCGGATATCTCGATTCGAAAAATGGAGTGATTTTTTTTTACAAGTTCTAGGAGTCCTGAAAACGGATTGATTTTTTTTTTACTAGTTCTGGGAGTTCTGATAAGAGTTCTGAGTAATTCCAGAAGAGTTCCAACGATAATCTCACTGAAATTATTCGATCCGATCGAAAATGAAAAAAGCAACGCGGATATCTCGATTCGAAAAATGGAGTGATTTTTTTTTTACAAGTTCTAGGAGTTCTGATCAGAGTTCTGAGTAGTTCCAGAAGAGTTCCAACGATAATCTCAATGAAATTATTTGATCCGATCGAAGATGAAAAAAGCAACGCGGATATCTCGATTCGAAAAACGGAGTGATTTTTTTTACAAGTTCTAGGAGTCCTGAAAACGAAGTGATTTTTTTTACTAGGTCTAGGAGTTCTGATTAGAGTTCTGAGTCATTTCATGAGAGTTTCAACGATAATCTCAATGAAATTATTCGATCCGATCGAAAATGAAAAAAGCAACGCGGATATCTCGATTCGAAAAATGAAGTGATTTTTTTTTTACAAGTTCTAGGAGTTCTGATCAGAGTTCTGAGTAGTTCCAGAAGAGTTCCAACGATAATCTCAATGAAATTATTCGATCCGATCGAAAATGAAAAAAGCAACGCGGATATCTCGATTCGAAAAATGGAGTGATTTTTTTTTACAAGTTCTAGGAGTCCTGAAAACGGATTGATTTTTTTTTTACTAGTTCTGGGAGTTCTGATGAGAGTTCTGAGTAATTTCAGAAGAGTTCCAACGATAATCTCAATGGAATTATTCGATCCGATCGAAAATGAAAGAAGCAACGCGGATATCTCGATTCGAAAAATGGAGTGATTTTTTTTTTTACAAGTTCTAGGAGTTCTGATCAGAGTTCTGAGTAGTTCCAGAAGAGTTCCAACGATAATGTCAATGAAATTATTTGATCTGATCGAAAATGAAAAAAGCAACGCGGATATCTCGATTCGAAAAACGTGGTGATTTTTTTTACGAGTTCTAGGAGTCCTGAAAACGAAGTGATTTTTTTTACTAGTTCTAGGAGTTCTGATTAGAGTTCTGAGTCATTTCATGAGAGTTTCAACGATAATCTCAATGAAATTATTCGATCCGATCGAAAATGAAAAAAGCAACGCGGATATCTCGATTCGAAAAATGAAGTGATTTTTTTTTTACAAGTTCTAGGAGTTCTGATCAGAGTTCTGAGTAGTTCCAGAAGAGTTCCAATGATAATCTCAATGAAATTATTCGATCCGATCGAAAATGAAAAAAGCAACGCGGATATCTCGATTCGAAAAATGGAGTGATTTTTTTTTACAAGTTCTAGGAGTCCTGAAAACGGATTGATTTTTTTTTTACTAGTTCTGGGAGTTCTGATGAGAGTTCTGAGCAATTCCAGAAGAGTTCCAACGATAATCTCAATGGAATTATTCGATCCGATCGAAAATGAAAAAAGCAACGCGGATATCTCGATTCGAAAAATGGAGTGATTTTTTTTTTACAAGTTCTAGGAGTTCTGATCAGAGTTCTGAGTAGTTCCAGAAGAGTCCCAACGATAATCTCAACGAAATTATTCGATCCGATCGAAAATGAAAAAAGCAACGCGGATATCTCGATTCGAAAAGCGGAGTGATTTTTTTTTTACTAGTTCCTGGAGTTCTGATCAGAGTTCTGAACAGTTCCGCAAGAGTTCCAACGATAATTCTTGTGAAATTATTCTATCCGATTGAAAATGAAAATTTGACGCGGATTTTTGGAATCGAAAAATTGAGAGATTTTTTTTGTAAGAGTTCCCGGAGTTCTGATCAGAGTTCTGAATAGTTCCGCATGAGTTCTAACGATGATTTGAATACCATATTTGATGTCAGCAAAAATAAAAGAGTTGCGTCATTTTTTCAATTTTGTTCAATCCTAATTTTCTGGGGTGAATATTTTTTGTAAGTTCCAAGAGTTCTGCGATGAGTTCTGGGTAGCTTCCCAAGAGTTCCAACGATTATCACAATACTTTTTCTCAACGCGACCGAAAATGAAATAGTTCCGTCTATTTTTGAATTCCAAGTTTTGAGGGTGGATATTTTCTCGAAAGTTACAGTACTGATATCGCATTTCAAAACCAACCACAATATCCGGAAAATTCACGAAAATCAAATTTTGATCGTACAAATTCGAACGCCTACTGAAACTATTATCGCTATTACATCCGTAGTACGTGACACAAGCTGACAGGGACAAAGAATTTTAGATATCCCTATCCTCATATAACATAAGTCTTTCCTGTATTTTCAATCTACAGCTGAGGAAATTGTGTTTGGTTAGATTAAGTTAGGTCAGTCGAACGCAGTCATTGCATGCGAGCGACGAAGACAGAGATGCCTAAAATTCTCGCGCTTTATACCGTGAGTGGAGGCGTGCAGAGTTGATAGTAAGTATACGGAGAATATTCAGTGAATCCGTCCACCCTCTTCGTACGGAAAAACCAACACAGGCATGCCCTACGTGCGTGAGGCCGGTCTGGAGGGGATAGGCAATCCCACTGGTAGCCTACTCCCCAACCGGTTTCACGCACGCGGTGCAGGCCTGTGTTGGTTTTGCCGTAGGAAGGAGGTGGACGAATTCGCCAAATACTTCCGGCAGAAGTTAAGTAAGTAGGGCTTTCGTGAGAACTAGGGAGATACAGCAGTGCGCGCAAGTCGTAGGTATTGGGGCGCTGGTATATAACTGGGTTTGGTCACGAGTCAGGTTCTCTCCCTAATATTTTGGGCATTGTTGACTCTTCTACAATGTTGCAACGCGAATGAAACCAGACACAGAAAAAACTACGTCAAGATGTATGATAAAGTTCTGCTTCTGTCCATTCTGACAGACGAAAATTTTAGGGCATTAGATTCTAATGGCAACCCTTTTCCTCCGTCGAATTCTCTGTACGGAGAAATTTCAAATAAAATGGCAGAAAATGATTGCACTATAACCCCCGAACATATATATACAATTTTGAAAAATGATCGTTCGGGAATACTTACTGCCGTTCGGAAGGCATTTTCAGTGAACACATCATTTACATGTGATAGAAATGTTTCGGAAAACGACTCCTTAAATAAATCTGGAGATCCCACAGACGTTCGTAGTATTCAGAATTTCCGGTTGATACTTTCTGCAGATCAATGGGCTGAAGTTAGACCAGAAGTTAAAAACTACGGCGGCCGAAGATACGTCGGTTTGAAATCGTTTGCGTGGTCACATGTTCTGGCCGCTAGAATATGGGACCAGACGAGATTGCCGTGCTGCTTTTCATTTAAAACATGTAGGGTGTATACTCGCTCGGATGCTAGCTGCTTTGCACGATTCAACGCCACATGTAAAGAGTGCGGCGGAAGCCTAAAAGGTTATTTATACGAAAAGCCACGTAAAAAAAGGGATGCAGTGTTCGAATGTACAACGACGGGAATTAATACCAAATTCCCACACCGCCGAAAACGACAATTAAAGGGATATCTCAGGGAACAAGTTGCAGGTACCTTAGCGGACGGTAAGAAAGCTGCGGTGTGGCGTATTGAGGAGGCAACTCGCCTTATGGAATTTGGTGATGAAGTCACTCCTCTTTTGTACGATGCGACAGTTCTACGCAAAGCGAAACAGCAGGAACTCGATCATCGCTGGGGATTATCAAATAGCGATCCAATCAATAATCTGCAGTTAGCGAAATATGATCGATGTGTAGGTAGCATCCATGGCATAGGCAAAGACCCGTTTTATTGTATGTACTGGACTAAAGAGCAAATAGCAATGTGCAAACAAGATCAGAAAGCTGCTAAAACTACGTGGTACATGACGTTAGATGCAACCGGTGGTATAGGAAAAAAAATTAAACTTCCCAATGGAGAGAAGTCACCCCATATATTTCTGTACCAGTGTTTGTCAATCACTGATCATAGAAATATTCCCGTCTTTCAGATGGTTTCGGCAAGGCAGGACTCAGTTTTTATAGAGCACTTCTTGTTAGAAGTACGCCGAAATGGTGCGCCTATACCACGTATGGTTGTCACTGATTTTGGGAGCGCTCTACTAGTAGCGTTAGCACGAGCATTTTCAAACTGTGCGGATTTAAAGCATTACATGTAAGTTTGCTATGACTTGATTGTCACGCAAACTCCAACCATCGCACTAAAATGCTTTTTGCGACTTGATGTAAGTCATTTCATTGCAATGATTGCCAGGTGGGACTGCCTCCGAAAGAAACATGGCAAAGTTCGTCAATTTTATATTCGAAGTCTAGCGCATGCTTACAAAATGCAGGATTATGAAGAATTAACCACCTTTCTGCAGTCTCTTCTTACCGTGGCCCTGAGTGAAGAAGTTGGACGAGACGGAAAAGGCGAGCGCGTTCCTTCGGAGCTTTGTTTGCAAGAGGCGAACAATGTTATTAAAGGTGTAATGATTGACGATAATATAGACAGTGATGATAATGACGAACCTGAGGTAGTTCAGACATCCCGATCCTGGAAAGAATGGAGCCTCTCTATTCTAACCCGAGCAAAAACCGCGGCTTCAATTTCCGAAGTGGGTGACGTCGTGAATGCGTTTTATAATCCGGATGCAGCTGATAAAATAACCAAATTAATGGCTCATTTGCCTCTTTGGACTGGCGTGATGCGCCAATATTCCAAAATTGGCGGTGAAATTGCCACGTCATCTTCTGCGGAAGCAGAATTCTCGGATTTGAAGGTACGGGCATTTCGTGACAACCTACCAATGAGGATCGACAAATTCGTAATACAACATCTCGATTACGTGAATGGCAAGATGTTGTTAGCATGCGGACAAAGGGACACAACAAATCCTTCAACTAACAGCTACAAGTCAGGGAAACTCTGCGAGATTGATGCGAAAATCGAAGACACAGACTGTGATGGGTCTGCAACAAAAATAATAACTGACGCCGAATCGTATGACGACCATGATCCACATTTTAGTCAAACACATAATTCTTTGGAAATTTCTTTGGATGAGCTAGATAACATCTCTTCAAAAATTAGTTTAGATAAGCAAGACGACGTGACTTTGAAAACTAGTTTAGATAAGCAAAACAACGTGTCCAATGAAGTTTTCGCTGAATTAACCTTGCAGGAAATGAATGGCTGCGATGATAACTATTGCGAGGACGAGACAAATCCGTTAAACTTTAAGGAAAATTGGCGTGGTCTTGAAAGTGAACGGGCAAACAAGAAAACTGTTCCGATTGCCACTAAAAATTCCGTAAAATCGTTCAAAAAAAGAACGTATTTAGATGATTGCCCTGACTGGGACTCATTTAACATTAAAAACACGGTCGGTATACCAATCCTGCGTAACGGCAGTTTATGTGACGCTGTGACACTGAATGGCTCAAAAGTGGTTGTCCGAAAAACTTGTGCCTTTGATTCCCTTTGCCAGATTATAGCTCACGCAGCTGCGATGTATGATTCGTATAAAGCCATCGTAGTAGAAGTCGAGAATCCAATCATGCAATTAGCGCATACAATCTTGTCGCGTGGTAAAATATACGCGCAAGATTACGTGAAAAGAGCGGATGTCCTCTATAAAACTGGAATGTTTAAGATTATAACCTTTACGCGAAGTGTTAAATCAATGGATACACACTGTAATATTGCTCACCTAGCTGAAAATCTCTTGAAGAATCCGCCGAACTTGTACAGACGTAAGTGTTGTATAACATGCAAGTCGGAAATTACCCGTTCGTTTTCTACTATTGCTGTTAACGTCGATATCATCCTCAAGTGTGGTCTTGGCTTCGTTCAAAACGCAGTGGATGACATATTAAATGGGTCACGTATAACATGCAAGGGTTGTACATCTTCCTGTATTGTGACTGAAACGTATGGTCCACATCTCATTATAGACACAAGTGTCCTAACCGACCCAAATTATTTGAGGAGTATGCAAATGGAACCGCAAACTTATCAATTGAATTCCATTACTAAGCAGTTGACAGTGGGTAACAGCAATTATGAATTAGCTGGGGTAGCATGGTATAAGCAGGCTATCGAACATTATGTGGCTGTAGTCCATGCTAATGCAAATTGGTATCAGTATGATGATTTGACGGTAAAACGAACTCAATTAGAGGCAAGTGTTGAAATAGCACCACATGTGATAATGTACGTATTGAAATAAATCGTGCTCATCATTGGATACTTCGTGTTACAGATCTCGGTCAAATCTCCTAAGAATGATCAATCCAAAGAAAGACACAATGAAAATATTCATGTGAAGTATTCTAAAAATATATACAAAAAAAACTATATATTTAACGTTACGCTGTTATAATTATGTGTGCTCAATATGTTATGTAGGAAAGCAAGGTCTGGCGTTGCGATTCTGAAAATTTAACTATTATTCTTCTCATATGATCTATGTTCAAATTTAATAGACCCTATCACTATTATTTACTCTATAATCTATATTTGATACGAGATTTATCAATTACTATTATTACTATTTGAGTTGCAGTATTTGTCAGTTGTTATAGCATGGCTTTGCTGTATGTTGTGTTAGAATGTGGCAACCACTTTGTCATTTTATCCTATCAGTCTTCGAAAACGGCATACAAAACAAAGTTACCGAAAGTATCAAGGCGAGGAAAAAAAATGCTGGACGTATCTTGGAATAAAAAAAATTACCACAGAAACGTAAAGCACGAGGTAAAGCATCATGACGCAGGAAAAAAAAAATATAAAAAATCATAAAATCACAAAAGAAAACATAAAATTCGTGGAACCGGAACAAAAAATGTTAAACTATATAGAAAGAAAATTCAAAAATATTGAAAAAAATTGAAATAAAAAACAAAAAAATTTTGATTAAAAAAATTAGAAAAAAAAAAAAACGGGGTGCGAAATCGGACTACACGGAGAGAAAAATCGGGCTGTAGTGCCTTGGTAAGTTACAGCGCTAGTGTCGCTTGTCATCCACTCGCTACTAGCGCTCGCATGCAAGTCTGAACCATTCGGAACTGCTGAAGAGAACAAAGCATACGACGCGTCTGTTTCATAATAATAATCTTCGATAGTCGCATGGCTGTCAACCTGAAATCTCTCAACATTTGAGCGATTGCAGCTCGTTCGCACCGAAAAAAGATCGGAGGCGCTGCAAAGAACAGTTGCAGTTAAAGCTGCAATCACATGATTTTCGGGGGATATTTCTATGAAACAATAACAAGCGAAATAATGAAGGGATCCGAGCGATGACAGTACGACTCACAACAAATTATGACGTGTCAAAATATCAAGAGTTTACAGCGTGAGGGCGAAAGCTGCAATAACCCGATTTTTCTCTCCGTGTAGGAAGCCTCCTCGTGGCGCACCCTAGGTGTACATACTGTCTGTGCAGCTAATCCTAGCCGCAAGTGTGATGCAAACATAAATACTTTCTGCAATTTCGAAATGCTATATTTAGAAAATCATCGTGACTTTTTTGAATAAAAAGTCGTTGATTTAGATTTTAAAATCATGGATCCTGAAATTTAATCCGAATAGGTAGTTTCATGCGAATTTTACTACGTTTTGTCAATTCAGGTCTGCTATTCTGAATTTAACATTCATTTGAGTGAGGTGCAAGATCGGCGATCGGAAAAATACACGACAACCATTCTTCACATGGACTGGATTGGATCCTTAGAACTCTTGCAAAGCTACCCCAACTTATCGCAGAGCTCTTAAAACTTCGAAAAATATCCACCCTCGAAAATTGGGATTGAAAGAATGACGCAACTCTTTTATTTTTGCTCACATCGAGAGAAGGTATTCACATCGTCGTTAGAACTCTTGCGGAACTATTCAGAACTCTGATCAGAACTCCAGGAACTCTCACAAAAAAAATCTCTCAATTTTTCAAATCGAAAAATCCGCATCAAATTTTAATTTTCAATTGAAAGAAATAATTTCACTGGAATTATCGTTGGAACTCTTCTGGAACTACTCAGAACTCTGATCAGAACTCCTAGAACTTGTAAAAAAAAAATCACTCCATTTTTCGAATCGAGATATCCGCGTTACTTCTTTCATTTTCGATCGGATCGAATAATTCCATTGAGATTATCGTTGGAACTCTTCTGGAATTACTCAGAACTCTCATCAGAACTCCCAGAACTAGTAAAAAAAAAATCAATCCGTTTTCGGGACTCCTAGAACTTGTAAAAAAAAATCACTCCATTTTTCGAATCGAGATATCCGCGTTGCTTTTTTCATTTTCAATCGGATCGAATAATTTCATTGAGATTATCGTTGAAACTCTCATGAAATGACTCAGAACTCTAATCAGAACTCCTAGAACTAGTAAAAAAAATCACTTCGTTTTCAGGACTCCTAGAACTTGTAAAAAAAAATCACTCCATTTTTCGAATCGAGATATCCGCGTTGCTTTTTTCATTTTCGATCGGATCGAATAATTCCATCGAGATTATCGTTGGAACTCTTCTGGAATTGCTCAGAACTCTCATCAGAACTCCCAGAACTAGTAAAAAAAAAATCAATCCGTTTTCAGGACTCCTAGAACTTGTAAAAAAAAATCACTCCATTTTTCGAATCGAGATATCCGCGTTGCTTTTTTCATTTTCGATCAAATCGAATAATTTTATCGAGATTATCGTTGGAACTCTTTTGGAACTACGCAGAACTCTAATCAGAACTCCTAGAACTTGTAAAAAAAAATCACTCCGTTTTCTAGAACTTGTACAAAAAAATCACTCCGTTTTTCGAATCGAGATATCCGCGTTGCTTTTTTAATTTTCGATCGGATCGAATAATTTCATTGAGATTATAGTTAGAACTTTTGCTAGCCAATTAGAACTGCGGTTAGAACTCCCAGAATTCAGAAATTAATTTTTTTATCATGAGCAAAGTACGACGGTTATAAAGTTTCATATCTCTTTTCGTGAACAAGATATCAAAATTCTTCGGAGCAGGAACTCTAGAACTATTCAAAGACTATTCAGAACCATCGACAAAAACCAACAAAAACAAAAATGGGGTGTCACCTATTTTTTGATTTTTTAATTTTTTCATGGTCATCGACCAGAACTATTGCTGAAATCGACCGAGAACTGTAGAACTTTTCGAATACTATCGGGAACTCCCCAAAAAAATTCATTTTTTTGAAAATGGGGTGCGCCGTGAAGTTGGCACCCCATTTTTCAAAATCGATTTTTCGGATCGCCGTGAGCCGGAACTATTTTCCAAACCTATCAGGAACTCTAGAACTCTTCGAGAGAATCTCGGAACTCCGATAAAAAAATCGATTTTTCAAAAATGGGGTGCCAACTTCACACAGATGGAGATCTGGCAATACGAGAGCACGGTGTACGATCCGGCCAGCGGTCAGGGGGGACTCTTTGCTCCCTACATGGACACTTTTCTGAAAATTAAGCAAGAAGCCAGCGGGTGGCCCGGCGAGTGCACCGACGAGGCGTCCCGCGACCGTTATCTCGCGGAGTACGAGCAGGTGGAGGGTATCAGGTTGCAGCGGGAGAAAATAACAAAGAACGCCGGCCTGCGTTCTGTATCCAAGCTCTGCCTGAACTCGTTCTGGGGTAAATTTGGCCAGCGCGAAAACCTCCCGCGTGCCGAGGTGATCAGAGACGTCTGCTGGAACTGTTGACGGATCCCGAGAGCGAGGTGGTCGATATCTTGCCTGTGACGGAGCAAATACTCTACGCGCGGTGGATTAATACGGAGGAGAGCATCGTACCCTTTCCGCTGGCCAACGTTGTGCTGGCCGCCTACACCACTGCCCAGGCTCGCCTCAAGCTGTACAGCTATCTCGAGAGACTCGGGCGCCGGGTGTTGTATTACGATACGGACTCTGTTATTTACGTGAGGAGAAGCGGGGAGTGGGAGCCGGCTACGGGTAACTTTTTAGGCGATCTGACGGACGAGCTGGCGGAATACGGCGAGGGGAGTTACATAAAAGCCTTCGTTTCCGGCGGTCCGAAATTTTGCGCGTACCTGGTACAAAAGGGGAATGGGGAGGTGGCCGAGGTTTGCAAAGCGAAGGGGGTCACTCTAAATTATCAGACTCGAATGAGGATAAATTTTGATTCGATCCGGGGCATGGTGGTCGAGGCTGACGAACCTATTCGCGTCGAGCGAAGAGCTATTCAGCGTACGGCGCTGCATCGGGTAGTCACCCGCAGCGTGAACAAGATATGCCGCCCCGTTCAAACGAAAAGACGCCTATGCGACACGGGCTACGACACTCTTCCTTTCGGCTGCAAATCGCACAACTGAATTACCGTGCATCTCGCTCTGCAGCTAGGTTTAGACTCTCTCTCTCTCTCTTTCTCTCAACGCTTATACTCTGTTATTCGACACGCGCGTAAACAGAGATAAACCTCGACTCGCCAGACTACCGGGGAACACAAGTGTGCGGCGGTGACTCATCGGCTCGGTAGGTCAGTAGTAGTAGTAGCTGTAGTATTTGCTTATCAATCCGAGCGTAAAACGGCGGGGGGTGTGTGCGGCGGTCTGAGAAGCTGAGGTCGCCGCACGCCGCGAGGCAACCCCCCGAGTAAGCTGATACGGGTTGCCTTTGCCGCTTTAGGAGCTGCTTCCCGGCCGGCGTCCCGTCTCTCTCGCTCTTAGCTGTTAAGTGAGAGAGACGGGGTGGACGCGCGCGCGCGCGCGTTACCAAAAGCTTTTACGTAACGCGCGCACCCCGGGGGGCCCCACCGCGGTCAAGCCATCGCGACAGGGACTTTGACGCAAAACCGAGCACGCGTCGATGATTTTTTTTTATATATTTAATTGCAGATTCGACGGAGCTGTGAGTCGCGAGGATGGACACGCGCTGGAAACATCCCTTTTCCGCCATCGTAGCCGGACCTTCCGGTTGCGGTAAATCCAACTTTGTGAGAAACTTTCTGCAACACGCGAGCGAGATGTGCGACACGGAGTTCGCGAGGGTGGTCTGGCACTACGCCGAGTGGCAACCGTTGTACGGGGAATCGAGCTCCGTGGAATATCGAGAGGGTTTGCCGCAACCGGCCGACTACGACGCGGACGACCGGCCCAAACTGCTCGTCATCGACGATCTGATGCTCGAGTCGTCCAACGGCGTTGTCATCGATCTCTTCACCAAGGGATGCCACCACAAGGACATGAGCGTGTTCCTGATCACGCAGAATCTGTTCCACCAGGGACGCGGGCAGAGGGATATCTCGCTGAACGCCAATTATATAGTTTTCTTCAAGAATCCGCGCGATCGCGCGCAGATACATCACCTGGCTTGTCAGGTGCACCCCGAGGACCCTCGCTTCCTGCAGGAGGCCTACAACGACGCCACAGCGCGCCCCCACGGCTATCTGCTTCTCGATCTGAAACAATCCACCCCGGAGAACTGCCGCTTTCGCACCGATATATTTCCCTCGGATTCGCGTCACTACGTTTACGTGCCTCGCAGAGATATAAAGGGTGGAGGATCGCACGCGGCGCCAGTCTTTCGTCTGTGATGAAACCCGGAGCTAGACGAGGAGGAGGAGGAAGAAGAGGTTCGGCAAACAGGTTCGGCTCTTCCAACGCCGCGATCTTGCACGCTATCTGTAAATCGGACCCAGCTCGGAGACGGGCTCTGCTGCGCACGGCCGACGACGCTCTGGTGAAAAACATCTGCGAGTGCGCTCTGAACACACTCAGGGGTAACGTGAGCCTGATCGTCGATCAGAAGAGACGTTTGAGCAAGTACAGAAAAACTTTACGTCGCCTGGCCTGCAACACGGGCAGCTGGAAAAGTAAGAAGCGTTTGCTGCTTCAACGGGGTGGATTTCTACCCTTGCTACTGGCTCCGATTATGGGCGGGTGAGAAAAAAGAAATTGAGGAAATGGAGAGGGCCAAGAAAATGGTTCTGATACCGCAGGAGACAGCCGAACGTATCCAGCAGCGGCGACCCGATACGGACCCCGCGAGCCGTCTGGATAGCGAGATGCACGCTATTCTCAACGACCCGGGGAAAAACGATCGGGAAAAATGGAAGCTGTACCGACAGGTGCTGAGACGTTTCTTGTTTTTTGCCGCCGAGTCGCAAAAACCTTTGCAATTATCTATACGAGGGGTGGGTGGCAAGGCTGCTGCTGCTGCTGCTGGTGAAGAAGAACAAGAAGAAGAAGAGATGGATGGGGTGACTGAGGGGAATGCGGCTGGTAACAGCGGTGAAGCTATACAGGATATCGTAGTGAGCGTGCCGGACAAGTTTCGGCGGAAAGCGGAGCTGTTGCTGAACTATTTGACCACCAACGGTCGCTCCGAGATCTCGTGGGACGACAAGGGGACGATAGCCATAAGGGGCGCTCAGATAGCCGGGACGAACATCATCGATCTGATAAACGACGCGGTACGCGAGAGAAAATCTATGCAGGCCAGGGGGAGGGAACAGTTCGCGCGGGTCCTTTACGCGATCAACACGCCTCAAGAGTACATAGGTAATCCCGTTTTTCAAAAACCTACGCGTCACGCCTCGTCACGATCGACAGCCGGCCCATCTCATCAGAGACGTATCAACGACGAGGACCGGGCTGTGGACGGTGACGTTGATACGAACGAGGCGGGTGAGGAGGAAGAGGATACGGATTCGGACTCGATATTTGCCACACCCAAGAACAGACAACGACCGGGGCAAACCGGAAACGGTGCTTGGTGAGATTCGACGCGTTCTGCACCGCGCGCCGATCGTCTACCTGCTCGAGGATTTGGAGGGGGAGGAAATAGACGGTTTGTTTTACGAGGCTGAGTTGCAGCGTGTGATCAAGGACGATGTTATGACTGTGGATAAAATAATACGGACGCGGGGAAAGGGGGCCAGTAAGAAGCTGTTCGTCAGCTGGCGCGGTTATCCGGAAAAGTTCAACTCTTGGATCGCTGCGAGCAGCGTGCGAAAACAGGCATGAAGGATCAGTTTTACATCACGCTGCCCATCAACAGTTCGATAAAATTTTTCCCCGACAACACGACGGCTCGCTACACCACCCAGCTACCGCGACGGATCGAGCTTGTCGGAGAGTGGGAAGTCGCCCTGGTGGAGATCCAGTACCCGCTGACGCTTCGGAACATAAACGAGCCCTACAACTGTGTGCGATTTCACGTGCATCGTTCGGAGACACCAGCCGAGAATTTTCACGATATTCCGTTGTCGGAGGACAAACGAGTGGGGCATGGTCGATTCCTCATCGAGCCTGGTATTTACACAGATATTGTGGAAATTATCCAAGCATTGAACAGCTTTCCGACCATCAAGGAACATTTGAAGTTTGGACGGGCCGACAGCGCGGACGATCGCTTGGACGTGGTCAGAAAATGCAGCTGCAAGGACGGTCACTACCTCTCGGTTTGCGACGGTCTGCGTGAACAGCTCGGATTTCCAAAGCTCACGACCGACATACGCGACAGGCTGGTGGCCGACCATCCTTTGAACCTACCCGGCGGGATACCCTCGCAGATGTTTGTCCACACGGATCTCGCGGAGCCCAGAATAGTGGGCGTAGTCTACGCTCCGCTGCTGCGTATAGTGCGGACGGTTGGCAAAAATTTTCACAACGGTGTCTCGGAAAGCAAATCCCTGGCACCTCCGCACTACGTACCTCTGCTTCTCACCAATTTCCGAACCATTGAAATCGATATAAGGGACTCTCAGGGTAGACCCATGCCATTCACGCGCGGGACGTTGACGGCTACGTTGCACTTCAAGAGGTCGTACTGATGGCTCACTACCTTGAACATTACGACGATCAGGTGGGTGTGGTGTAAGCAGAGTTCATTCCGGTGCGCCGCTACAGCGTGGTAACGGAATCGGTAGCTTCCTGGGGGGATTGTTTCGCCGCGTGCTACCCATTCTGAAGAGCGGTGCGCGCGTGTTGGGCAAGGAGTCTCTGCGGAACTGTGTGGGCGTCATGGAGGATATGGAGATCAACACACCCTTCGAAGAGGCTCTCAAGAAACGCGTCATCGAGTCGGGTTACAATCTGAGGCGAAAAGCTACGGATAAATTGGGCAATCTGATGAAGGGGTCCGGATATAAAGCGCTGCGCGGCAGACCGAGGGGACAGTTGCTGCGGGGTCGCGGTGCAGGATCGATCGGGTCTCGTAGGAAAGGTGTCAAGAAAAGCCGACCGATCAATAAGAAGAAGAAGAAACCAGGGCTTGCCGTAATTAAAAAGAAGAAAACAACTATCAATAAGAAGAAGAAGAAGAAAAGCTGTTGCGGAAGTAAAAAAAGAAGTGTTGCCGATATCTTCGGAGCTCGCTGACAACGAAAATAATAAACATAGACCATGGCGTACTTGCACACGCACTCCTGCGAGTGTCTGAAATCGGAGCTGGATTTGTTCTCTCTACCGCCGACGCAAACCACGATCGAGAGCGGGCAGTGGGTCCACTACAAGCCTGTGTCGTCGCTCACGGATGACTCACCCATAGAGTTTATGGTGCCCGGCCTCAGCGACGAGTATCTCGACCTCTCCCACACTATGCTCAGCCTGCGTGTGAGTCTTCAACCGCTCAGCAGGGAACTGGCGGCAAAGGGGGCGGCAAAGGCCGTCGTGGCCCCTGTAAACAACCTGCTGCACTCTCTGTTCAGCCAGGCCGACGTGTTCTTCAATCAGAAGCTGGTTTCACCGGCCAATAACGCGTACGCCTACCGGGCCTACATAGAGTCGTTGCTGAATTACAATTCGGCTGCGAAAGAATCACACCCAACCACCACCCCGTGGTACGGGGATACAGCGGGGAAGATGGATGAAATCGGACCGGCTAACAAAGGGTTTGCCCAGCGGCAAAAATTTCTGAACGGCGAAACCAGTGTGGATTTGATCGGGCATCTTCACTGCGACGTGTTTAATCAGGAGAAGTTTCTGCTAAACGGTGTCGAGTTACGGGTACGCCTCGTGCGCTCGCGGGACGCCTTCTGCCTCATGGAGAGCACCAACACACACGGCGTACACATACTAGAGGCCTCGCTGCTCGTGCGACGCGTAACGATAAACCCCGGCGTGCTGCTGGCTCACGCCAGAGCTCTGGGTAAAGGTACCGCAAAGTATTCTCTTACCAGAGTGGAGGTGAAGGCGATGACTATTCACAGCGGTGTGCAGGGTGATACGTTGGACAATGTATTTCTGGGTCAGCTGCCGAAAAGAATGATAGTGGGTTTTGTCGATAACAAGGCCTTCAACGGTGACAAAGCCTACAATCCCTTCAACTTTCAACATTTCAATATCAACTTTCTGTCGCTGTACGTGGACGGGTCGCAGATCCCCTCGAAACCGCTACAACCCGACTTTACGGGAAGCATGCTCTACGTGGATACCTACCACACCCTTTTCTACGGAACCGGTATACATTTTCTAAACGATGGCAATGGTATAGGTCGTGAAGATTTCCCCCACGGGTATTGCCTGACGGCCTCCGACCTCACCCCCGATCTGTCGGCAAACAGCGGCACCCACTGGAATTTGGTCAGACACGGCAGCGTTAGAATCGAGGTGCGCTTCGAGGCTGCCCTGGCAACGACGATAAATTGCATCGTGTACGCGGAATTTGACAACGTGTTGGAAATCGACGCGGCGCGCCAGGTTATAGTGGATTTTGGCGGCTAGATAGCGAGGTGAAACCTGAACCATCTTCCCCCACCATTGCAAAAAAAAAAGGATGGCTGACGTTGCGTAGCGAGGGAAGGTCGAACGAAAAGCGCAGTATCCAGTTTTCCGTATACCCGCGAACACGTCTCTAGCGATATGGTGGACTACGTGGTCGATGTGCAGGGTTTTCGAGACGCTCAAAACGGTTTCGCTGTCAAGGAGGTTTCCGTGTTGGCTTTGAATCGCAACCACATCGGGCACTGGGTAGCCACACCACCCTGTGCCTTCACCGATCTCCCGACGATTATTTGTGCTCAGAACAACTATCTTTCGCGCAGGTATCACGGTATAGAGTGGTTTGACGGTGATATTCAAGAGAATCAAATCTCCAGAAAACTGCGCGCCGTGGCACGTTCGGCCCGCATAATTTACACGCGCGGTGAGGAAAAGGCGAAATTGTTGCGGCGCGTTATGTCGCGTCAGGTGACAAATCTGGAGTTTGAGGACTGCCCCGCGTTCGGAAAGCTGCCACCATCGGATACGTACTGCATGCATCACGCTCTGTGCAATCCCGGGGAGTTTGTCTGCTCGTTGAATCGCGCGGCTGTGCTGAAATCTTGGCTGTTGGGGAGAAGAACGGTTGACGAGGTGGACGGTAGCGGGTTTTCTACAGCCGAAGAGTGTGATGAACAGTCTGGAACTGAGGAGGGTTTTGGCGCTGTTACCGACGGCTACGTGTGGAGTCTACCCGGCTGATCGTATTCCTTTGCGGTGGTCCCGCCCCGCGGCCCTTATCGCAAACACCGATGACCACACACAGCCCGGAAGTCACTGGGTCGCTTTCTACAACGATGATTCAGGCAACGGGGTCTACTTCGACAGTTACGGAGTCGCACCCTTCATCCCACACCACGTGCAACGTCTGCGAAAAAACTGTCGCCGCTACCGGTACAACACGCGTCAGCTCCAGAGTATCTTTTCAGACGTGTGTGGTCAGTTTTGTGTTATGTTTCTTTATTATATGCATTTTGGTTACACGCTTGATGATTTTCTCGATAATTTTACGGCAGATTATGTAAAAAATGATGCGATCGCCGCGTCGTTTTACAATTGCGTGGTCAAGAAATTGAAGAGTTGCGACAAACTCGACGCCTCTTGTATATCCTGTGTACAGATATGTTTATGGAAACGTTGTTAATTATAGGCTATAGTTTTAAGCAATATTGAATAAAGCGAAAATTTTGTAACGAAACAGCGTGTGTCGTTTATTGCGAGCGCATCTCACCTATATTTCAGCAACCTCAGCGGTTTTGCACGTGAGGATGGTAAGTTGACCCTAGTCGGCACATCGAGACGTTTCTTGGTAATCGTGTGTCTCTATTGTGCCGCTATCACCACCCCCCTTGCTCCAGGTACGCGATGCAGCGAGGCATATTTCTATGCAGGACGCGGCAGTGGACTTTGCGACGTCGTTTGAGAAGTAAGTGTGATTGTTCTTTGATCGGAGTTTTGTGATTAAAATAGTTTTTTTTGGTTGCAGAAATGGAGAATGATCTAGTGTTGCTTTTGATCCACGCCGACCCCCGTGACATGTGGATGGTCAGAGAACGGTTGATCGCGAGGCTCGCGGAAATCGACGCCGAGTTAGAGGCGCGGCGGGCAGAGTTGGCTGCCCTAGAGGAGGAGGAGGGCAGCGACAGTGACTTTGCCGGCAGCGGCTCGGACATGAGCTCCGCGAGCCCGAGCATCCCGGAGGACGTGGAACATATTGTTCACGGGGGTGAGGGTGGAATTATAATTGAGAATGTGGTGGAAGAGCCGAATGTAGATGTGGCGGCATGGATGGGCAACGGGTGGGACGACGGGGAAGTGGAGGAGATGGTAGAGGAAATCAGGGATTACGAGGCCGAGGAGAGGGAGAGGGAAAGACTGAGGGAGGAAGTCTCCGACACCGATGACGAGGAGTGGTGGCTCCCATCGGACGAGGAGGGCTACGTCACCGGTAGGTTGATAAATAATTTTGATTGAATTTCGTTGAATTATTGCGATAATAATAATAATAATGATACTCGTATGTTTCAGACGAGATGCAGGACGAGGAGGGGGAGGCGGTGCAGGAGGAGGAGGCTCTTTGACATTATCAAAAAAATAAAGAAATATTTAAAATTAATTTGCGCGTCATTCCCTGCATATACCCAAGCATTTTCTGTGAATTCCAGCTAGTATATATATATGGAGGATAAGAATTTATTATTTAAGATCTGACATGAGAGAAGCGGGTGTAAAGTCATGGCTAGTATATATATATATATAACAGTCGCCATATTTGATTTCAAAACAATCGCCATCTTTAATTTTAAAACGGTCGCCATCTTGGATTCAGAAGACGGGCGCCATATTGGATTTTGGAAAAAAAGGCCGCCATCTTGAATTCTGAAAAACGGGCGCCATATTGTTTTAATGTGCATGGGCGGCGCCATCTTGGATCGGACGGTCTCATTGTTTTGACGCCAAGTCCCCACTCCGCGGGGTCAATGACCTGGTGACGTCATTTGTTGTGACGGCCCATGGCTGGCATCTACTGCTGTCGGAGATTCCCTCATAGCGCGATCAACGAAAGTTCAATATCTCGGGTGCCCTTTACCGTAGCGAGATATTAAAAAACGCGTTTCGAAGGCCATGAAAGACACTTTCCGATAAAATTTTTTAACTTTCCGAAAAATATAATTTTGTTATTTTTATGAGCAATCAAAATGTTTATCGATTTTTGTCGCAAACTTGGGCCATTTTTTAAATTTTTTAAAGAATATGTTCGCATCCCTGATTCAATTCTGAAGATGGAGAATTTTTGAAATTGATGGAGCGATTTCTCGAAAAATTTTTTTTACAATTGTCCGGCGCTGCGTCAGGTTGCCGCGCCGCATGCCTTGCTACTACCGCGTAATTCCATGTATGGAAAGCCGTGCGCCACGCCATTGGCCGAGCCCCGTACGACGTAACATAAAAAAAATTTTTTTTTACTAACGAAAAAATACGGGTCTACTTTTTTGACGTAGATTTTACGAAGAAAAAGTTTGAGTCAATTCAAAAAATACGAGGTCATTTCTCGGCCGATTTGAGGTGGAATTGCCCATACATATTTCTCTGCGTGAAATTTAGCGAAAAAAAGTAAGTTTTCTCAGGTTATGAACTTTGTTTCCAATTCGATTTCGAAGGGATTGCCAAAGTTTTATCAAAATAGATGCAGGATCTGCGTATTCCGAAGTGAATATTTAGCGTGCCTGGACTATCTAGAGGATTCATCAAAGAATCACATTGTCGTCGCAATTCGGCATTTAGAGCTTTTGTTTTCACGTGCTCATTGGACTTTTTCCCGGGCATTCGCGGGCAGTCTGAATGTCTGTGAGGTTTTAATTATAGTATGTGAGGTTTGAACATACATATGTGGCATTCCGTGCCAAGTCGACCTGGTCCTGACCCTCGACCTCTCAGATCTATTCCGCGATTTTTGTCCGCTGCTCCAACCTGTTTTTTTCTTTTTTTTTCTTGGCTATTTTCGAACAGAAAAAAAATGAAAAAATAGAAACGAAGATCGATTATACACCGTCGACTTCTGCTTGAATATGTCTAACGATAGCCAAGGATTCTTGGAAATTTTTCCAGATTTTTTAAAACATTTTATTGTTCTTCCCGGAATATCAACGTAAAATTATGATCGAAAAGCTCAAAAAACAGGTTGGAGCAAAAGCCCAGGCATTATGAATTTTAATTCACAAATTTTCATTCTTGAGTTTTGATACAGATTTTTTGAGAATTGTTAGAGATTTTTCGATGATGGCCATCGAGGCGTTGAAAAAAAAACTTCGAAAATTCATGACGCACTCAAATTTGTTTTGAAAACTCTGAAAAAAATTCTGATTGCTATTTAGAGTCAGGAGAATGATGCAAAAAATCGCGGAACAGATCTGAGAGGTCGAGGGTCAGGACCAGGTCGATTTGGCATGGAATGCCCCATATATTGAAAACTCATAGCGATTTAGACTGCCCGCGAATGCCCGCGAAAAATTCAATGAGTGCTGTACGGTCAAAAAACAATTTTTACGTGTTAATTGAATAGTAAAAATTGAGACTCAATACGCGACCTCTAAGAATTATCCGACGAAGCCCAAATTCAGACAGGATCATTATTAGGTCAAATACTCACGTTAAACCCTTTGCGGCATAATGTTGTTGTACAACAACACCTTTTCGAATTCAGGTTTTTAATATTATAACATATATTGCATGCACTTTTATTGACCAAATTCATTTCGTGAGTATCCTAGGACATCAATCAATATGAAAAAAAAGTAAAATGCGCATGTTTTTATAATCACTGCATTTTATGAATAAATAAAGAACAAAAAAGTGGCTATTTCGCAGATTAAATGTAACTGTGGCGAATAATTTACAGTAAAAAAATCGGTCATCAGCTTCATAAAGTTTTTCGGGGTCGCTGATTACGAATAAGAAGTCAGAACTTCAAAATTCGAAATGGCGGATCCAATATGGTGGACGAAAATGATGAAATTGATTAGATTACGCTTAAAACTGGTATACGGGGGTTTTTGGGGTCGCTGATTACGAATCTGAAGTCAAAACTTCAAAATTCGAAATGGCGGATCCTATATGCTGGACGAAAATTATGAAATTCATTAGATTGCGCTAAAAACAGGTGTCCGGGATCTTAGGCCACTAATTACGATTATTCATTCGAAAAATCAAAATTCAAAACGGCGGATATGTTAAATGAAAATGAAAAAATTGTCGGGGTGCTTTTTGATGTGCTCAAAGAGTTCCCCTTGCCCCTCTCCGTCCCAAGGCCTTTATTGAGCACTAGTAATCTTTTCGGGTCCTTCCCCAGGAACAATGTTTATCGGGGTGCTTTTTTTTATCGAGAAGTTCCCCTTGCCTCCCACCGTGCCAAGGCCTTCATTGAGCGTTAGTCATCTTTTCGGGTCCTTCCCCAGGAACAATGTTCATCGGGGTGCTTTTTTTTATCAGAGAGTTCCCCTTGCCTCCCTCCGTGCCAAGGCCTTTATTGAGCGCTAGTAATCTTTTCGGGTCCTTCCCCAGGAACAATGTTTATCGGGGTGCTTTTTTTTTTCTCTCCTCTGAATCATAGTCAGTATTCACTAGCTCAAAGACGAAAAAAGGACAGTAAAGATAAGGATTGAGATTTAGTAGCGCGTATTTCATTGATGGTAAGCCTCAAAACAATTACGATCTAGCTGTAAACCTAAGGGCACTTTACATGCAGTACAACACCATCTTGTATATTTCGTCTGTGTTTTTGCAGAACAGTGAGCACAACGTCTTTGAGATTTTCCATCTGTTACCGTAGGTAAATGTGCTGCTTGTGACCGTCGTTGTTCAAAAGATACATGAGGTTTACAGCTGGGTGTACTATCTATAGTGTGATGCCTTCTACCTTTTTTTGTAGGAAGAATCCTACGAACAAAGCCGTCTACAACAGCAAGTCTGAAGTGCTTCGAGTCAAGATTACCACGATCACCGCATTCTTTGTAATTTACAAATTGTAAACAATATACAAATTGACTATACAAACGTCAACAAAGTGCCAAAATATACGATGCCACCACTTTTCCGATTTCCGATTCATTTCGTAACTCGACTTATTCTGTTCCCACCGGTCAACATACTGCATGTGCTTGGTATAATCTTGTACCATCTCAGGGCAAGTTATGACTTTCAAAGAGCCATCCTTTGCTCGTCGATTAACACTTGCAGCAACTGATGGATCATGGTAATTAGATAAGACAGACACAGCACGATTGTCTCTCCATTTCACCCAACTAATACCTTTATACGATGTCTTATAATCAAATTCTCCTGCAACCATATCTTGATCACGCTTTTGGATGTTAGGTCAGCTAACTCGATTGCTGCGTACGGTTCCGCACGCTAAAATACTATTGGTCTTCAATGAAATCATTGAATCGACGCTACTGAAGAAATTATAAAACAAAACACGATGAAAACTCCCAACGATTTTCCTTGTCAAATTTTCGACAACTCTCGCCCCTAGTAACTTTTCTGCAGTGTTTTCCGTCTTTCCAGTGTAAATTTGGAATTCACATACGAAGTACGTTTCGTCCGCTCTCACCCAAACTTCATAACCTCGTTCGACTGGTTTATTCGGCATATATTGTTTCATAGAACTTCGCCCGTTGAATCGTCCGTATCACATAAACCATCTACTGATTCAGTATCACTCGGGATATCCGCAAACTCTACATCTTCCATTTCTAGAGTATTTGTGTTACAGTACGTTTTTAGAACTTACGAATGAAAGAAATTAATTGTACTTTTTATCTATACATAACTGCGTAATATGGCCGGCAACTTATATTGAATGGAAACATCAAGTGTTTGCAACACATATATTTTTGTTATGCTCATTTCCCAACGATGCGACGATGCGTAATGATTCATTACTGTTCCAAAGTAAACTGTGTCTCATAACATGAAGAAAAAAAAATGAAATGAAAAATTGGCTGTTGGGAAATGAGCATAACAAAAATATATGTGTTGCGAACACTTTATGTTTCCATTCAATATAAGTTGCCGGCCATATCACGCAGTTATGTATAGATGAAAAGTACAATTATTTTCTTTCATTCGTAAGTTCTAAAAACGTACTGTAACACAAATACTCTAGAAATGGAAGATGTAGAGTTTGCGGATATCCCGAGTGATACTGAATCAGTAGATGGTTTATGTGATACGGATAGTGAGGAGGTTGAAACTGAAGTTCTAGCATTACGAAGAAGTCAAATCGACAGTGACACAGATAGCGAAGATGATGATCCACTAAAAAACCGATTAGCTAACATAGATGTGATATGGGAAAGTAAGACTAGAAAGAAGGATGATATTGCATTTACACAAGACAGTGGTCCAAATATTCCGGCGACTCGTAAATCTCCTCTAGATATATTTTTATGTTTGTTGACAGAGAAGTTCATAGAGGAACTCGTTTTCTACACTCATTTATATTGCTCTCAAACAGAAATATCATTCAAACCGACGACAATCGAAGAAATTAAAACATTTTTAGGGATAAATATTCTGATGGGAGTAAAAAAGCTTCCATCATATCGCGAGTATTGGTCCAGGAACGTGCAGCTGCACGACGGTTATATTTCTAACTTGATGACCGTCAATCGATTTAGTTTTTCATTGTCTCATCTCCATATGAGCGATAATTTGAAAGAACCAAAGAGCGGAGATCCGGCATTTGACAAATTGTACAAAGTTAGACCGTTGATTGATTCACTTTCAGAGACGTTTCTCACTTGTTTCAAGCCTAGTAAGCATCAAGCCATTGATGAAAGTATGATCAGATTCAACGGGCGAAGTTCTATGAAACAATATCTACCGAATCAACCAGTCAAACGAGGTTATGAAGTTTGGGTGAGAGCGGACGAAACGTACTTCGTATGTGAATTCCAAATTTACACTGGAAAGACGGAAAACAGTGCAGAAAAGTTACTAGGGGCGAGAGTTGTCGAAAATTTGACAAGGAAAATCGTTGGGAGTTTTCATCATGTTTTGTTTTATAATTTCTTCACTAGCGTCGATTCAATGATTTCATTAAAGACCAATAGTATTTTAGCGTGCGGAACCGTACGCAGCAATCGAGTTAGCTTACCTAAGATCCAAAAGCGTGATAAAGATATAGTTGCAGGAGAATTTGATTATAAGACATCGTATAAAGGTATTAGTTGGGTAAAATGGAGAGACAATCGTGCTGTGTCTCTCCTATCTAATTACCATGATCCATCAGTTGCTGCAAGTGTTAATCGACGAGCAAAGGATGGCTCTTTGAAAATCATAACTTGCCCTGAGATGTTATAAGATTATACCAAGCACATGCAGTATGTTGACAGGTCGGATCAGCATAAGTCGAGTTACGAAATAAATCGGAAATCGAAAAAGTGGTGGCATCGTATATTTTGGCACTTTGTTGACGTTTGTATAGTCAATTTGTATATTGTTTACAAAGAATGCGGTGATCGTGGTAATCTTGACTTGAAGCACTTCAGACTTGCTGTTGTAGACGGCTTTGTTGGTAGGATTCTCCGTACAAAAAAAGGTAATAACCGTCACACTATAGATAGTACACCCAGCTGCAAACCTCATGTATCTTTGTAACAAGGACGGTCACAAGCAGCACATTCACCTACGGTAACAGATGGAAAATCTCAAAGACGTTGTGCTCACTGTTTCGCAAAAACACAGCCGACATATACAAGATGGTGTTGTACTGCATGCAAAGTGCCCTTCTGTTTACAGCTAGATCGTAATTGTTTTGAGGCTTATCATCAATGAAATACGCGCTACTGAATCTCAATCCTTATCTTTATTGTCCTTTTTTCCTCTTTGAGCTAGTGGATACTGACTATGATTCAGAGGAGAGACGCAAGGGGAACTCTTCGATAAAAAAAAGCACCCCGATAAACATTGGTCCTGGGGAAGGACCCGAAAAGATTACTAGCGCTTAATAAAGGCCTTGGCACGGAGAAGGGCAAGGGGAACTCTTCCAAATCAAAAAGCACCCCGACAAAATTTTTTCATTTTCATTCAACATATCCCCCGGTTTGAATTTTGATTTTTGAAATGAATCATCGTAATTAGTGACCTAAGATCCCGGATACCTGTTTTCAGCGCAATCTAATGAATTTCATCATTGTCGTCCACCATATTTGATCCGCCATTTCGAATTTTGAAGTTTTGACTTCTGATTCGTAATTAGCGACCCCGAAAAACTTCATGAAGCTGATTATCGATTTTTTTACTGTAATATATTAGCCACAGTTACATATAATCTGCGAAATAGCTACTTTCTTGTTCTTCATTTATTTATAAAATGCAGTGATTATAAAAAAAAAGCGCATTTTATTTTTTTTCCATATTAATTGATGTCCTAGGATACTTACGAAATGAATTTGGTTAATAAAAGTGCATGAAATATATGTTATAATATTAAAAAACTGAATTAGAAAAGGTGTTGTCGTACAACAACACTATGCCGCAAAGGGTTCAAGCCCCATTCAGATTTAGGAAGTTTTTTCAACCGTCGCAGTTCTATAACATGCGGTGGGAAAGGCCCGCTTTTGTGTGCGATAGGATGTCGTTGTGGATTCTTTGGTCGAGTGGGTGGGGGTGGGTGTAGGATTATATTGGCTGAGGGTCATTGCTACCGGCTGTTAAGAAAGGACACATTTCCTTGTGAGGACGGTTGGGAGCCTTGGGTGGAGGGGTCTGGTAGAGCAGACGTTTGGCCCCACGATGATAGAGTCGTTGCGATGCTGCAGTGTAGGTGCAGAACGTTGATTGCGAGATGGCAGGGGCTCCTCCGCTCTGGGTCACTTCTTAGTGTCTGCAGGTCTTGATGAGGAGGACAGGCTGTCTAGGTGAGCTAGGGCCTCATCTTTGGTGACTTTCCGGTTGTTGATGTATAATGAGTCCTCTCTCAGTTGTGCTTCGATGTTGTAATTCCTCAAGGAAATTGGAGTAGGGTGTAGGCTTTTGCGAATGGCCAAGACCTCCTTGCTATAATCGTTTGAGATCGAGAACGCGGTACCCTTCAAATCTGGGGCTGATTCCAGTAAAGCAATTTTCTTGTGGAAGGATACCAGGGCTACGAGAATAGGTGGGGGTCTGTCCCCTTTGGAGCCTCCAAGTTCCCTGGCGAAGTTGATGTCTGAGGTGGTGAAATCGTAAGACAGGTGGTTGTTTACGAATTTCACAACTTCTGGGACCACCTGACTTGGTGGGCCATTTACTCCGAAACCAAAGATAATGATATTGTTCTTCCTCCTCATGGTTTCCTGTGATTGAGAATACTCGTTCAGTTGGGCAGATAATACTTCATTTCTTGTTTGTAATTCCGTTATGAGTGTGGTATTCGACAGTATATTAGCTCTTATGGGATCAATCTCTTTGGCAATAGCCTCTCTAACAGTTTCCTGCAGTTTTGGTTGCAGTAAAAGTGCTAGCTGTTTTACCGACGCCTCGTCCACTTTGGTACCAAAGTCAGGTTACAGGTGGCGATAAGGAACCCAGAATGTAAACAATTGTAGCTTGGATGAGATTGAGAAATACGGATGTTGCAATAGAGCAGGATTCTGACCTGGTGTACAGCGGGTTTTTATGTAGATGTATGCACACGGAACCCAGGAGGAGGTGTGGGCCACCGGGGCATTGGGTAGATTGAGGTGTCTGCCGTAAGCCTTTGTTCCCACGATGATACGGGCGTATGGTTCACTGCAGTCTGCAGCACAGTGGTGAGCACGATCTTTTGTGCGGTTACTGATTTTGAACTGTTTTGAGTCAAAAAAACTTTGTGGTGAGTGATTGAGGGTCACAACTGGTAGCTGCACGGTTTATGTCACTGGGGTTCAAAATAATAATAAATAGTTACACTTAAAATAATTAGAATAATGCTGAAAACAGAAGCACTACAAAAGCACGTCAGTTTTCTTGGCGTGTCGGTCCAATCCACTGTATCGTTTCTTCCCATGATCTGTCTGTTTCCCATTGTTTACCTGCGTTTTATAACTGCTCAAATGTTCTTATTTCGTATCTTCCTATATATTGTTTATATTCTAACTTTAATTTCCTATATGTTATTTCGATTTCCTATGTTAATGTGTATGGCGGGTCTAATTGAGTGAATAGTGTCCTAATTCTAATCGGGAATTCTGAAATTAGCCAATTTCCTTCTTGCACGCTGTTTCTTATTTCTTCCTCAATCCTATCTCTAAGCCGTGTGTCTGTGAATGTGTGTCGTATGTGTTCTGCGAATTCTTGTAGTGTTCCATCTTCCTCTGTGTATTCTATACCATGGTTTTGCTTTTCCGTCTCGTATTGGTATGAGATTGTCCATTAGTTGTTTGTCTTGTATGTCATATCCTATTTGTAAGTCTCTTAAATTTTGTAAAAATTCGTATAGATCTTCGTTAGGTTCTCCGGTGTATTTTATGTTCCAAGATTGTATTGCTTTGATCGGTATTATCTGTTTTGGTGTTTGACTGTTGTTAAAGCGTTGCGTGTTCTGTGGTATTACTGTCTCTGTGTCGTAGTGTGTCGGGTATGTTGGTGGAGGGTCTAAGTCTATTAGGTTGCGCATAGGTTGTATGTTTCGAATGTTTGTGCCTATGAATGTGTCCGCGCCTGTTTCGTCTCTTTGCTGATTCTTAGGCATTGTTCGTCTACTTATGTTCGCGTGTGTGGGGTTTGGTGATATGTTGTATACGTCCTCGTCTAGTTCGAAATGTATGGGTGTTGTGTTATGTATGTGTGTACTGTGCAGCGTGTGTTGCGTTGCTCTATTCGAGTATAACTGATCATTTTGTGCATGTTCGGCCTGCATCTGTCTATTATCTCTAAATGCGCTCATGTCGTTGTGTTCGGTTCGTGTGTTTCCTATCTCTAACTGTCTGTTGTCTCGAAATGGTTCATGTACTTGTAAGCGTGGTTGCGCGTGCTCTATTTGCGCGTACCTAAGTGCGCGTTGTCTATTTTGTCCTTCTATGTCTACCGTGTTGTTTATCAAGTGCGCACGTACAGGACCTGGTCGCTGTGTGCCGCATGGTAACAGAGGTTCGCTCTGTCGTCTTTCCGCCATTTCTATGTATGTGTGTATGTGTGTTTAGCCGTTTCTGTTTGAATTTGTCTATTCTATGTGCTATCTTTTACTGTTTTAATTTGTTTAACGTCCTATTAGTGTGTGTGGGAGTGTGGATTTTTACGTTCGGCGCCAATTTGTAACGGGCTGACTAGCCGATTAGAAATGAATGGTGAAATAGGACGGGGTGTGACGAACAGTAAATGTGGTCGAGTCTGGTGAGATATACTGAGCTATGATTATTCTAATTTATTGAATGAAACTTGAATCTAATTACAGGTGTGAGGGTGTGTGTGTAGGTGTAAGTACGGGAGGGCGCGTTCTGATGAGGCTAGATCGAACAGTATAAAGTTATTGACCTTAAATCAGGAGGGTTGGTTTTCACAGAATTTTTTACTTGGTATTTTCGCACTGGTCGTTACGACGGTACATACGTAAGTGACGATCGGACCTCGTGTCCAATCGTCCTCGGAAATCTTCGATTATTTTCGTATTTTTAAATCTCTCGGTTTCCCCGCGTGACTTGGGGAGACTTGTGACTTGCTATGTCACAATATGAACATATATGTTTCATATATGTCCATGTATGAAACATATACCGAGAAGATTCGGTGAGAGTAGACAGCCACCTTCCTATGCCAAAACTAACACAGGCGCGCACCGCGTGCGTGAGGCTCGGCGGGCGGGGCTAGGCAGCCGGTGGTGCTTCCACCGAGTCTTGCGCGCTAGGCCGAACCCATATAGCCCACTTCAATACTCAACCTTAAAAGCAATCATCGCACTCAACACGGAAAAGAATGAACGCGAATAAAATGAATTTGTCTGATGTGAACATTTAGTTTCGAAATTTATGAACGAATTTGAAATCAAATATCAATTAATTGGATTTAAGTATTGATTATCAGTGTTTAGGATCGATATTTGAGACGAAGTGGAACAGGTAAGTGGATGGTAAATCATTGAAGACAACATGGTCAAAAATTGGTTTATTTATTGATTTATTTATTTGTTAACAGAAAAATGAAATTTATCAACGATTATTGGTTAATCGAGAGATCTATTGCTGTTGAATTATGGTATACCTACAAACTTATCGGAGACTGAATGCTTGGGAATCGAAGGGAGGCTACCGATGAGCCACTGTCGAACGTAGTACAATTCTACTCAAACGATTTTCGTCTCTCAACGACCACTTCTATCTGAGGCCCGAGTGCTGAGATGGACCTCACCGAGGCTTCAAAGCGTGCGGAGGGGTTTTGTCGTAGGAGTTTGTAGTGCGATGAGGTAGCGTGCGAGCAATTTCGTTACAGGGGTTCGTGGCACGTCGACGATATCCATCGAACATTTCTTACTCTAACGAGCATTCAACGTTCATGGCTCGTAGCAGGCGGAGAAGCTTTGTCGCAGATGTTCGTGGTGCGATGAAGCAGCGTACGAGGAGCTTTGTTGCGAGCGTTTGTAGCACGCCGACGATATGCAGTCCTTCTCTGGACTCTGGCGAAGCCTTGCCGCACAAAAATTCAATAAAACATGCTCGTCGAAACACTGCGAACTCTCACACAAAGCTCCACTGTACGCTATCAACACAGTACAAACACCTGCAACGGAGCTCCTCCGCAAGATGCGAAACATGAACGTTGAATGCTCGTTAGACGAGTAAGAAATGTCCGATGAATATCGTCGACTGGCTACGAACCCTTGCAACGAAGCTACTCGGTACGCTGCTAAGCCTCGCCGACGCTGTCGCTGGTTCTCGTTTCATCGATCTCTGCTTGATCCTCGATCACTCTTCGCAGTCTGTTGCCTGAGGTCAGCTTGGACAACGACGCCGGCGAGTCTTCTCCTCAAGAGTTAGCGGGCGATCAGTCATTGGGTACGTAGAATACAAAGTTAACGGATATCGAAAAGACTTACAGGACTTATAAATTCTGATGATAGTTATACTCCCACCTAGCTGTTTCAGAGGAAGTAACGATGTCCTGGGATGGCAACACCTTCTTCAACTAGTATGAATTCATTCTTTTCCGACACCTGGCGACGTTCTACAAACTCCTGCGACAAATCCCCTCCGCACGCTATGAAGCTTGCTGAGGTACATTTCAGTACTCGGGTCTCCGATAGAAGTAGTCGTTGAGAGACAAAATCGGTTTGAGTAAAATTGTACTACGTTCGACAGTGGCTCATCGATAGCCTCTCTTTGATTCCCAAGCATTTAATCTCCGATAAGTTTGTGCGTACACCATAATTCAACAGCGATGGATCCCTCGATTAACCAATAATCGTTGATGAATTTCATTTTTCTGTTAATAAATAAATGAATCAATAAATAAACCTATTTTTGACCATGTTGTCTTCAATGATTTACCCTCCACTTACCTATTCCACTTCGTCTCAAATAACGATCCTAAACACTGATAATCAATACTTAAATCCAATTAATTGATATTTGATTTCAAATTCGTTCATAAATTTAGAAAATGAATGTTTACATCAGGCAAATTCATTTTATTCGCGTTCATTTACATTCACATACACTGTGTTTTTTTCAATAATGAAAATTACTATTGGTTTGAATTCGTGATGAAAACACGTGGACACCTTACCTCGAAAAAATGTAGATCGCAGCCATGTGTTCTGTCAATGATCCCAATTCAAAAGAATACTGGAAATGAAAAATGTGTAGGAAGGATGATTACAGAAAATTGAAAAATCAGAGAATAAAATTCAACAGCAAAACATACGTATACAAAAGTAAGAAAAGTAAGACATCGGTCCTGGCAGAGTTGTCCAATATCCATGAGATCAACCTGAGGGTCCGCGCGCTGCGTGGAGGCGCTTTTTCGTAATTCGGAACTGTCATGGCTGTATCTTTCCAAATCCTTCAGATTTCCTGATGCCAATTCATTCGCAGACAGAGTAGGTCACTAGCATTGCAATGAATTATAAAACCAAATACGATTTTTTGAAAATTCCAAGGTGTATGTACTGTAACGTTACGGATTGTCTGGATCGTTAGATCTTTCAGACAAGCCGTTCGTCGGGTTCTAAAAAGATGTTGGATTTGCACCGTTAGTTAATTTATGAATGATTTTGGACTCCTCGACACTGTGGGTGGGGAAAAGATAGGTAATGCCACACAAAAAGCCACCTAACACAGATTTTTGATTATCTTACAATCCTACGCTATTCAATGCTTCTCAGGTCTTTCAACCGCCAAAGCTTTTTAATAATACAAAACCTAAGGTTTTTCCGACCCCCACTGAACCAGGTGGTATTCCAAGCCAGTGGTCCCTGCTATTGCGAATTCAACTCTATCATGCAGAACCAGGATCTTATATCCGAGCCTGCGTGTCAGATTCAGAATCACAACAACTGGCCCTCGGATACAGGTCGCTTAGACCGCAGCCGTACGCATCTGTTGATGTTTTTCTGATCTCTAATTTGGCCTTCGTGTGGTATGCTAATCTACAGAATAGAGACACAGAAATGTCAGGCAATACTCAATAAGCTTCGTGAGAAAATTATATTTAAATGCCTAACAAAAATAATATATAATATTACAAAGAATACTTATCTATCTTATACTCCTATTTCCCTACTCGAAAATATAACTAAATATTGAATCAATTAAGATAGCAGTACTGCTTTAGTTAGCGCTTCTTGATGATTTAAGAGACTTTACTATCTGCAATTTCAGCAAGAATAGATTTCTAAATTTGGTATAATGTTTGATTGATGTAACTATCTCCTATCTTAGTGAGTATAGCGATCGAAAGACTAAGTGCTACGACGGCCGCTTTGGCTCGATCGTGCCAAGTTATATATTGTGAGTTGCACCGGTGCTCTACCTGAAATACGCTGCTGAGCTAACTTGGCAGCCCCTTTTATACTCGATGGTCGTCGCTTGTGACGTCACAAGCGGCGCTTCTGAATTTGTCCAGTTTTTCGGTGATTTTGGACGTCCAATCGTAGCAGGCCTGGGGTCTGACAGATTGACACGTTACAGTACAGTAATGTTCATCGACAGTGTCCCCGTGGCTCACTATTTTTCCTATCCTTTCATTGAATCGAGTTTTTCTTCTATCAATTTTTTATTTTCCTATGACCAGCGGAACCTTCAGGTTATTGAGAATATCACAGCTTCGAGGTGAAGCAGAGTCACGAAGTAAGCCACTCGTCATGGGCAAATGAAATATTTGTAGAAGGAAAGTTTGATTTTGAAGAAGGCTGGAAAAAATAGTGAGACACGGGGACACATGCATGAACCACATGTGTTGACTGGGAAGTGTTGTCGATTTTGGATGACAGATTCTGGCAGCAGATTCATAAGTGGCATCCAGGCACCAGTTATTTCACTGGATTGATTGCATCTGATTTATTCGTGGCATTCAGGTATTAGGAATAGCCAGTCCCACATCTAGAACGATAGCCGAACAATCGTTTCTCCGCCATAACTAACAACAATGTGGCTCTGGAAAGTGCGTTCGACGTAACGAACGTCGTCGAAAGATCGTTCTTTTGCGATAACAATGAGTGGCTCTGACAAGTGCCGTTTTTTTTTTCTCCTTCAGCGGATTCCGGAGGAGAAGAAGGAAAAAGATGAAAAAAAAAGGAAAAGAGAAAAAGGAAAAAAAGAAACAGAAGAAAAACAAAGATCAGGTCTCCAGGGCTCGTTGCTTCCCCGGTATTTCAGGACTCCGAACCCTCTCCGTTGAAATAATGAGAAAATCAATTACTGAAAAAGAAGAGGAAAAAAAAGAAAAAGGAAACAGAACGGAAAGCACGTTCTTTCGCCTAGTCATCTGAAATGAATGAATTTGCAGATTACGTTACGTATCTCAAATACCAATAGATCCTCGCATTTCGAAACTTTCCAGAGTATTCGCCTGGAAAATCAGATCTCCACGGATACGACCTCATATCGTTAGTCGACGAGATCTGTTTTCACACATTCAGAGATAGAGGGCGCGGCCACCAATACTCACGGCCCTTGACCGTCAATTGAGTCATTAGACGAATTTTACTTTTTCTGAACGCATTGAAAAATGTTTGACGGGAATACAACAGAAGTGTGTCGTACCCTCCCACTTGCAGGCGCGGTGAAAGGCCGTATATTAGCGCACACAACCTTATATCGATACCTGCGCGAAATAACCGGCTATCTCAGAGTCCGCCTGAAAAAGCGGATTCTGGGAAAGCCGATTTCTCAACCGGACTCTGAAATAGCCGGTTATTCCACGCAGGTATCGATATTATCATTGGGATAGCGCGATATTATCAATTCTGATCAATCAGCTGTACCACCTTTTCGTCCTGGACACGTGGTTCTTGTGTGGACCCTCCCGTTCCACCTATGGACGAGATTTCGTCCGCATCCAGGACACACGTACCTCACTATTATTGAATGTAACGCCGTGACATGGCGGTCGCGCTCAGATTTGCGAATGAACCTTCCTTTCATCCTTTTGTTGCCCCTTTCGAAATCGGAGTCCTTATCGGCCCTGATAAGGCAGGCCCGGCATTCATCGGACGCCCCAGAATTCGCTGCGAAACATGAATTTTGGCAAATCAAACGTCAGATATGTATGTTACGGAAAAGAATAATGCTCACCGTAGTCTTCGAAAGCGGTATAGGTCAACTCGAACAGCTCGTCGAGTTCGAGCGGGGCCCGACGCTTCCGTGAAAATTCCGAAATGAACGAGAATACAATCGATGCATAATTGATTCAAGAAGTGACGAAAGAATCCCCTCTACTTGGGGGAATAAAAATCGAGCGGTGACGCCGCGCGACGATAAAACTTTCACCCGTATGGGTATGCTAATAATCGTATACCGACTTTCCGTAACGCGGAAACATGCTGTCTCCAACAGAGTCCCGCTGTTGGAAAACAGACCGCATCCCATGCGTCTTCGAAATCGGATGCGTTCTGATTTGTCAACGGGCCCTGAGACGGCACGTCTTCGCACCAAGAAGAAAGCGGGTATACCTGTGTGTATACCCCGCTGTCAGGGAATATTTGTTTGAATAATGGCACGATAACTGAGAAACGGTTGAGAAATGAATGCTGAGCTCATGTCAAGCTCAAATCTTCACTTTACTCTAATCAGAGCTTCTCGGGGATGGTGTGATCGCCGGAAAAGAATATCCCCACGCCATGGAATACCGAATTATGATCCGTAATACTACGGAGTTATGATATGCATATACCTTGCGAATCTGATGAGTTCAGTACCGACGGGATCGGCGATACCAGCCGGACCGGCGAGACTGGCGGGGACCCCGGAGGATTCTCTGCAAAAAAATACGAGCAATTACGTGATGAGCACCACGATCAGCCTGATTATCAGTTGGGCTGGAACATCCCTCTCATACTTACCCGTATTGCTGCGAAAGGATAGGTGAACGGTCTTCGGCGTCGAGGCGTGCCCTATCGAGGTCCCCAATCTTTCCGTAACTGTGAAACAGATCAGAAAGAATGTGAATATGCTGTTCCGAGACAAGCAGATCGGTCAGCCTGCGGATGTATTACCAAGTTCCGGGTTACCAAAAAGCGGTGGAGGAAAAGTGGTATAAAAAAGCCAAGTTTCTAAAGAGCCACCTTCATTTAATTCTAAAGTGTCTGCATGCAAGTGGCTCTTCTCAAACTCAGCTCTTTCATGCCACTTTCCCTCTACTGTCTGATACAAAACCTACATTGTCTAATTTGGGGGATGCATCCTCGTGTCGACTCAATGATTGGTTGGACATTTCGCCCTGGTGCCTGATAGCGGGGATCGTCGTTACATCACGGTCTCGGCCATTCGGAGTGGCAAGGACCACACTGCGGAAAATCAAATTGCGAATAAGTTCACACTCCGCAGAGATGAATAGACAAACAAGGGCGAAATGGCAATCGATCTTCACCCATTGCCATTTTCGTCTTCGATTACATACCTCGAATTATGTGACCGGCCGCTGGCCTCGCTGCAGCCTCCAGAGCGGGGTTCTGAAATTTCACGATGAAAATTCCAGATATGAGAGAACAGGTAGAAAAATCGGGTTTATCGTCGCCTCAATGAACTAATCATTATACATAGTGGATATATATTGTATACACACCGGGTTACTTCTTTTCAATAGATCCCATCGCTCCATGAGATGAATGAGCTGTCCTGCGAGAATGCCGCGTGCGTGATTGATCGTGAAATCGGCTATGTCGTCGTTATGGTAAATCTGATCCTGATATTTGAAAAAAAAAGTACGTATGAAACCGATAAATTCGACGAGGTTGAAGTTCGTGACGTTATTGCAACAAAATATTCGCCAGAAATTCTCAAATTTAATGCTCGAACGTGTCAAGTTTCAAGTGGATCAAGAACGGTGCATCATTCCTTAAATCGTGTGAAATATGTTTATCTCGCATATTTTATAATTCTAAAAACATTTGAATCACGAAATATTGCATTTCTTCGAAGAATATGCTTCGACTTCTGTTACGTTAATGTTACGAACTTCAACCTCATCGAATTCGGTAGCTATACGGTGGCGAGCATGATATGCATGGTATAGACGACCTCCTAAACAATGAGAATCGATTTCTGCAATTCTGAGTATAAGGCCTATCACATACCGATACCGTGCCGTATATTGCGTGTAATATCGTCAATATTCCGCAATCATTGCTGCCGCTGTTTTGCTGGATGCAGTCTTCTATCTGCCGGGTAAGGGAACGCAGAGGATGAAGAAGGATTGAGTATAAAAACCAACGGACAGTGCGACAATAATGGCGGGGGCCGTTGCACTCGAATCAATCGGAAATATGATCTTATGGTAATACTCGCGCGAAGATCCACTGGTGCCCGTGCCACTGCCATAAATCTAAGTAATATATCTCGGTACATGTCGCAGGTCGTTGGGCTGTAATCCAGCATTCAATCGAATATGTGTGAATCACTGTAAAAAAAAGGACAGGGAAAGGATTTGGTGATTTCATCGAGCTACCGATGAACTTGGAACGAAATTGGTAAGGAAATTTGAATCCCAATTTTTGGTCGAGAGTGACCCTGTGAAATAGTCGTCGTCTATCCTGTGACACTTCGTATACATATTGTGTATACAGAAAGATTATGGAGAAAGTGCCCGCCTGACTCTATGCAGCCGAGAAGCATTGCGGAAATACTAACATGGTCTGTATTGTGACGTGGATTTTTATTAACCCTCGAATCTGGACCGGATAGCCAGTCTCCGAGAACCATCCACTCGCCAATTGGCCAAAAACTGAGAATAAAAAGAGATATTGGGCGCCAGGCGGGTAACCGCCACTTTCAAAATTATAAACAAAATCTTACCTACGGGTACTCAAAGCGTCGGCTAGCTACAGTACCGCGGAGAGGGGTCAGGATTGAATAAAGGAGTAGCGGGGCGTTAATTAACGACTCGAGCGTTTGAACTTAACAAAGGAAAATAGAATTTATTCAATAAAATGTAATAGAAAAATAGAAATAACAAATCATGTTTCCGGGGGTACTTCCCCGCGGGTATAAAACAGCTGCAGGTCGTGTAAAGGCGACCTGGCCGTGTTTGACGAGTTTTACGAATGATAAATGAACTACTAGCTTCCACGTAGGAGAGCAATAACAAGAAAAAAAATAAGCGAAAATTAATCACTCGACCAAACGGGTCCTCGGGATATAATAACTTAATTAGAACACTAATTACGCTCCACGAGGAGAAATTTACCGATAATTAACGATTTGCAATCAACAATGACAGCCTACCGCTCAATAAAATAAATAGAATAACAAAATAGGAAGGCCTACGGCCTACGACAAAATAATATCATCAAAAAAAATTACACTCTGACGTCACCAATCGTTCTCTGACGACTGGCTCGCCTCCGAGAGGCTAAGCCTCCGGTTAAAAGACTCAAAAGAGCTTATTATTTACAAAATCTCTAAAAATTAACTTAACCTAACTCTGCGTCTAGCGCGATATATGAATGAAATTAACAACAGCGAATTAACAAAAGTAAGACTCGAAATCTAAATAATATACGGCTCGGTTGAGCCTCGAGCTCGGTCTCTCTCTGCAGGAGGGAGAGAGAGCGACAGTGACCGACGTACTATCCTTGTCGCACTCATGTACGACAGGTACCGACTCAATCAAACTATAAATAACGCGAATAATTTCTACAAAATAAAGACCCGAACTCTAAACCCTAATGCATGAGGACACTGGTGACGGCCCACCATTCGGAAATCGGTTTAAATTGATTCCCAAAAATACTAAAGAGCCTCGTGGCTGTACCAAGGCAATATGGCAGACGGCCGTTGCCGAATTCAAATTATCATGGGTGAGAATGGCTAACGCTTACCGTCTTCCAGCCTACGAAGAAATAGGATTTTCTCTCGCTCGAAGTCCATTATGAAAGGCTGAGAAAATCCCTCGAATTGGGCCTTATATCACACACACACTGATCCTCGACTCTAGGAGATTAGTAGACAAGCCCACGGGGCTCGAACACAAAAATACAAAATTCGCTCAACGCAATAACGCTAAGTTAACACATGAGTGTTCTAGACGCTAGTCTAACGTAGAGTGACTAGACCGCATGGCACCGGTAATCAGCGCCCTCATTATCGGCCAAATATGGATTTTCGCATCGAGCGAAGGATCCTCAAATATAGCGACCTGTTATCGCTACGCGCGAAATTCGAAGTTCACCACGGTGTCATGAGCTCGTTGAATCGGAGGACCACGGGTGGCAGGTTCTTCTTGGTGGCGGGAATCTCTTCCACCACCGATATCCCACGTCGCAGAATGCCCTTGGCACTCCCCCGTGTCCTCACTTTCGATGTTGGAGGTAGCCCGGCCGAAGCTAGCCCCCAGAGCTTAGGGGGTGTTCCTTGACAGGGATTCAAACACCCGATATTTGGCGTCGTGCGTCCGTCTAGGTGCGTCTCAGTCAAAGTTTTGAGCCGTCGAATGGGCCTCGTCTCCCACATGTCAGAGAAAAGTCGTAAAAGGAAAGAAAAGAATAAATAATCGGTTCTATAGTGTAACGTGTTCGGCTTATAGCGAAATAGCCGAACCGTACATGGTATAGGCGATACACCTATACGCTCATCAGAAGATCAGATATGACGTCACCGCAAGTATAAAAGGCGAGCGTCTCACGGCTCATCAGCGTATTCGAGCCAAAGCGGCCGTGCGACTCGAAATCATTTCAATAACTAGAGCGGATTCGTGCCATAGCGGCCTGCCGTCTCATATATTCACTTAAATTCATAACCTCAAATTTCAAGCTTACAAGAGCCAAAGCGGCCACGTAGTTTTATTAAATTCAAAAATTCGGATAGTTGCTAAAATAGCAACTATACCAATAAATTCAAAAGAAAAGACATTGTAGTTCTCACCAAAGCGGTATTTCTATAAATTCAATAAAAGAAAATTCAATTCCAAACACATAAAGTCCGACACATAATGTCAGCGCGCGTTGAGATAAGTTAGGTTAGGAAAATAGATATGAACTAGAAGATCATAAATCTTGATATCATATTATGTTCAGCATTCTCTTTAGTTACATTTTTGTTTTATTATTTTTGTAAAATAGAAAATTCTTTTGCATTATCTTATTTTGTTAAAATAAAACAGCAAATGATCTGACGATCATTTAAAAATTATCAGGAATCTGACTTTTGTTCTATTTTCTTATTAACTGATTTTGTTTATTAATTTCTTTATCTTTCAGTTAACTTAGAGTCATTGATAGCTAGATATCAGTATCGGTGCGTTGATCTCATCCAGCACGGTAGTTCTATAGTATCTACCCTAGTCTGGTGAGTGATACATATCCCAGATCTGATCAAAACGGTATCGGTGAGTCAAATTCAACAGCACGATAGCTCTATAGCACCTATCGCTGTCTGGCGAATTTGACATATCCCAGATCCGTAGGGAGGCAGCTCTGGTAGTGAAAAATCTATCCGAGTCTGTATTAGGGTAATTTAAGGGTTTTTTCAACTTTTCCCAGGGGAGCTCCAAATTTCATAAGCCGTGACAAAGTACTCACGCGAACTAGCATAATTTCACCAGCCTTCTGCTGGTGAAACATATGCAATAAGTTACAATAGATTTTAGTCGGTCACGATCGCCTCTCGGAATTTCTGTCAAACCTCGGGGTTTCTTAGAAGATTCATTCTTTATCAAACACTCCGCTAAGGTCGCTTAAGGGGTAAGGAGCCTGTCGTAACATGCAATGTTACAGTATATATGAAGCCGCGGGTTCATCTATACAGACCATGTTACCATTTTCGCAATGATTTTCGGCTGCATACAGTCAGGCGGGCCCTTTTCCCATAATCTCTCTGTATGACTAGGTACACTCGTATAGGCGTGACGGCGATTGACTTGGGATTAGTCGGATCGGCTTCCACAATCAGGGAAATACCAACTTTGTACATTGTTACGTACCGAAATTGGGGCTGGAATAATGCCAATATCCAATATGACCTGGCAACAGAGAAAGAAAAAAAATCATGTTCAGAGCCTGAACATAATAATAACCACGCCATGAGCAACTCTCTCTCTCTCTCTGTCTCTCTTTCTCTCTCTCTCATGTAGGTTTGTACGACCAATTGACAGACACCCTGTATATACAACCTGTCTGCTTGCTCCGTACCTATGTACCCTCTCTCTCTGTACCTTTTTTTGAGTCAGGTTAAGCTTACTCTTCGCCTTCCTTACATACTACATTGTAAATGCAAGGCAGGCTTCGTCCAACATTGTTATGGATAATAAATGAACATCTATCTATCTATGTATCCATCCATCTCTATCTATACCCACGTACCTTTGACGGTTGCATATGGGCACCAGAACAGTGCCACCGTCTTCTCCCAGCTCGGCCAACGCCCTCGTCAACTCGCCTTTAAACGACTCTTCGCTGTCGTAAAGTACCGAAGATATAAATTTCACCCTATCGACGGAACCTGCTATACCGGAGATGAGGGTGTTGATAGCTTCATCAGCTACGCATGTCCCTGGTGTTTCAAGTTCTAGGATGGAAGTGAGAGACACGTCTTGCAGTGCCGCCGAAGAGCAATCTGCCACAGTCATATTTCTCAATACGTCATGGACACACATTTGGAATGACCCAAAGCCCAACGGCGGGTATATGCGTGATTGAGCAACACCGGGGACATGTCCGGATTCATCTGCCGAATGGTGAACAGTTTCCTTGAGGGATCATGACTCGAAGAGTCAGTTGAAGGCTCGTAGACGATGAGCGTTGGATCGAAGCGTATCGGCCGGGAACGCCCTACACAGGTGCAGATTATATTAGAGATATGAGAAATGCGTGTCTGAACGGATATTTTTATTTTTGGAGTGAAATTCCTCTAGGCGCGTTATATGTTATAGAGGCACGTGTGCGGACGTGTCGATTTACGGATAAACTCACCGGTTACGGTCTCGAATTCCAAATTTTTTGCTTCGGATGTCATTTTGCTTGACTGTTTGGCAAAGAAAGAAAATGAGTAAATAAAATGAACATGAGAACGATTATATGATAACGATGACGATGACGACAGCATAGTTATATGTATGTGTTACATACTTATAACTATATTGGGGTGTGCTTCAATTGGTCGTACCAACCTATATAGATCGATTCGTCTCCAGAATAGGAAACCATTCATCGTAGCGAAATATTTTTGAGATCAATAGTTCCGCAGCAATAGCAATACATAGATAAGCCAACTGACAGCCCCAGTCTGAAACGCTATGTGTACCTATCTCTATTCGTACGCTGATCTGGCTGCTGATTGTCTTATCTATTCATTGCTATTGCTGGAGAACCATTGCTCTCAGAAATATTTCGCTCCGAAACATTCTTCTCTATTCCAAAGGAGAATCGTCCTATATAGGTTCATATGACCGATTGAAAGACACCTTGTATACTTGTGGAAACTTACGTCTTGATTCCACGACTTTCTGTGATCAAGTGACTCTGAATAATAGCCTGATTTCGGAGATCGGAATGATGCGACCATACGCATGCGCAGATCTCGACTTTCAATTCGGGCGAAGGGGAGAGGTCACGGTTCCGTTTCCGGTTGGTCGCGACTCGGGAGCATTTCGCGTATACGGCCAGGTCGTTCGGCTAAGATAATTCGAATATCGCGCGCCTCTCTGGCTGCGGTTAAGCCGGCAGTCAGATCGCGCTGTATATCGCGATTTTCCCGGAGGAATGCGTGGATCTTCTGCTCGTGCCTCTGGATGTAAGGCCAGGTGACTGCGAGATCTTCCTCCGATGCGAAGAACAGCTCGGGATACGGGATAAGCTACGTACGGGACAGATCAGGCATTGTTATGATAGAATTTCAAATCTTTTACATGCACAATTCCCACTACTTTTCTACCTTCCACCTCAGAAAGTTCGCATACAACAGGAGATAGCAATCGACTAATCTTGAATGGTCCATGAAACTTTTTCGCAAGTTTGGCTGCAACATGTTGTGTCGCGGACGATAGAACATGTTGTCGCTTTAGAACGAGGTTTCCTTCAGCAAAGCGTTCAGGCTTTTTGCGGAGGTTATAATATCCAGCTTGTTTCGTGTGAGCGTTCTCTAGGTTCTCGGTGATCCAATCTCGGAGCAGTTGCATACGCTGCATTCGCTCTGCCCATAGTTTTGGAGCTTGAGGTCCGATTTCGGGATCTCCCTCAATACGGGATTTTATAGTACATTATACAACGTGGGAATAAAGTGAAAGATTATTCCCGAGGGCGAGTTTACTGCCCGAACGAAATTCCCGAGGGTGAGTTTACTGCCTGAGCGAAGCGAGGGCAGTAATCACCCAAGGGAATTTTCGCAAGGGCAGTAAGCCCGAGGGAATGATGCACTTTATTCCCATGTTGCATACAATGTTTTATTCACTCTTCAACTGTAACCACTTTATCAATCTTTATAAATGTTGCGGGAATAATGTACATTATGTCCGCAAATCTGCGGGAATAATGTAGATTATTTCCCGCAAAATCCAGATTTGCGGGAAATAATGTACATTATTCCCGCAAAAGTGTATTTGCGGGAATAATGTAACATTATTTCCCGCAAAAGTATAAGAGGGAATAATATGCTACTTTATGCCCGCTTTTCAGATCAATAATAGTACATTATGCAACTAGGAAATAAAGTCGAAGATTATTCCCGAGGGTGGGGGAGGGTGAATCGCTTCGCTCAGGCAGTAATCACCCGAGGGAATTTCCACGAGGGCAGTAAAGCCCGAGGGAATGATGAACTTTATTCCAGTGTTCCATACGATGTTTTATTTACGACTCTTTAACTGTGGCCACTTTATTAATTCTTAGAAATCATTGAATAGTACAGCAGTTCGCATTATGAAGGTATCTGTCCACGTGTGAGTAGAATTCTGGAGAGTCGCTGTCAAGAGCAGTACTCGGACACGGCTTCTCAGGAGCGTGTCCACTGACGAGTACTGCTCCCGAAAGCAACTTTCGAGAGTTTTACTCTTATGTGGACAGACACATGACGCTGAAGCTAGCGGCCGATTCGTAGCGGCCGATTCGGAAAAGCAGCGGCTTTCATTCAAAAAAACGGAGTTCATTAAATTCGGGCATTTCAGAACTGGAGAGTGTTTGAACAGTGTGTGAAAGGCTTATTAGGATTAATATCATTCGAAACGATTGGAAAACATTTTAAACAGGCGTTGATGAATAAACAAATGATTGTCTATGTCAGCAATCCCATATGTAAATCTCGTGGCATATACGGAGGAAAGCAGCTCGGCTCCAAAACTTTAAAGTGACATAATTTCGGGAGCAAGAAGTAGTAACTTTTCTGAATTTTCACATATTTTTTACGATTTTCCGAGTCGTCGATCGCAGCTCAGAACTTGCGTAAATCAATTTTTTCTCACCTCCGGGCCGAAAGCGACAACTTTCGTCCCGCTGCGCGGAACGAAGTTCCCGTTTTTCGGCTCCGTCGATGCGAAAAATCGTATACACTCATCGGGCAGTAAATAAGAAAGCCCCAGATCACATGTTTGTCGACCTCGGCTTCGCCTCGGACGACAATTACATGTGATCTGGGACCTTCCTTATTTTACTGCCCTAGGTATGTAATATACTATTTTTATCAATTCGAGAGGGTTTATTATTTTTTCGCGGGGGTGACAGTTCGCGTTTCAACATGAATCTTATACCATTGTTTCGGGGGAGAATGGAGGAACATTTTCGAATTTTTCCATATTTTTTACGATTTTCTGAGTCGTCGATCACAGCTTGGAACTTGTGAAATTCTATTTTTTTGTCGATTCGAGAGGGTTTGATATTTTTTCGCGGGGTTGCCACTCCGCGTTTCAACATAAACCTCATACTACTGTTTCGGGCAAGAATGGAGGAACATTTCTGAATTTTTTCATATTTTTTACGATTTTCCGAGTCGTCGATCGCAGCTTAGAACTCGTGAAATCCGATTTTTCATCAATTCGAGAGGGTTTATTATTTTTTCGCGGGGTTGCCACTCCGCGTTCCAACATAAACCTCATACTACTGTTTCGGGCGAGAATGGAGGAACATTTCTGAATTTTTTCATATTTTTTACGATTTTCCGAGTCGTCGATCGCAGCTTGGAACTTGTGAAATTCTATTTTTTTGTCGATTCGAGAGGGTTTAATATTTTTTCGCGGGGTTGCCACTCCGCGTTTCAACATAAACCTCATACTACTGTTTCGGGCGAGAATGGAGGAACATTTCTGAATTTTTTCATATTTTTCGCAATTTTCCGAGTCGTCGATCAAAGCCTGGAACTTGCGTGAGTCGACTTTTTATATCGATTCTTCGGCGTCTGATTTTTATTAGAATCGATTTTTTCATCATTCCAACCTCAAAATCGCAACTGCGTCGCGATTTCTCGGCTTTCGTGATAAAAAATAATAATCGTTACTTGTACGTAAAGGCTTTTTGACGAACCCCGTTTCGTCCAAAAAGCCTTTCCTTACTCGTACTGCAATGTACTGTTTCAGGCGAGAATCGATCCTTCGTTTTTGCGTCATATCCGGGTTTCGGCTTTCAGTTTGCAGCAGAAAAAGAAAATCAGTCATCAGTTCGCAAACTCTTATTTTCACTAGAAAAGTTGCTTTCGGCCTTGAAGCGTTGAATATGTACGCCTTTTTTTATCCAGAAAGTGCAGTTCAGCTCGTCCGCGCACGCTTGAGATTTGTATTCCATTTTGTTAGATACTGTGTAATACAAGAAAATCGATTTTTCCAAGATCGATCTTTTATGCTCCGATTTTTTGCAGAATCGATTCTCAGACGTGCGGTTCAGAATCGATCCCGAAACCAACTTTTTTCAGAAGATCGAACATCTTTTCAGTTTCACCTGGCTGTTTCGGTAGGGGAACACGAGGAAAAACGGGTACCGGGGTAGAACGGGCATTAAATCGAAAGAAAAACAATTCCGTCGGTCATGATTTTCCATGATACGGTGACGTATTTTGGATCAATAATGACACAGGGAAGCGAAATTTTTTTTTTTCATAATTTAATCATAATCGTGCAATTCTATCGGCTTGATTGCCGTTGTCACCACCTCATGATGAAAAGTTATTAGAATAAAATAAAAATGCAAATATTAAAGGATGAAATCAAGTTATACAAAGTCTTTCACTTCACTCCGTGTGATTTTGGACGTTTTACCCACGATTCGTGTGGCTAAAACTCCCATTTTCACACCTCCTGAAGTAAAATTTTGTACGATACTCGACGGAAAAACTTCTTCTGATCTCGTGTGATTGCAAAACTCGCCTTTGGCTCGTTCTGCAACCTCACACTCGTCAGAAAAAGATTTACCGGACTCGTATAGTAATGTACTATACTTTTATTTTTGAACAATTTTAATTTTAATGAACAGTCAAATTTTTGAAAAAAGTTATAAAAAAGTGTTTTATAAAATCTGATTCGGTTCGAATCGGAAAAACAATGTGATGAACAATTTGACCCATTTCGCGCTCTTTTAATCTCAATTTTTTTTTTCTTCCATTTCTGACGGATTTTTTTTTTTTCTTTCAATTCTGAGGTTTTTCTTTTCATTTCTGACGATTTTTTTTCTTCATTTCTGACGATTTTTTTTTTTTTGGCTTGTTTTGCCCCGTGTTCCCATATGTATTTAAATACGTACATCCTCGAATCGTCTTTTCACATAAATACTTGCGAACGCTTTTTTCCAGGTTACACCACACGCTTTTCGAGTAACTTTTGAATTCTTCATCAATCGGACGCTTTCGGCGTGGGAAAATATATACGGCACTCCGTTGACCAATGAGCGTGGTGGTGTTGAAAATGTCGTCCTTTTTTTATTATTACTTTTTTTTCATTAATATTTTTCTTTCCCTATTTTTCACTTTTACCTGACTGAGTTTCCTGAAACTCCGTTATATCGTAGACTGTAAATCGAGATACTTATTAAGTATATAAAAACAAATACTTGAGGCATGCACAGTATTCTACCGTACTTGTCGCTTCCCCCGGAACAGCTCTCGATAATTTCATGTATTTACTGGCCTTGCTTTCAGTTTTTATTGGATCTAATCGATCGATATCCCAGTAATTGACCATCCCTGTCATTTGCTTTCCTTCAGCGTCTACTATTTTTTCGAAAATCCACTTTCTTATCCGCAACATGTCTTGTTCCCGGAAGAATATGACCTCGCTTGTCAAGATGATGTGAGCCCAAACACACACGTATGCACCACAGTTATTTCCACCGCCAAAACTTGGGCATTGACATGGGACATCTTTAGGGCAATACAAAGTCCATTCTCTCCAGTCGTACATAGGTATATCTCGCTTACCAAAGAGCTTTTCCATAAAACCGCAGAGTCTGGACATGAGTTTTACCGAAGGTGTCCCATGTAATGAGTCCAAGTATAAGATGTATTTACCGGGAAAGACAATTACCAAGAGCGTCCAATGGCTTCCTTCGCATTTCGGCATCAACCAAATGTTGTACCTCCAAGCTTGCACCTTTTGCGCCCATCTCACGAAACCAAATCGTTGAGATTCGTCCAACAACGTGACAAAAAACTGGGAATCTACGATGAGAATTTGAGTTTCCAAATTGTTGTACTTGGTTAACTGTAGAAAACTATTGACAATGTTATCATCTAACTGTTGACCAGGCAACAATGTTTGCAGACATCGCTCATTGATTAGAAAACTAAATGAGTGAAATGACAAATTTCTCCAATTTTCCGGATAGGTATCGATGTCGACTTGTTGCCATGGAACTTGTAGCATGGCCGAATTCAATGTTAACGTCCAACTTTCGATTTTTTCTTCATTGGCCATGTCGACTTGTTGCCATGGAATTTGTAGCACGGGCGAATTCAATGTCAACGTCGAACTTTCGATTTTTTCTTCATTGGCCTCAATTGGATTTTCTTCCGGTCCGAACTCTCTTTTTTCCTGCCATTGTTTTAGATTTTTCGGGAAATTCGTGAAACCTCCGTTATATGGCACAGCTGTTGACTTTCTGCACCAGTTTTCCGTGGTAAGGTCATGATCCATTTCCATCTCGGCATCGGTGTTTTTTGCTTCTTTCTCCATGATTGATTTTGTTTTGTCAGAAGCCTCTATTGCTTTTAACCGTTTGGTGTTCGGAAACATATCGGAACGTTGATATGCGCTCGAGCTACCAGTACAGTGCTTCTCACCTTTAGTAGGAATTATTTCTTTTGCCGGTTCAGTCGTTTGACATGGAGTATTTGGCACGATGACATCCTCATCATCTTTCTCTTCTAAATGATTCTTATTCCGACGTGATTTGTTCTGCTTCTGACGTGTGGTGCGGCAATCATATTTCCTTTGCAATAATCTGTTTTGGACATTTCCCGCCAATGTCGTGATCGCTCTCGGAATTAAATGTCTCATTTCGCCATCAAACAAGTATTTTTTAATGATTTTATTCCAATTCTCAACCGGAGCATTGGAATTCCTCCTAATCCCGAACTCTTTGATAGCTACTCCAGACCACAGCGGGTAATATGGCAGAAGCTCGTCTACAAGGTACGCTACAAATTGGGGAACGTAAAGTGGATTCGCATCATTAGATGTGGACACTTTCATTACTTTCCGGCACTCGGAATAGAAAAGATTATAGAATAGTGACTGTTGTCGCTGTGTCTTGGGAAAAACAAGAGGATCCTCCAAGTCTTCCAATTCGGAGATGATATCGATTCCGTCCAACAAATCCAAAGATTGGATGTCACACAGCTTTTCGAGATATGCATCATGACCGTTGCATTGCTTTGGAAGTCCAAAAATATGACAAATTATACAGAACAAAGTGACAGCTTCCTTCAAATCCGTCGTATGGATTAATACGCCCATAGCAGATTTCAAGAGGAGTCGTATTGTTTCGTCGTTTGTGAAGATCTTTATTCGTTTTATACCGAATTTGATTAGATGGCTCGAGCACACGTGAATGACGGTTATTGGACCGTGCAGTTTGTCCGGATAATGGATTTTGTTCCACATCGCCTGCAGATATAATAAGATGTCCATGTTGTTGAAGGCTTTGCATGCGGCTTGTATCATGGCCTTGCTGAAGTCAGTTTCAATTTGTGACACGACGGGTCGTTTAAGGGGGTTTCCCAGTCCGGAGCTCCGGAACGCGTGCATGTTTTTCGAAGCGTTGTGTGGTTGAGGGTCATAAAAGGAAAATAAATGAAAGGATATGTTTCGAAAGTGCGCAACTTAAGCTTTAATTTGAAAGAAACAAGTTGACAATATCATCAAAACTACGACCGTTATGGCCGTTGAAGTAAAAAGGAGCGTCGAAAACGGTAAACAAGATTGTAACCGAACGCAGTATCTGAAATCCAAAAACAAGGAGACATTTTGATGGTCAAAGTACCATCTAAGCTTCTATGGAACCGATTTTCGATAAACCGAAATTTGGGCGAGTTGCAAATTTTTTAATAAAAAAACTTGGATTTCCGCGATTTTGACAATTGTTTTTGCAAGTTACTAATAAACCAACAGACGAACGGCTAATTCGTTCCATAGAAGCTTAGATGGGAGCTTCACCATCAAAATGGCTCCTTGTTTTTGGGTTTGAGATACTCCGTTCGGATACAATCTTGTTTACCGTTTTCGAAGCGGCTTTTTACTGCAACAGTCATAACGGTCGTAATTTTGATGATATTGTCAACTTTTTTCTTTCAAATTAAAGCTCAAATTGCGCTCTTTCAAAACATATTCTTTCATTTATTCTCCTTATACAACCCTCAACGGCACAACGCTTCGAAAAACATGCACGCGTTCTGGAGCTCCAGACTGGGAAACCCCCTTAACGGTAAGTTTCTTCAGCATCATTACAAATATCTCAAGACATTTTGCGATGGAATATACGTCATGACCGCAGGTAATGAACTCCAATGGAGCGATTGGGGTCGAATCGCCGCCTGCTACAACCAGACAGTAATAAAATGGCCGTTTTTCACTGTCAGGGGGCTGTCCAAAGACAGTTCCGGTCGCGTCGAAATACAGACACAAGTAGCCTTTTTTCATCAGATCAATGACTAACCGAACCTGTTGTTCGGAAAACAAGGTTACTGAAAAGGAAGGATATACGGAATATCCTTGTATAAATCCATTCATAATTGTTCCCTTTAACTTCTCGCTATGATCGAATTCGTTTTTCAACTTAGTCATAAATAAATGAAAATTTGCGTCCAGATCAAATTTTTGCCTATCATCGCTGGCAATCTTGTTCATCAGCATTGTTGAAGGAGCATAGTTTCTGTTTCCTGCCTGTAAAACTTCTTCGGGAACTTTAGAAATCATGTCACCGGCCAAAATGCATGCATGAGTGTTTTTAAGTTGCGCAGCTACATTTTGGCGCGCCTCACCAGTTATAAATCTCCTGTGAATTTCATCTGCACTGTGATCGTAACTTCCCCTTTTGAATACACGAACCTTGGAGTGACAATTTCTTTGAATTTTCTCGTATATTTTAAACGTATATGTACAACAGCCTTGCATTTTACAATGAGCGGCCGCTATGAATGGATAGTATTTTTCCTTCCTAGTACCGTACTGTACTTTGTGGTAGTCAAAACTTAGCACGCATTTGTTATTGATTTTTTCAAAATGTTTGCTCATCTCATCGCACCATCCTTTGCCAAGTTTTGGTTCATTTTCTATCCAAAATTTTTCGAAAAATTCAGATGGTAAGGTAAAACGTTCTGCTAAGGTAGTATCATCGCAACTACCACTTGTATTAAGTGAAGCTTGATACATTTGTTCCTCAGCATCAAGAGAAGCATTTTCCTGTAAATTATTGTCATCAGTACTGATTGTGTCCGTTTCTTCAAAAGCAAAGTCCATTTCTGACTCTCCATAATATTTGCAAGGAGACAGTTCTGTCGGTTCAAGATCAAAGTTATTATCGGATAGTGTTATTAATTTTTCACCAAAATTAGAAGGAGAAGTTTCCTTTGCTGGCTGTTGGAAATCAGCAAGAGGAAGTTTGGGTTTCCTGCCAGTATCAGTACCAGAAACTGTTTTTCGACATAGTATGCGTAAAATTTCATTTTACGCACACTGTGTCGAAAAATATCGTATGAAACTCGTGCGTAAAATTTTTACGCACTTGTTGCATAATATACTATTAGATGGTGCAACTGCAGGAACAGACAATGCAACCGTCCCCGATAAAGTGGAAGAAGAATTTCCAACTTCATTTTCTGAAACATCATTATAGCTTACCGAGTAGCTTTCTTCATTAATAGATGTTTGGCAATATTCATTTGTTTTCGAAAATTCAGGATCAGTTGGTACCTCTGAAACTTCATAAGCATAATTGCTTTTATTCGGTGCCGGTAGAACGTCATTCGGAAGAGTTTGTCCCACATCAATGGTACCACTAAGGGAAGAAGGGTTACGTGCTTCTGGGGATTCAGACTGTGCGCCTTTTGATGCTACAAGTATGAGGACCGAATTTTTTATGGTATCGTAATTCCTGCGAAATCTTTGGTACCACCTTTGCGTGTGTTTTGTCACAGTTTTTTCGCACGAATTGCTGTGCATAAGTTTGCGACAAATTTTCCACCAATCGCCATTAATTGTTCTATAGGATTTGTGCAGAATCTGTACAAGAAAATCCTCCGCTTTCAACCCCTCAGGACAAAGATCAAATAGAACACCCGCGAGTCTATCATTTTCAGAAGCCATTCTGGACAACCAATAATTTGACAAGTAAAACTGTATAATAAAACAGAGTACAATAATATATAGCCGAAGCTCGGACGTGCCTTTAAGATAGGGGTATGAATATAGACGATAAAATTGCGGGTAACGCCGTCTAAAATAACTAAAAGAAACGATAATATGGAGCCGAAACTGTAATGTGCCTCTAAGATATATAGGTATAGATATAGGAATATAAGCGATGGAATTGCGGATAACGCCGTCTAAAATAACTAAAAAAAGGATAATATGTAGCCGAAACTGTAACGTGCCTCTAAGATATATAGGTATAGATATAGGAATATAAGCGATGAAATTGCGGATAACGCCGTCTAAAATAACTAAAAGAAACGATAATATGTAGCTGAAGCTCGGACGTTTCTTCAAAATATGGGGGTGAATAAAGTGTGCGACAAATTTGTAAGCTAAGTTACCAAATTTGTGAGTATCGATTAAAAGTTCAGAGTAACCGAAAGAATACTGGGTCTCTAAATTAGTTCGGTTTCTTGTGACATAGCCTAAGTGCTGGAGGAGTATGGGAGAGCGCGGCAATCATACACTTCGCCGCATGCTCATGCGCAGTAACGTACGCGAGTTCTATGCATACGCTGTTTCGCGAGTTCTGCTAGGACCCATAACTTCGTAGTCACGTGACGAGCCGAACAGGCATTGTAGAAGCCGCGCCAGAGTGGAGGGGATAAAAGCAATGACTGACTCTCGGGACTGCGACAGAGTAGGGTGTAGCGCTGCAGTGGATATTTTTGAGATGGAAAAATCGCTATTTTGTACTTCTAGTTATGCAAGTTTTCTCATTGGTCTGATGCACGATTTCATTGATTTTTGTTCTGAATTAAGAATGAAAAATTTATCTGTGCTTTGTATTCCGTAGAATAGCGAGGAAAAATATCTTTATCTTATTACTGTAGGACCTGTACTACTTTCCGCTAGGTTTCAGGGCTGTTTTTTGCGACACTCGAACCAAATTTTAGAATTCAGGGAAATACAAAGCACAGATCACTGGTCTATCTTCGGATTGATTCCAGCAGGACGCAAGGGCGTAGCCAGGATTTTTATCAAGGGGGGGGGGGGGGGCAAAACAAAAATACGTAATACAAAGTACCTATTGGAAAAAAGGTTTCATTCAAACATTTGCATTTTAAACATTTTTCCCGATGCATCAAATTTTTTTTTTCTAATTTTTTGCTCCATTGAGTGACCCGAGGGGGGGGGGGGGGGCAAGCGCCCCAGTCTGCCCCACCGTGGCTACGCCGTTGGCAGGACGTAGATATCTTCATAAACGACGTAGAAAACTTGTATCCCTTGAAAATCCGCATTAGGCGCCAGCTCCGCCGGGGGTGGGCGACGTTCTTGAGAATCGAGCAAAGAATTTGTCGATCGAAATTGCTTCACATGAAGTTTATCTGTACAATATGAACAGAAGATGAGGCAACGCTAGTCTGAGGTACCCGATTTTCTAAATTCCGACCTAGCTGCGATCGACGACTCGGATAATCGTAAGAAATATGAAAAAATTCAGGAATGTTCCTCCATTCTCGCCGGAAACAATGGTATAAGATTCATGTTGAAACGCGAACTGTCACCCCCGCGAAAAAATAATAAACCTTCTCGAATTGATAAAAAATCGAATTTCACGAGTTCTAAGCTGCGATCGACGACTCGAAAAATCGTAAAAAATATGAAAAAATTCAGAAATGTTCCTCCATTCTCGCCCGAAACAATGGTATAAGATTCATGTTGAAACGCGAACTGTCACCCCCGCGAAAAAATAATAAACCTTCTCGAATTGATAAAAAATCGGATTTCACGAGTTCCATGCTGCGATCGACGACTCGGAAAATCGTAAAAAATATGAAAAAATTCAGAAATGTTCCTCCATTCTCGCCCGAAACAATGGTATAAGATTCATGTTGGAACGCGAACTGTCACCCCCGCGAAAAAATAATAAACCTTCTCGAATTGATAAAAAATCGAATTTCACGAGTTCTAAGCTGCGATCGACGACTCGGGAAATCGTAAAAAATATGAAAAAATTCAGAAATGTTCCTCCATTCTCGCTCGAAACAATGGTATAAGATTCATGTTGGAACGCGAACTGTCACCCCCGCGAAAAAATAATAAACCCTCTCGAATTGATAAAAAATCGAATTTCACGAGTTCTAAGCTGCGATCGACGACTCGGAAAATCGTAAAAAATATGGAAAAATTCAGAAATGTTCCTTCATTCTCGCCCGAAACAATGGTATGAGATTCATGTTGAAACGCGATCTGTCACCCCCGCGAAAAAATAATAAACCCTCTCGAATTGATAAAAAATCGAATTTCACGAGTTCTAAGCTGCGATCGACGACTCGGAAAATCGTAAAGAATATGAAAAAATTCAGAAATGTTCCTCCATTCTCGTCCGAAACAGTAGTATGAGGTTTATGTTGAAACGCGGAGTGGCAACCCCGCGAAAAAATATTAAACCCTCTCGAATCGACAAAAAAATAGAATTTCACAAGTTCCAAGCTGTGATCGACGACTCAGAAAATCGTAAAAAATATGGAAAAATTCGAAAATATCCTCCATTCTCCCCCGAAACAATGGTATAAGATTCATGTTGAAACGCGAACTGTCACCCCCGCGAAAAAATAATAATCCCTCTCGAATTGATAAAAAAAATTGATTTACGCAAGTTCTGAGCTGCGATCGACGACTCGGAAAATCGTAAAAAATATGGTAAAATTCAGAAAAGTTACTACTTCTTGCTCCCGAAATTATGTCACTTTAAAGTCTTGGAGCCGAGCTGCTTTCCTCCGTATATGCCACGAGATTTACATATAGGATTGCTGACATACACAATCATTTGTTTATTCATCAACGCCCGTTTAAAATGTTTTCCAATCGTTTCGAATGATATTAATCCTAATAAGCCTTTCACACACTGTTCAAACACTCTCCAGTTCTGAAATGCCCGAATTTAATGAACTTCGTTTTTTTGAATGAGAGCCGCTGCTTTTCCGAATCGGCCGCTACGAATCGGCCGCTGGCTTCAGCGTCATGACAGACACCTTAATGGAGCAGTTCAAAAATTCCGAAAAGACTTAAACGGGCCGGCGGGTCCAGGGGCGCAGCCCCTGGTGGGGATGTAGGGGGCGAAGCCCCCGCCGAGGGGAGGGGGGGCAGAGCCCCCCCACACAAAAAAAAAACTTGAAATTTTTTTAAGAAATGAAAACTAAATGAATAATTTTGCATTATTCAGGCGGACCCCCCCCCCCCCCCTCCCCCCGGCCGGTACCCCTTCCCCATCCGCCCGTTAAAACTTCATTGACTGTAGAATTATTACTAATTAATGTTAATGAATAAACGACCAGAGAATCAAAAGTTGGCTCGAAAAGTGGGACTTATGCCCGAATTCATCAACGTTTCAACCGGAGATATATTTAACGGCCCGTTAAATTTTTTTGTTTCATATGTATCAAGTATATCTATATATATATATTGTTACGTTTCGGTAGTTCCGCGACTCGCGAAACTACCTCCTTACTGTGAGTCTTTTGCTCTGAAATGATTTTAGGACCTCTCTATCTAGTTCTGTCTAATTACGGACTTTGAACGCCGTGCGTTCGCAGCCGTCTCCCCTGGTTCACGGACCTTGTGCACGTAGTGCACGCAGCCGTATACTATCCCTAGCACCGGACTTTGTGCACTCAGTGCACGCAGCCGTATCCCGTCTATCCACGGACCTTGAACGCAAGGCGTTCGCAGCCGTATTCCTAACTAATGAATTTAATAGGACCGTGAAATGGCGGAGAAGGGAACCAGCACTAAATCCGAGCAATTCTATTAAACATAAGAAAACATTTATTTAAATCAAATTATATCAAATGTGGTTGCAACCAAACTAAACTACTATTTACAATGTTGCTTAAAGTGCTACTAATTTAAGGTTATGAGTCTGGTGCGTGAAACCTCTGTTTCACGACTTTTATGTAATAATTTTTGAATAATAATAAATCGAAGAATCTAAAGAATTTATAACAAAAATAATAGCTAATCAAACGAAGTTGTATGAATTCTGAATTTTCTATAATATGAAAGCTAAATAGCTAGGTAGATCACCAGGCGCTTTGCCTATGGTGTCTGATACAAAGTAGTCTAGTGAGTCAACTCAGCGCTTTGCTCGAGATTGCTGACGAGCTGAGCGACGTCCCGACTTATATACGCGTCGTGACGTCACCCAAACTCATGCTGTTGTGTCGAACGTTCTAGACTCTCCTCGAATGTTCGCAACGGCTGATGTTTGAATGCTAACGGTCAGGCCTATCTGCCTGTTACGTTACAATATATATATTAAACAATAGATTTTAACGGATTTTACCGATATTACGGCAGTTAGTGGAGTATTCTTCTAAATTGCCGCCGCGCACGCGCGTTACCTCTTGTCATGCATTGCGCATGCGTCTAGTGGCAGAGATCTCTCATTCGAACCGTGAATTGTGAAGGCGTGCGATCGATTTTTTATCATAGCTAGATTAGATTATTTTTGTCAGTTAATTGACAAACAAATATCCAACTCAGTTGAAATGTCATCAAGTGAAGATGAAGAGCCAGATTTTATGTGTACACCACCGGAGCTACTCAAGGCTGCAGATGATGTGAGAGTTGATACGCTTCCTCATAAATCTCGAAAACTTTATTGGTCTACGTATACTTTGTTTTTACAATGGAAAGACGCGCAAAAAGCGAGTAAAATATCCGAAAATGTAATGTTGGCCTATTTCGGTACATTAGCTACTAAATATAAACCTTCCTCACTTTGAAATAAATATTCAATGTTGAGCAGTACGATAAAAATCAAACACAATGTTGATCTTGGAGATTTCACACAATTATTGGGATTCTCAAAACACAAGAGCAGTGGCTTTGAGGCAAAAAAGTCGAAAGTATTAACTCCGGAGGATATACAGAAGTTCTTACGTGATGCTCCGGACGAAATATATTTAGTTACGAAGGTAAGAAATGTTATAGAATATTCATTCATAAATATATCTCATTCATATACATATTGTTCTTGTAAATTATAATTATACTGAACCAAGGTTAATTCGTCTGAATATTGATTTCAATAAGTTGTGAATTATTGTGAAATTTTGGATGGCGTTAATTTTCGGTCTACTCGGAGCTTGCCGACATGGTGAACTATGCTCCCTCACTGCTAATGATGTCATTGATCATGGTGACATCGTGAAAGTCACATTAAGAGAAACAAAAAATAAGACGACAAGGAACTTTGTCATCGAGGGAGAACTGCTTGGACTTATTAAATTTTATCGATCGCTGCGTCCTGAAAATGCAACTGTAGATAGGTTTTTTCTTACATACAGAAAGGGTAAATGTGTAAATCAACCTCTTGGCAAAGACAAATTTGGCTCAATGCCAAGAGAAATAGCTCAATTTCTTCACGTAGCGAATCCAGAACTGTATACTGGTCACGCATTCCGAAGATCATCGGCAATTTTGTGCGCAGATCAAGGTAATATACTGTTTTATATAAGTATTAAACTTATGTATATTTGTTAGTATGAATTTCAGTTTTGTTTGTATTTTTGGTATAGGTTGTTCGACAATGGAGTTGAAGAGACTCGGTGGTTGGAAGTCTTCAACGGTAGCGGAAGGCTACGTCGAAGATTCCATACACCAGAAAAGAAAGTCAAGCAAACAAATCAGTGATGTGATTGCAGGGACATCTGGTGGAAATATAAAGCAACCAGAAATCAAAAAATCAAAAACAGAAGTATCCGTAGACACTACAAAGCCTCAAAAACTATCCGATTTGTTATCTGCTAAATCTAATGTCTCGCTAAGTATTGCTCATACGAGTACCATGAACATCCATTTTCATAATTAAATGTTTCTTGTTACGTCACGTTACTTGAAAGTTAGCTATTATGTCAAAGTATTATTATCATCTTATTTCAGGCAGAGTGTTTCGTTATATTTAGTTATATATTAAAGAATAAAACATTATAAATTTTTCATTTTTCTGTAGCCACAACTGCTAATCGTCAAAAACTGTCTGATTTGTTATTTACTAAATCTGATGTATTATTATAGGTATTGCTCATACGAGTAAGATGAACATCCATTTTCATCATCAAATGTTTGTTGTTACGTTACGTTACTTGAAAGTTAGCTATTATGTCAAAGTATTGTTATCATTACTTCAGGCAGAGTGTTTAGTTATATTTAGTTATATATTAAAGAATAAAACATTATAAATTTTTCATTTTTCTGTAGCCACAACTGCTAATCATCAAAAACTGTCTGATTTGTTATTTACTAAATCTATAATGTATTATAAGTATTGCTCATACGAGTAAAATAAACATCCATTTTCATAATCAAATGTTTGTTGTTACGTTACCCCAGTCTATTTGAGATTGTCTCTGGTTCGTTACTTGAAAGTTAGCTATTATGTCAAAGTATTACTATCATTACTTCAGGCAGAGTGTTTAGTTATATTTAATTATATTAAAAGAATAAAACATTATCAATTTTTCTCTTGTATTTGAGTGTGATTATTTTTATAAGTTGGACAACCAATATTTATACAAAATTCATATTGATATCAATCTATCTAGAAAGAAAGAGTTAAAAAAACGGAAAATGGAGGAAAAACAAAAGATTCGGAAAATTTGAAAAAAAAAAATTTTGGAAAAAAAATTTGAAATTTTTTTTTTCGAAAAAACATGTTGAAAAAAAAATTTTTTAAATAATAAATCCATACAAATTTTGCGCGAAATAATGTACATTATTTCCCGCAAAATCCAAATTTGCGGGAATAATGTACATTATTTCCCGCAAAATTCAGATCTGATTTACGGGAAATAATCTACATTATTTCCCGCAAATGGGAAAAAAATTAGTTTGCGGGAAAAAAAGTATGAGAGGGAATAATATGCTACATTACGCCCGCTTTTCAGGTCAATAAAGTGGCGATTACAGTTGAGGAGTGAATAAAGTGGCGATTACAGTTGAGGAGTGAATGAAAGAATTTACGGCTCTCGGAACTCTGCCGAAGTTCAAAAATGCGGGACTGGTTTCCAAGGACGAATAGTTAGCTGTATTGTAAGCGGATCGAAAATCGGAAAAGTGAAGATCCCATTCGCGGTGATCAAATTCGAGAAAAGCGATTATCATAGTTTTTAATACACGATTTACTCTTTCAACGGGATTTGCCTGCGGATAGTAGGGAGGGGTTGTCGTATGTTTAATGTGAAACGTTTGCGCTAGTTCTTTAATTGTGTTGTTATTAAACTCGGTACCATTGTCTGTTAATTAGACTTGCGGAACACCCCATCGATTGATGATGTTTTCCTCGAATGCATCGCGAATGTTTTTGCCAGTGGCTTTGCGAAGAGCGCAACATTCGATCCATTTGGTAAATAAGTCCTGAATAACAAGAATATACGCGAAACCTGCTTTACTAGGTGGAAGCGGGCCCATGATATCCATGGCTACAACTAACCATGGTTCTTCGACAACGCGTCTACCCATGAGACCGGCGGGAGCGGCTTGCTCAACCTTGCTTCGTTGACAAGTATCGCATAATTTCACATAACGGGAAACATCACGGAACATTCCTGGCCAATAGTAGGTGGTAGCAACTCGTTTATAGGTTTTGTCGGTGCCTAAATGTCCGGATTGCGGTAAATTATGAGCTTCATCTAATACTTCATTACGTTGAATATTCGGGATAACTAACTTCCAGGCATTCAGATCGTTTACCGCTGTACCGATAGGGGGATTTGGTCGATGGAAATATAATTGACCATTGTCGATTTTCCAACTCGGAAAACGTATCGGGAAAGTTTCAACGTCTCTTTTGCGTTTGTCGTACCACGGGATACGTTGTGGAATTATTGCTGCACTAGCCTCTGTATTTTGTTCGGGAATCCGCGATAACGCATCGGGTACGTGATTAAGTGCACCTTTACGGTAAACTATTTCAAAATCATATCCCAATAATTCAAGCGACCATCTGGCTAATCTGCCAGTAGGATTTTTCTGGCCGTGAAACCATTTCAAGCTGTTATGATCAGTAATAACTGTGAATCGGTAGCCTTCGATATTGGGTCTAAATTTTGGAATTGACCAGATGACAGCAAGTCATTCCAGTTCCGTAACTGAATACTTGCGCTCTGCATCTGTCAAGGTTCTACTCGCATAAGCTATGACGTGTTCGATATCACCGGGAGATTGTGTCAGGACGGCACCTAGACCAACGATACTTGCATCGGTTTGCAACACGAACTTTAAGGAAAAATCGGGACACGCGAGAGTTGGAGCTGATGATAGGCAACGACGAATTTCGATAAAAGCGTCGGCCTGCTCTTTCTCCCAGATCCAGGATTGGTTTTTCCGTAGAAGACGGTTCAGAGGTTCGGTAGTAGTTGCAAAATTCGGGATGAATCTACGATACCAGGAAGCCATTCCTAAAAATCTCCGTATTTGTTTTACTGTCGTCGGGACAGGATAATTTACGACTGGAGTTACTTTATCGGGATTTACTTGTAAGCCGTTTTGATTTACAATGAAGCCTAGATATTGAACTTCGGAACAACAAAATTCACATTTATCGGAATTAATGGTCAAGCCTGCTTGATAAATAGTACGTAATACGCGGCGCAGCCAATGGAGATGTTCGTCAAAAGTTTGCGTGGCGATAATTATATCATCTAAATAAGCAAACGCGTAGGGATCCATTGCTGGTCCAATTAGACGATCTAATAATCTCTGAAAAGTTGCAGGAGCTCCAGTTAATCCGTAAGGTATACGATTGAAATGAAAAAGACCTTTAGTTGGAACAATGAGAGCGGTAACTTCTCTGCTTTCTTTGGCAAGAGGAATTTGAAAATAAGCTTGGCTTAAGTCAATCGTCGAGATTTAACGAGCTAATCTTAGTTTATCCAGAATCATGTCCATCCGCGGGAGAGGATAAGCGTCTTTCTTAGATACGCTGTTAACTTTGCGGAAATCGATACAAAATCGGTACGATCCGTTCGGTTTCTTTACCATAACAATGGGACTGGCCCATGCACTGCGGGATGGTTCGATTATTCCGGCGCTAAGCATTTTATCGACTTCGAGATCGATCGCGTTCTGAATTGCAGGTGAGACACGGTAAGCACGTTGTCTTATCGCAGGATGATTTCCTACATCGATCGTGTAAGTAGTTGAAGATGTAACTCCTATGACATCGGTAGTAGGCGGGATCTCTTTAGTTGATAAAGATTTTAATTCCGCCGATTGCGAATCGGTTAGCGTTACAATACCGTTACACTGTGAAATAGACGTAGATGGGGAAGTTTCAAACTCAAATTCTTTGAATGGATTGTCTCGAAAATGCCAAGTGGAAGTATTGAAATCAGCTGTGATTTGAAAAAGCTTAATAAAGTCTAATCCGAGGATGCATGGAAAATTTAAATCGGGAATGATTCGCGCGGAAATTTCGCGTGTTATTCCTTGCAATTTTACGGGAATTATCACTTGACCTGTGATTTCGGCTTTTTGTCCTGCAGCCATCAATACGGGAGTAGAACGGGATGTGATCGTAGTGACAAAGCCTAATCGTTTTAATAGATTTTCACTTTCCGCGTTCAAAAACATGCGGGAAGAACCACAGTCAAATAGCGATTTTAATGGAGTTCCATGAATTGATATTGTTAGGAATAAAAGGGAAATTTTATTACGCGAGTCTACCGGACTACAGAATTCAAGATCGTTATTATGCATTTGTATTTCTTGGCTATTGCCTTCATCGTTTCTTTCGGGCATTACTTGGGAGACCGCAGTAGCCCGTGAGGACGGCTCCTTTAGGCGTTTCCCGAACAACGAGGACATGTCAGTTTCGTGACGTCATCTCGTCCACATCTATAGCAGAAGATGCGTCGAGGCTCGGTGCACTCAGGCCAACGATGACCGGGTTTTCGGCAATTGTACCACGTTGTGTTACGAGGAATTGTACCTGTTACGGGAGTCGGTAAAAACGGATTGCTAGCGGCTTGTGAAGCAGCACGGGAAAGATACGCTAAATCGGGATTAGTGATAGCAGCGGTAGCCGGACGATTTTTCGAATTCTTATTTTCGTTTTTCGTTTCCTTTCGCGGCGAATTACGGGAAGATTTCTTAGACGCGTCGGTATTTTTCTGGGTGGGTGGTTGTACTGCGTTTAAAGTTTCGGGAGATTCATCGGATGATCCGTTATCACCTAAGTCTAGATGAGCTAACGTGAGACGATTTCGGCGGACTGGAGTTCTCGGTCCACGGTAGGCGAGGTCTGACATCAGAACACGATCGGGAGTTGGAGGCGCCTGGAAGTTACTGGCAGCTTGAAAGCTGCGTTCCAGACGACGAGCGAGATGCTCGAGTTCATCTAACGTCATTAAATCATCGCGATTAATCAAAACTTGATAGCGCGGGAGAAGATTCCGAATGCGTAATCTAACTGTTCATCTTCTGCCCAACCGGGACTTAGACGATCGAAATACGCTCTCATGACCGTAAGGTGATCGGCAACTGATTCTTGTTCGCCTTGAGTACGTCGTCTAATCTCTTCGCGTAATGCGAATTGTAAATTAGGCTTACCAAATCTATCACGCCAAGTAAATTCAAAATCCCTAAACGTGTACCAGGTGTGGCGTTTGGTACGGAACCAATATAAAGCAACACCGGTTAAAAAGACAGGAATACAACTTAGAATATCGATATCGCGAATATTAAATAACTGTTTGCCCTCTTGTAATCGTTGGAGAAAAGCTTCAGAATCCTCGGTACAAGCACCGGAAAATTTTAAATTCCATTTACGCATGGCTTCATACGCGGCGTGTGGGGAAGTAGTTTGATTCGACCGTTGCGGTGAATTAAACTGTTGCACAGGTGGCTGGAAGTTACCATGTAGGAATTCTTGTTGTCGGGAATTTAATCGGGAAAAACTATTTTCTTGACGAAAATCTTGTTCCGCGAAATTTTGGAATTCCGAATTTTGTTGATTAGAGAATCGAGGATCTTGATAGAAGTGTCGATTACCGTGATTGATTGGTGGCATATTATCGCGAATCGGTAAAGAGTTGTTATGATTAGATCGAAAACCGTTAATATTATAATTAGGTAATTGCATAGTAACAATTCAGGAATTATTAGCGTTGACATGCTGTTCATTGTCATTGAGCAGGGGTTGACCTCCGCTCGTCCCTTGGATCGGTATAGTCTCTAACGCGTGTGTTGTGTTTTCTCTGTCGTCAGGCGGGATTACATTCGTTGATTGCGGACTATCATACGCATCGTTATTTATTTGAAGTCGGGAAAGATTATTGTTTTCGGGAGGCTCTCCAGTAGGAGTTGGAGGCTTATCGGTATTTTCTCCTCGTTGAGACATGAGGAATCGCAATAATCGGTACCTTCAAGTGGGTACTGTTCCTTCGGATGATAAAGAACGATCGTTGAGTTCAGCTCGTAGCTGTTACGCAAGAAGTAAATAAATCCACGCGTCTTTAGAAGACGGTTGTAGCATATAATGGTCAAATTTAAATTTGAACCAAGCTCGTTATTATTTAGCTTGACAACACGGAATATTCAACACACGGGAAAAAGAAAGTAAACAAACTATTCTATAGCGGTTAGGATTGTTATTGTTCGTTAATCCTTTTTCGAAATCGTTAATACTTTGAATGTTATTTTCGGTATCACCTATTGTTAGATGTAGTTAATACCGTATTTGTGATATTCGATATGACCTATTGTTAAATAGTTGAATATAATAGAAAAGATTATTCGGAATAATAAACGCTTATTGTGAACCTTTGTGAAAATTCTTTTGTCTGACTCTTATTCTAGGGGTCGGGATCTTTGTTTTTCTGCTGTTGTCGAACGTCTCGAGACTGCTTATAACTCTGAATTTAACCGAATTTCCGAGAATTTATCTGAGTCATTAGATGATTTTATAAAGATTTTTATTGGCAATTAACCCCTTTATGATGGCGTGGCTCCACGTTGGTCGCCAATTTGCAACGAGTTATGCTTTTCAGGGATAAGGGGTAACCCGGTAATCCGTGCACTTCGGCGTCAATATACGTGAGAGATGAATTAATTAAAGAAATAAGACCAAAAACTAGAGTTGGGCGCCAGACGTGAAATCGTCACTTGAAATATAATAAATATAACAAATACTAGACGATTGACGCCGAAGTGCACGGATTACCGGGTTACCCCTTATCCCTGAAAAGCATAACTCGTTGCAATGTATATCACTCCTACTACTGATTAAAATTATATTAATGCGGCAGAGAATAAGATAAATCATGGTGAATCCCAGGAGGAATCAAGCACGGACAAATGTGAAAACATTTTTGTGCGAATCCGCTCCTGGCTATGTACGTAAGGTAGTATTATTAATTTTTTTTTCGTAAGTATGTTTGCATATCTATATGTATATGTATGTATATGTATAAGTAAATCAAATCAAATCAGATCAAATCAAATTCACCTCTTACGTGATTTACACATTCTTCCTTGGCGATATGCACATTTGACCCGTATACTGCGAGGCCATTCAGATACTGATGCGTTTTACAATCTCCATCCGATAATAAGGTTGTATATTGTAAGTTCATCTCTTTGGAGCGTTCCCAAATTTTTGCAGCAGCTATCATTTCCATCGCTCCGGATGATCCAGTGTGAATGATTGCGCAATCTGTCGCATGTCCCTCCAACCAAAAATGAAAATTTGGTGTGTCTCCGCCCATCGAAACCTTTGCAATTGAGTATTCATGACAGTACTTCGACATAACTCCAAAGTCGATGATATAGCCGGTGAGAAGATCTATTACGCATCCAACACCATGCTTCGATGTACGACCACGGGTAAGCCACGAACCATCGTAACTCACGGCTATGTTGACCGGTGCATCTTTTGGAAGATCAAGATTCTCCGGAAGCTTTCGATAGTCTTCTTCTACTTGATTTCTTTTCTCACTCAGATTTGATTCCAATACTGTCGTGTACCCAGTATGTAGATTCTGTGTAATTTTACAAAACGTTTTGTCGGTGAACGCATTCATCCCAAGCGCTGCTGCAAAGCGTTCAACACCTGCATAGCCTTTACCCATTGATAAAAATACCATTGCTACGCGTTTGTTTACGTCATAGTGGCGTACATTCGAAGATCCGGTACTTCGTTCCGAGGTACATGTCGTGGCTTTTGTTGTCTCTAGTCCAATTTTCGTACAGTTCGTACACTTCAGATGAAGAAAATGCGCGAATCCAAATTTTGCTTGATCTAACTCAATCTTTAGGGATATTCCGTCACACTCTGCACATTTTGTTTTGCACAGTAAGCCTTCCAAAGTCTTCAGGTTCAGTAATATATACTGATTTTCGTTTTTACTGAGCAAATCCACCGTTTTTGTGGATATGGAAGTATTCACATCCTGCAGTCTCAAATTGTGCAACAAATTGTCTAACGCTATGGGATCGGAAGCTTCGTTATCTTCTTGCTGTTGCTCGCCAATTTTATTATTTGTTCGTTCAGTACCACTACGACTACTTGTGTTGTCTTGACTCACAGTCTTCCTTGGCCTTTTATTTCTCGATTCACTGAAAAAAGTGGAAACCTTACGCTTTGTCATTTCGATACGAAATGCTGTTTGCAAATTTTTTTCCAGCTGACTGAGAAAAAAAAAAATGGTTCAGCTTTTGTATTGTTGATGAGGTAATCGGTCGTCATTCCTTCCAGTAGCGGTGGGTGAAGTCGTGGGAGGCTGCGGAACTTTCCGTAAAAAGTTTTCCGATTAGCTATTTAAAAAAGATTTTCTTCTTCGTTTTATGAATTAGCACAGTTTGGAAAAACAAGCGTTAGATTTTTGATAAATTCAGATTTTTGGACAAAAAATTATTTATATCTCTGGAATGGTTGTTAGTTTATCATCAATCTAATGCGAATCTGTTTACAAGTGTGCAACAGTACATGCGTGAATTTCTTCAGATTTTTAGCGCGGAAAGGGAAAAAGTTTTTTTGTAGAGGTAAGTATCCCCTTAATAAATAAAGAGAAAATCCCCATTCAGAATCCCCATTGGTTTTACAAGCAACCTTTGTTCCCCTCGCTCTTGTGCAGAGCGGTTGATATAAGTGAACACTTATTCACTATAATGTATTTGATCCGTTTGGATTCTATCGACAGATAGTCGAGTCGCTCTCCTATTGGAAGACAGAGAAAAAACATTTCTCTTCAAAGTTCTTATGACTAGATACATATTCTATAAATCAATATTCAAAATTTGTCTGGATTCTATCGACAAACAGTCGAGTCGCTCTCCATTAGAGAAACTGGAAGAAAAAACATTAATTTATGTAGGTTCTATGACTAGATATATGTGCTATAAATCAATAATCTAAATCCGTTTGGATTCTATCGACAATCAGTCGAGTGGCTCTTCGCTGAAGAGACTTATTCTCGCTCCTGTGCAGAGCGGTTCATAAGAGTGAAACTAGTCCACAATGATATTTCCAACTGATGATTAGACATGATTAATAAACGCAAAGAAAATCCCTGTTTGGAAACTCCATCGGTATGACACGCAAACCTTGGTTGTTTCCGTTGCTCTTGTGCAGAGCGGTTCATATGAGTGATATCGGAATTCACTGAATTATTACTCAGAGCAAATTAAAATAGTGAAATTTAATGAGTAAGTATAGCTAATGCACTGTGTCTACTGTCTAGTTTCACAAACACTTAGTCGAGCTGTATAGCAACAAGAGTTGAGTCAAAGTAAGTAAGGGTTAATGTCGTAAATATGAGTTACTGACAGGTCGGGATCTAGCGGAATAATAGAAGGAAAATGTTTACTTCTGTCTTTCGTTGTATACATACCAGCACGGTGTTCATAACCCTACTTGCAATGAGTAAGAAGCACATGTGCGCAAAAAAGATTTTGAGGTTAGCGTGAGATGTGGCAGAATAAGCACTTTCACACGCGTAGACACTGGAAATAAACTCAGTACGAATAGTAATGAGGTGAACTAACATATTAGCACACGCTTTGTTTGGAAACTTAGTATCCAATTATTTTTTCATTATCATCTTTCACTACAAGCTCTGACCGCTCTGACTGATCTCTGGAGCTCACGTGTTTTCATTTCTCCTAGCGTCGGCTAGTGCGAACTGGTGCGAACGAACACGAAGGCGGGCAAAATGCGTTTATTGCAACTGGTAGAGACTCTCGCTATTTGTTCTTATCGTATTTTTAATTTCCCTAGATCTGTCGGAAGACAATAAAAATAATGAAAGTTAATTGGAATGACGGATACGACGGATACAAGCAGACAACATGACCTCAGACTTTTGACAGCTAGCCTAACAGCCGAACCATGGAGTAGAAGGAGACCTATTTTCGCATTGAAAATGGGTTTACGCAATAGGTGGCACTGTTGTGAGTGACCAGTCCCGAACTTCCTGCAAACGCTTGCGCGCGCACTCCAAGGTATCATATGACGTCACTAACTGTATGGTAAATTTTCCCACTCACAGGAAGTCCGCGCTGGCTCGCTGCTAACAGCGCCATCTATTACGTGCAGAATTCGTGCCACTTTTTCAATACAGCGTGTATAGGGAGATATGTCTTCTTCTACTCCATGAGCCGAACATATAGGACTTTATTTCAGATTTGAGGTCAATGGAGAGATCGATTCGTTGGACAAAAATCCAAACAACACAAGCATACGGCATAACCTCACTAGTCGCACAGTTAGTCAAACATAGGGACTCTATTTCAGGATCAAGTCATTGGACAAAAATCAGAATAATGAAAATAAATTCGAATGATTATCTACATTTCAGTGGACAGATACAACCATAGGATACAACTAGCAGACGAGACATAACCTCACATTTCTGACAGATAACCTAGCATAGGACTCCATCTCAGATTTGAGGTTACGGAGAGAATCTTGCTCGTATATCTATTCCATGCGTTCGACTTCATTTTTATTATTTCGATTTTCGTCCAACGAATTGATCTCTCCGCTAACCTCAAATCTGAAAGAGTCCTATGCTCGGCTAACTGTTAGTCGAGTTAGGTTATGCCTCGTCTGCACGCATACGTCATTTGAATGTATTTTCATTATTTCGATTGTTGTCTCACAAATCGATCCCTCCATAACCTCAACTCTGAAATAAACTCCTAAGTTAGATTAGCTGTCAAAAAAGTGAGGTTATGTCTCGTATGCTTGTATACGTCATTTGCCTATACTTTCATTCTTCCGGTCTGCGACCAAGAAATCGATCCCTCCATAACCTCAAATCTGTAATGAACTTCTAGGTTAGACTAGCTGTCGAAAGTGTGAGGTTATGTCTCGTCTGCATGCATACGTCATTTGAATGTATTTTGATTATTTCGATTGTTGTCTCACAAATCGATCCCTCCATAACCTCAACTCTGAAATAAACTCCTAAGATAGACTAGCTGTCAAAAAAGTGAGGTTATGTCTCGTCTTCTTGTATACGTCATTTGAATATACTTTTATTATTCAGATAATAGACTCACCAATATAACCTCAATCGATCCCTCTATAACCTCAAGTCCGAAATAGAATCTCATTTCCGATGTTCGGTTTTCAGGCTAGCTGCCAGAAATGTGAGATTATAACGTCTGGGATCTTGTATCTGTTATTCGAATTTATTTTCAGTATATGCATATTAGGGTGTGTCAAAAAAAACAACGGAATTCAAATTTATTTTTTTGACCGTTGAATGTGTTCATCCCAATCTCGAAGTACACCCCACGAACGGAATCCGCCGAGAAAAATTTTCACGATGTGCTAATCGATATTTATCGATAAAACTAAACATCGATTGAGCGACCTCATAGGATGGTTTGTCCGCGATTTCCTTTTGCATGGTGCAATGTGAGGGGTAAATCTATGGTTCGAGACTTGGGGAGGAGAAGAAACACAACATTTGCAAAAATAAAAAAAAATTGAAGAAAAAAAAAAAATTTTTTAAATTCAAAAAAAAAAAAAAAATCCAAATAAAGCAATAGCGGAAAAAAAAATTTTCTAAACGATATTTTAACATTTTTCTCGACTTGGCTGAAAGCGTCGCCTATGCCTCGTCGAGCGTATATGAGCAGATACTCAGTTTCTTTTTTTACAGATAATAAAGTCTTCTGGCATTTTGTTAGAAATTCATTTTGTGGAAAGAAATAGTTAATTGGTATCGGATTTATCGAAAGACATACTCGAAGCTGAGCTATATTTTTGATAATGGACAGGGCTGAAGAATTTATTTTTGAAATTTAGCAAAACAGCTGGTGGGGATCTATTCTTTATCTACGCATGAAATGAGTCCCTGAGAATAAATTTATTCTGAAAAAAAGAAGGAGAATGAGAAGAAAAGCGACGAAGCATAAAACAGCTAAATTTCAGCCGCCGTCAATAATTATACGATCTCCAGTGACGCTTCTATCTCGGTTCTGTTGCATAGAAGCCGAGGAGAGCCCGTTTCTGACTATTTGAGGTAGTCGTCTCTCTTTCTCTCTCTCTTTCTCTCTCTTATTTTATTTTCGTTTTATTTCATTTTTATTTTTATTTTCATTTTAATTTTGTACTTATTTTCCTCAATTATCTCCCTATGATATTAAGTTTGCTCCTACCTTGAGTTTCCTCTGTTAACCTTTTGTTTAAAATCGAAACTGTGTCTATTTTCCTGTGAATTGCCGTAAGGCCATTGGATTGGCCACAGCATAAATATACTTCTTCTATCTATCTATCTATCTATCTATCTATCTATCTATCTATCTATCGATCTATCTATCTATACAACTATCTATCTCTCTTCCTTATACGACTTATCGCTCTTGCGAGCATGTAGTCGAATTAAGGTAGTATAGTCTCGTGAACACTTTTTGAGATAGATTTTCATGCGAATTTTTCTAGACGATCTCTGGAGTGCTATAAAAACATTGACTTCATTTGGAGGGGCTGTACCGTTTCGAAGTCAAGATATAAATCATTAAAAAATCGATGTTTTATACGCGCTTTTATGGCCGTAATCGGACTTTCTGCTATACAAGAAGAAAAAACCTACGAGATAAATTTTGAAAAAACTTAGCCCAATGGTAGAATAATCCTTTCCACATATTTGAAAAGAAATGATCCGTTTTCACCGTTCCAAACAAGAAATAGAAACTTCAAATTTATGAAAATAACTAATGATATAATCATAATAATAATGATAATTCATCTATCTTTCGATGATAAAATTTTGAAAGATTTCTCTACATATGCATTCGGGTAGCCAACCTCCGTAACCACCCTGCGATAGCTGTTGTGAGCTTGCATATATATGACCTGATACTAGGTGAGCGCCTGAAGTCGGGCGCAGAACGTAGGCGATTAGTTGATAACCAAATGCGATAACTGAGACGAATTCTTAGTTGGCGTCGGTAGCGCAGTGATTAAAACAGTAGAAAAAAGTGAAAGAAGAAGGATAAAACCAGAGACGTTAAGTGCAGGAAGAATGTCGACCAGTGCGGAAGAAAAAAATTGTGTTTACTTGATTGGCCAAGTAAATGAAGTGATTGACGGATCTAATTTACCTAACAACCGGCAGATTTCAAGTCTGTTTTTCTATAAGCATCGGTGCCTCAACCTTTCAATTGAAAGGAGTGCAACAGAGACCGTCGCAGAAGTTGAAGATATTTGGAGTCGAAACTCCGAATCACTGAATATCGTATCACTGAATATCTGCCAAAAACAGCATTCGATTCGAAAACTTGACAAACTGCATTGCGAATGGTTGAAACTTCATAAGAACCGCCATCGAATAAATTCTGGTACACAGAAGTTGCGTGAAGAAGATTACGTAAAGAAGCTCGATGAATTGTTCGATATCGCGTGTCATTACACTTATCGTAAGCAAGCATTAACAGAAAAGCATCAAACGTCTCTGAAGTTGCAGGAAGTAAAACATCATGGATTCGCATCCACAAGCAAAGATGGTGCGCCACCCATTGATGATGCTTCAGAGCAGTATCTCACGACCGATCAAATTGAGAAAATGACTGAAGATGAAAATAGTGACGGTAAAATCGACTTTTATTCTGCTATTTTTTTTTTTCAATTGCTCCCTTGCAGACGAAGCCTTGTTTTCACAAACGATCAAAGGGGACGGATGCAGTAAGGGGATATAACTTTTTCTCGCTTCGCCGAGTTGGTCCCTGAGCAGTTAGAAAAGAGATCACGAATTTCGAATTCTGAAACATGCATCCCTATAGGACATTATTTTGATTCCATATCTTTTTTTCCGTCGAAAAGAAGTTGTAGCCTTTGTCTTTTACGAAATATTTACATAAAACGTATTTTTTACACGGTGAAAAATGCCCGTCTTTTTTTACTTCAACTCGCTCTAGCTCATCCAATTTTCGGAATTTTTGAACGAAATTTGCAGGGATCAAATATTGTAGTGTTTCAGGATTGATGGAAATATAAAGAGATGATATTGTTGTAAACAACAGGGTTATTAATTTTCTTCCAAGACATTGCAAAAATCGGTTATGGATATAGCGCTCAAGCGTTTCGGAAGTCGAACGAATTTCGAGCAACTGAAAACTTTCAGTGCGAAAGTTGTTCATTGAGGTCCAAATAAGTTTTCTGGATTCACTTCAATCGAATCAATGGTGAAAAAATTTTGAATGTTTTGAAGCACCGTCGCCTGCAGGTTTTCTCGCGCGTAGATCGGCGCTAGAGTATACGTACTATATGCGAAGCGACTCGCACTTCGCGAAAAATAAAAAGTGCCTAATCAAGACTCGTTATTTCTTAAGAATATATGAATTGAATAAACTAAGATTTTATGTCTTTAACGAGTCTTGATTAGGCACTTTTCATATTTTGCGAAGTGCAAGTGGCTTCTCATACAGTATACTCTCGCTCCGATCTACGCGCGAGAAAACCGGGTGGTAGTGCTTTAAAATGTTAACAATTTCTTAACCATTCATTCGATTGGAGTGAAACTTTCCAGAAAACTTATTCGGACCTTGATGAACAACTTTCTCATTGAACGTTTTCAGTTGCTCGAAATTCGTTCGACTTCCGAAGCCGTTGAAGATATCCATAACCGATTTTTGCAATGTCTTGGATAAAACTTAATAACTCAGCTCTTGTTAACCGGAATTGAAAGAGCAGCTTACTCGTAGAAGGAGATTTCCGAAAATTACTAGAAAGCAATATACAATTCCGAACTTTTTTTTCTAACGTCCGCTCACTCGACCCGTTGGGTATCCAGAGCTTTTCGTTCGTTCTTCCTGATTTTTATTCAAAGGGTTATTCCATAGATATGGATCAGCCTCTCAGCGGACACAGCGAACTATCACATGGTTTGAGTCAGTCATCGAATGTTTTTAACTCAAAGCGCACTATCTCGAACTTTGAAGATGAAATGACTCCCGAATATGAACCTAAGCCCAAAAAACTGAATATTATGACACCGGCTCTAGCGTGCGCACTCGACAGGACAAATACCAGTAGCAGGAATGCAACGTACATTCTAGCTGCAACTGCGTCTAGTCTTGGATTCAACATACACGGCATCAACTTGAGTAGCAGTACGATTCACAGGAGTCGAATAAAATTCAGGGAGCAAGTGGCAAAGCAGCTGAAAGAAGATCTTCGTGTGGCAGATTGTTTGGTGGTACACTGGGATGGTAAATTACTGCCTGATATTGTTGGCACGGAGAACGTTGAGAGATTACCAATCATTATATCTGGAGTCGGTACGGAACAGCTACTCGGCGTACCAAAGTTGCCTGCTGGAACCGGAGAAAATCATGCAACAGCTATTGTCAACACATTGTACGATTGGAATCTCTCCCAGCAAGTGAAAGCTATGTGTTTTGACACGACAAGTACCAATACAGGTAAATAAGTGGAAATAATCATTTTTGAAACGGTTGTTTATTGAATATTATTCAAGGAAAAAATGTGTGAGTTTTGAATAATCAGTTTGATAGTGTAAACGATTTGACAATTGAAAAATTACAACGTAGTTAATTATATTCAATAACAATATAATAATAATACGATCAAAAAGTATGAGTGCCATAGTCGGAGTTCCCTCGTCGGTCAGCAACAGTTTGAATTCTACCGAAATATAATATAGAGGAAAGTTCCATGCTCGGTTCACACTATGATTATTAATATGAATTTGAATTTTACCATTCCTCCGTTAAGGTCGTCACCATGGTGCATGCACGTTAATTGAACAGCAATTGGGAAAAAATTACTTTACTTGGCTTGTCGTCATCACATCTATGTAGTCCAGGCGTCAGAGCATCAAATTTCATGAATGAACGTAAAAACTCCCTCCAAAGATTTGATGGCGTGAATCGCTTGGTTCCAGCATTAATAATAACATACTAAAAAATAATTGTCGAACTCGATCGGGAAATTATTGTTTAAACAATGGAAATGGACGATTTTTTGGTTTTTCATGTTTTTTGGGTGAACTATGGGCCCTACGGTAAAAATAGTGATGTACCGAATTGATCCACATAAAATTATCTACAAAAAATGTTTCTTGACTTTTTTTGTTCGATCAATACTTTTCATAATACAGCCGCGAGACTAGTCGAACTGTGTTACATCACGCTTATTGCTGCTATTAGAGGTGTGCGGGTAGTCTATTTTGTTTGGTCGGGTCGGTCCGGGTACCCGAAGGCGAAACCCGGGCGGGCACTCGAGTCAAGACTCGGGTACCCGGTATTAACTCGGGTGAATTTGGGTTTTCGGGTACCCGCTTCAACTCGGGTTTTCAGGTACCCGATATTAACTCGGGTGAATTTGGGTTTTCGGGTACCCGGTCCAACTCGGGTTTTCCGGTACCCGGTTTAATTCGGGTGAAGTCAGGTTTTTGGGTACCCAGTTTAAGGGGTATCTACACCTCTGAATTTTGAAAGAATTGTTTTTTCTTATAATGTATTTGAAATGCTAGTGACCTACTCTACCTGCAAATAAATCGACGTCATAATATCCAAAGGATTTGAAAAGTTACAGCCATATGACAGTGCCAAATTCCGAAAAACCCGGTCTTGACTCGGGTACCCGAAAGCGGTAATCCGGTTTACGCGAGTTGAACCGGGTACCCGAATTGCACCGGGTTGACTTTAATTTGGGTACCCGACTTCATCTCGGGAACAGCAATACCCGACCGATATTCGCACGACGCCACTATCCAACTCGGGTACCCGATTTAGTCGGGTACCCGCACAGCTCTAGCTGCTACCTATATACGAGTAATTCCACGTCAAACGGACAGCTTTCGAACCTCGATGTTACCGATTTCGCTATAATTTTTTTTACGGGTTCTATGGAACAAATGAATTGATCAAACAATTTTTTTTTTTCTGGCCCCCATTTTCCAAGTTACACGGCGGCAAAATTCAGCAAAAACAGCTAAAAATCGAAAACATACTCCTCTTCAAACGGTCATATCTTTGATTGTCTTCATCCTAGAGACTTCTCTATCAAAAAAATCCACATGGGAAACCATGTGGGTCTCCCGGGTTCCCAGTTCCCAGGGGAATTTTGGCAGGGAACCCATCTGGGATGTGGGGCTCCCAATACGACCCATGTGGGATGTGGGTACCCCATAGGACCTGTGTGGTAGGTGTGGGTCTCCCGATAGGACCCATGTGGGATGTGGGTACCCCATAGGACCTTAAAGACGTCTTGACGACATAAGACGACATTTAGACGTCCAAAAGTGAGACATTGGACGTCTATACCACGACTTTAAGACGACTTTTATTTTTGTGTTTACTGGGTGATTTACCAAAACTTCCATGTGGGTGCCTAACAAACCCGTGTGGGATCCCAAACGTCCTATGTGGGTGACCAACAAACCCATGTAGGTTTCTGCGAGTCCCACATAGATTTCCAAGACTCCCATGTGGGTTTCCAGCAAAACCATATGGGTACTCAACAAACCCATATAGGGTCATTAATGCCCCATATGAGTTCCTAGAAGTCCCACATGGTTTACCGAAACTTCCATGTGGGTGCCTAACAAACCCGTGTGGGATTCCAGACGTCCTATGTGGGTGACCAACAAACCCATGTAGGTTCCTGCGAGTCCCACATAGATTTCCAAGACTCCCATGTGGGTGCCCAGCAAAACCACGTGGGTGAACAAAAATCCTATGTGGGTTCCTGGAAGCCCCACATCGATTTCCAAGACTCCTATGTGGGTTCCCAGCCAAACCGTGTGGAAGACCAACAAACCCATGTAGGTTCCCAGCCAAACCATGTGGGAGACCAACAAACCCATGTAGGTTCCCAGCCAAACCATGTGGTTGCCCAGCAAAACCATATGGGTTCCCATGTGTCCCACCTGGATTTTTTCAATAGGGTTTAGTCAAGAACCATTTTGAAGCTATTGAATGACACTATTAATATACATTCATTTGATTCTGCGGTAACAAACAATTTCATTTGATACGATAAGAATAGTCAACGTGTTGAGAATAAATCTAAAAAAAAAAATCGAAACTTGCGCACTCAGTTAGAAAAAATATATCAAGAAATACGTACGAATAATATATGAATAAATGAATAAAATGAATAAAAAAGAATAGATGGATAAAATGAATGAAAGAAAAGAATACATGCACAAATAAATAAGAAATACACGTCAGTTCAAACTAAATCTTCTTCATTAGCATTGTCAACTGATGGAAAAAGTTTTGTTATTGAAAAATAACCGACATAAATGATTTATCATCAAAAAATGGCTAATTTTAGAAATTTTTCATTTTACGGATCTACGTCCGTGAAAAATTATTTTACGGGCCTACGTTCGCGAAAAATCATTTTACGGACTGAAAACGGGCCATAAAATCGGATTTTACGGCTCTGGTACCGAAAAGTATTGATCGAACAAAAAATTTCGAGAAACATTTTTTGTAGATAATTTTATGGGGATTAATTTCGTATTCAACTATTTTTACCGTAGGGCCCATAGTTTACGCGAAAAACATGAAAAAACAAAAAATCGTCCCTTTCCATTGTTTAAACAATAACTTCCCGATCGAATTCGACAATTATTTTTTAGTATGTTATTATTAATGCTAAAACCAAGCGATTCACGCAATAAAATCTTTGGAGGGGGTTTTTATGCTTATAAAACCCCTGACGCCTGGACTATACTGCTTGAAAATGTTCATGTTTCGGCGACAATTTACTTTGAAAGCACGTGAACTAAACGGCCTCCGACATATCTGCGTTTTTATTATCAACTTTTACGTGGAATCATGGTTCTGTGCTCCACTGGCTATCAGAGCTCCGAACCACGATCTGCAGCTTCTGCAACGCTTGATAGCGTATCGGAATGTTAACGCTGATGTCTCCAGAGCAGCTTGTTCCAAACTTGCTACGCATCTATGGTATTTATCCGACGAACTGGCACCCTTAGCATTTTTCGATGACGCAGTACCAGCCGAAGTGAAATTGAAAATGGCACAGGCTATACGAGAACGTGAATATGTGGACAGAAACGTACGATTAGTGATCAACGAGAAACAGTTCGAGTTGCTACTCTGTCGGGACATAAGTAATTTTATCACGAAGGGGTCACTCTTTTGTTCGAACAGTTTCAATTACCGTGTGGATTCCTAGAGAAAGCTCCAGAATTGTGGGAAGCCGACAAGAGTTTTGAAGATTGTCGATCGGTTCTGGTAAACTTAAAAGTTGTCAACGATATTGCCGAAAGAGGCGTTGCGCTGATCGAAGAGTACAATAATTCCTTGACAAAAGATGAAGAGCAGAAGCAATATCTTCCTCAAGTTGTCAAACATTACCGACAAAAATATCCGAACACGAACAAAGTTCTATTAACGGATTGATTACCTCACGACCAGATCGATGATATATATTTCGATCCAAATAGCTAGTAAATACCTTTGATGAAAGCATAATCATTTGTGTTTTTCTCTTTCCCTCGCTAACCCTCATGATTTCGATTGATTATTTTTCACACTTTTTTTTATCATGGTAATTAATTTGCTATGCAAATATACGTTTTTAGTTTTCATCTATTTTTTTATCTCATTCTATTTTTTTGATTAAAAAGAAACTGAGTATCTGCTCACATACGCTCGACGAGGCATAGGCGACGCTTTCAGCCAAGTCGAGAAAAATGTCAAAATATCGTTTAGAAATTTTTTTTTTCCGCTATTGCTTTATTTCGATTTTTTTTTTTTTTTTAATTTAAAATTTTTTTTTTTTTTTTTTCAATTTTTGCAAATGTTGTGTTTCTTCTCCTCCCCAAGTCTCGAACCATAGACTTACCGCTCACAATGCACCATGCAAAAGGAAATCGCGGACAAACCATCCTAAGAGGTCGCTCAATCGATGTTTAGTTTTATCGATAAATATCGATTAGCACATCGTGAAAATTTTTCTCGGCGGATTCCGTTCGTGGGGTGTACTTCGAGATTGGGATGAACACATTCAGCGGTCAAAAAAATGAATTTGAATTTCGTTGTTTTTTTTTGACACACCCTAATGCATATGTTTTCAACAAATTTAGCGTAATGAAAAATACGCATGAAATAAATCAACGATGAATACAATTTTCTCTATCCTATATTCGAGTCTCAGGTTAGCTGTGAGACGAGTGAGGTTATGACGTCTGGGATCCAAAATCGATTGTTCACATACGTCACTCATTTTTAGACACATTAGTACGAAAGAAAGGAGTAGATTAAATAAACGAGCAATAATATTTTCTCGTAACGCAAATTTCGAACACGATTCTACCTATCGTTTGTTCGTATTTTAGGTTAGCTGTCAGTCAGGTGAGGTTAGTCGTGTGCGATCCGATATTCAATATTTGTGTTTCTTGCCAAGCGCCGTCAAGCGGGAGCAGCAGGAACCAACATCTTATACGTAGAGTGGCATAGGGAAGCTTCATTAGCGCTGCTGCTCGGCTTGCAAGTAAACTGGCTACAATTTCGGTACAGCTGTTGTGATATCAACTAAATGTCGATACGGGTAGTGATCTCAACTGAATGTCGGTTCTTTTAGTTTTGAGGAACGGAGAATCGTCAATTTTCAGCCATTTCTCCATCAAATGACACGGGATTGGGCTCAAAGTGTGTGGTTCTTCATTGCGGAGTGGCTAAATGTCAGAAAAATGCGATTATCTACGGTGTTATAAGTGATTTATAACTAGGAGTGGGAATCGGGTGTTTGAATTATGATTGACCAATATTAAGGCAGTTTGCCAATGTAAGGCTTTATTAAAACAGTGTTACGTTGTTGGCAATTAGAAGAAGAGTGAAGGTCCGAGTATTGCAACTCAGTTGCTATCCTTAAGTCAGCAGGGTGCTGACGCAGGGTAATTTAGCATAGGCGTATAGGACGCCGTTAAAGTGTCTCAAAGGCATGAGCGCAAAAGGCAAGGTGTTTAATCTTGAACTACTCTCCACTGTAGTTCCCAGAAGCTATAGATTAAGGGGGTATAGGACTGCTGGAGCCTTTAGAACAATCATGTTTTTCTGGATGAGATTACAATGAGCGTATTCGAGGGAGGCAAATTATATTTGAGCACATGTTTATTAGACTCAAAATGAACCTCTAAAAAAATATGAATGAAAAAATATTGATAAATATAGAAATTAAATCAGCACAGGTTTTTTTTGCAGATTCGTAGCTGGCCCGCATGATAACTCAAGAACCAAGGCACTGAGGAAGCTGAAACTTTCACGAGATCTTCATAATACCTTTGTGCACAGTGTGAACCAGTCGCGTCAACGGCAAAATTCTGTGAGGGATTTTATAAACGAAGAACAGGATTTTTTTTGAATAAATTCGAAAAAATTTCGTTTTTTTCGAATATTTTTGACATCTTTTTTTGTAAATTAATGAGACTGGTTCACACCATGCACACAGGTATCATAAAAATTTCGTGAAAATTTCAGCTCTCTAAGTGCCTTGGCTCTTGAGTTATCATGCGGGCCAGCTACGAATCCAGAAAAAACCTGCGTTGCTTCAATAGCTTCGGATTTCTATATTTATCAAGATTTTGTTCATCTATATTTTCTGTAGGGTTCACTTTAAGTCCAATAAACATGCACTAAAATATAATTTGCCCATCTGAAGTACGCTCATTGTAATCACACCCAGAAAAATATAATTGTTTTGAAGGCTCCAGCAGTCCTATACCCCCTTAATAAGAATATGAAATGCAGAATTATTGGTATCGCGATGTTTTGTCTTCGGTAGAAGGCGAAACATCCCGATCTTGTCTGTAAATTTAGTTTATAGGTTTTAGTTTATTGAAGTTAAATTTTGCACGAGTTTGATTATTACAACGGCAACAGAGAATAATCTAGCGATTTATGTGGTCGGTACATCAATCTGTAAAAATTTTTGTCAAATTTCGGAAAAGTGAAATAATCAGCCACTTTCTGCCACAATTGTGTGTAATCCCTCAAAATTTCATTGCGATCGATTCAGTAGTTCCGGAGAATTCACGATTACCGTTTTCGAGGTTCTGACAAACGTTTCATTTCACCTCAAGGAGGCGTATCGAGGCCTGTGGTCCAATGCTCCACCAGCCGCGGATGGAGGCACCAACCATCCAGCCGCGGTGGGCTATAGCAACAACCACAAGCTTGAAGGCATTAGGCCGATATTCCTTGAGGAAGTCCATGCTCGAGTCAAAAGACTACAAAAAGGCACGGCGGCCGGTCCTGACCGTATCGATAAATCGACCATTGACGACCCCATAGTGGGTCAACTACTAACCAAATTGTACAATGTCGTCCTGTTGGCGGGGCACCTGCCGGAACTCTCGCGAAGCAATCGCACTACCTTGATCCCCAAAAAAGCGGATGATCTGCTAAATATACAAAACTGGCGTCCAATAACAATCAGACCCATAATTGCCAGAGTGTTCTCGGGGATTCTGGACACCAAACTGAAGGCAACTCTCAAACTAAGCGCCAGGCAGAAGGGCTTTATGCCAGAAAACGGGTGCTGCAATAACATCAGCACGTCAGCAACAGGGGTGCCGGAGGCCAAAAGAGAGAGCGGAGCTGTTGTCGCTATTCTTGATACGACGAAAGCCTTCGACACAGTACCGCACAGAGTAATCTGTGAAAGCTTGACTCGCGCCGGTGCACCACGACACGTAGCTCAGTTCATTGCTGAATCCCTTAAGGATTGTAAGACCACCATTAGGGCGGGTGATGGCACTCAGGTAGACATCGACGTCAAAAGAGGCGTCAAGCAGGGCGACCCACTATCACCCACAATTTTTAATTGTGTGCTAGACCCGCTATTACAGGAACTAGAAACCGAAGAACGAGGACTAGTCATAGAGGGCCAAAGAGTAGCGTGTCTCGCGTTTGCGGATGACATCGCTCTCCTCGGCAAGAATAAACCTTCAGCGCAAAGCCTCCTCGATTCAGCTGACAGATTTCTATCTCGTCTGAGCATGAAGCTGGTTTCGCATGAATGCCATGCGTTTGAGATTGTGAATAAGGGAAAGACCTACTTCACCCGAAACCCAGACCTAAAGGTCGGTGTTAAGCCGGTGCCATACCTCGATGCAGAGGACAGCACGTGCTATCTCGGCACACGGATTGGGCCCTGGAAGGGTATCCTTGAAGGTAATGAAAGTCGATGTCTCATTGACGTCACCACCGCCTTCAGGGACTGCCTCTCAAAGTAGGCCAAAAACTTAAACTCTTAACAACATACGTGCTACCGCACTTTCTGTATGTCCTTATCACCAACGAAACGAGCAGAACAGCCCTCATTGAGCTTGACACCGCCATAGGGCAGGTGATCAAAAAAATGTTACATTTGCAAATCTCGACCACTAACTACCTGTTCTACATCAGAAAAAAAGACGGTGGTCTAGGTATCTTGAATTTCGAAAAAGTAGTTCTGCACGCCAGACTTAAGCATTGAACAAAACTTAGAGGAGCCAATGATCCTATCCTGTGTGCCATAGAAAATAGCGAAACAAATATAAAGAAAGCACGTGACTGGTGCAAGCACCTAGGGATTGAATGGCTTCCGAGCCCCAGAGATGTTAAAAGATCTAAGATTCAGTATAAGTCCGCCTTCTTGCAGAGCTGGTCCTCCACGCTCGGTCACCAGGGCCACGGAGCCAAAGACTTAGCCGATAACACACTTAGCAATTCATGGCTTCGCTAGCCGCACCTACTTAAGCCCAACCGCTTCATAACGGCCCTACAGATGCGAACTAATACAGTAGGCACTAGAGTCAATCTTGCCTTAGAACATCCGACGAATGATGTTAGCTCTGGAGGTTGTGGAGCCGCAGCAGAAACACTAGGGCACATCTCAGGGCAATGCCGCGTTACCAAGCCGGCTTCGATCAAACGTCATAACGAAATAGACGACTTCATAGCCAAAAAAATGATTATTAATGGAAATATTCTTTTAAGAGAGCCGGAAGTCGTGGTTGGCGCCGAAAGGTACCGAACAGACCTGGTCGAAATAACTGAGGTGCAAAGTCAGCTCATCATATACGATACCACGATGGTGTACGAGTGAGACGACTATCTCGGAGCCGCGAACGCAAAAAAAGTACTTAAGTACGCAAATGTGGCCCGGCACTTGGCCGAGGTGCACCAATGCCAATGGTGGAGCGTAGTGCCCATGGTGGTAGGCACACGCGGCGCGATACCAAGCAGCACTACATCTGCCCTTACGGCAATAGGCTGCGAAGACTGGGATATCGTCACAATATCTTTGACGGCATTACGATCTTCAATCGAGATGTTCCATTCATTCATTGATCAGTACGGCAGAAGGCGACACAGGCCGTGATGGGCATAAACCCGCTGGGGCAAATAGGGACGAAGGATAAATTCAGAATCAATCAATGAGCACTCTCTTTCTCTCTTTCCTCCTCTTTTCATGCTCGTCTAAGCCGCGCGCCTCATTCTCTTTTATCAACCGGACTCACATCAAATTAGGTTTTAAATTCTTCATGAGATTAGGTTTTAATTTCCGCTTTTTATATTTTCACTTATTCTAGCATCTAGTATCGTTCTCTTGTTTCTATCTCTTCTTTTTTTTGATTATTTTTTCGCTTTTTCGCCCCATCAGGGCGCGGGACAGTAGGGTCTCTCGTCGGTTCATTCATGCACCACTAAGCGTCCAGATGGAAATACCCATCGACCAACGGAAAGGGTCTGTTAGCCGGAAAGGTGACCGCTAATGGTCATGTATAAAATAGCCAAATACCTCGTCATCTAATTAGTGACGCGCATGAATGGATTGACGAGATTCCCACTGTCCCTATATACTATCTACCGAAACCACTGCCAAGGAAACGGGCTTGGAAAAATTAGCGGGGAAAGAAGACCCTGTTGAGCTTGACTCTAGTCTGGTACTCTGAGGAGACATGAGAGGTGTAGCATAAGTGGGAGATGGTAACATCGCCGGTGAAATACCACTACTCTCATCGTTTCTTTACTTACTCGGTTAGGCGGAGCGCGTGCGTCGAGGACATTCGTCCCGGCTGTCACGGTGTTTTAGAGCCGAACGTGTAAGAGTGGCGTGAGGCTTCGGCCGATCGCCGATCATACTCCCGCGTGACACGATTCGAGGACACTGCCAGGCGGGGAGTTTGACTGGGGCGGTACATCTGTCAAGGAATAACGCAGGTGTCCTAGGGCCAGCTCAGCAAGGACAGAAACCTCGCGTAGGGCAGAAGGGCAAAAGCTGGCTTGATCTCGATGTTCAGTACGCATAGAGACTGCGAAAACACGGCCTATCGATCCTTCTGGCTTGAAGAGTTTTTAGCAAGAGGTGTCAGAAAAGGTACGACAGGGATAACTGGCTTGTGGCAGCCAAGCGTTCATAGCGACGTTGCTTTTTGATCCTTCGATGTCGGCTCTCCCTATCATTGCTAAGCAGAATTCGCCAAGCGTTGGATTGTTCTCTCACCAAGACGGAACGTGAGCTGGGTTTAGACAGTCGTCAGACAGGTTAGTTTTACCCTACTGATGACTCGTCGTTGCGATAGTAATCCTGCTCAGTACGAGAGGAACCGCAGGTTCGGACATTTGGTTCACGCACTCGGTCGAGCGGCCGGTGGTGCGAAGCTACCATCCGTGGGATTATGCCTGAACGCCTCTGAGGCCGTATCCTCTCTAGTCAAAGGGTTCAACGATATTTCCAGGAGTCTCGTGGGTCGGAAGGCTCAAAACGATGTGACTTTACTAGGTGGTCAGTCCACGGGCCGGTCATCGCACGAGCCTTGTTCGCCACGCGGAGCCGTCGGCCGACGTCGGGATCTCCCCGGTCATTGGCCTGGACTCAAGCGGTCGATCATAGGTCGTCCAGTTCGATGTCGAGACTCGGAATCGTCTGTAGACGACTTAGGTACCTGGCGGGGTGTTGTACTTGGTAGAGCAGTTACCACGCTGCGATCTGTTGAGACTCAGCCCTTGGCTTGGGGATTCGTCTTGTCGGTTAGACGAGACCCCAACGGCGGGTGTGTGTGAAAGGTTCGTCTTCGCAATGCCCGTTCACTTCGCCTGCGCTGCCGTGTGTACGTGCGTACTCCACTGGTGTTAGATCGACGATGATCACCCCGGTACGATACCGATTCAACCGCCCCTGTACCGGCCAGCACGGCCGAACAGTCGGTCGTCAGCTCACGCGAATATTTGCGAGTCCCTGGAGCCGGTTAAATCCGACCCGTCTCCGTGCAGCTTCTGTCCCATAAGAACCCGTGTTAAAACCGCGTTCGCTCCGAAGTCCGAGCCGGACCCTTCCTTCTAGTATGTAGCGTGTCGTGTCGAATCGTCCTAGAATGTGTACGAGTTTGCGCGTGAACGGGACGTCGTAGCACGCTATTTTACTGAGACATTGGAGAGGCTCTGAGTAGAGAGAGGAAGAGGCCCGGTGGACGTTCGAAGCGTATGTGACTCTACGAGCAGATAGCTGCGAGGCTCACGGCGGGTCGGGGGACGTTCGAACCGGGACGACGGCAACGAAGTCCGAGCCGTGACTCGCGCAGCAGTTCGCCGGTCGACTCGGGGACTTTGAATTATTTTCGAAATATACCGTTCGATATTTACAAGAATACAGACCGGTCGAAATGTCGGTCGTCGGTCAGCTTACGCGAATATTTCCAAGTCCACGGAGCCGGTTGAATTCGACCCCTCTCTGTGCAGCTTTTGTCCCATAGGAGCCCGTGTTGAAACCGGGTATGCTCCGACGTCTGAGCGGGACCTTTTCTTCCAGTATTGAGCGAGTCGGTCCGAATTGTCTCAACGAATCGTTGCCACCGAGGAACAGAATTCTGAACGTAGTTTCGTTCTGTATCCTCGTACGCGGCTTCGAATACGTCGTCGGACAATTTCGGTACCGTTATCCCGTCTCACTGAGATACACAATATTTGAATTGTGTAACACCGACCGTGAAATCGGCGGGTATATTCGCTTGCTCGCTCGTGCTTCGAATTTCTCGTCGACGGTCGGACGCGTCCAATATCGTCACAGCATAACCGCGGGTCGGTGTCACAGACCGAATACCCCATATGCGGTAACCAGACTCTCGCTGTCGTCTTCGGACGACAGCAGCTATCTCACAGAGGCATCAACTCTCTAGTATCCGAGCGACCATTCGTCCGCGACTACCGTCACTTTCACGTCCCCGATGCTTGTAATCTAGCCGAGGGGTACTGGAGGAATGTTCGAATATCTTATAC